>OU452219.1:29227122-29589622 GCA_911728455.2 Marthasterias glacialis
CATTGAGCTTTGTACAAGTTATGCCTGCAGAGAATCCAGGCTCTATTGTTTTTTTGCAAACGTGAAGTCATGGGTGGTCTATTTATTTTTTTAACGTCACCTTACAGTTGTTATAATTTGTCACTATTTAAAAACATACTTTTCAGTACATTTTTTTGGAAACTTGCCCTTGAAATTGTGCGCAGAGAAACATTGCACCCAGGTTGGAGAAAATAGACAAATTGGAGGACAGCATGAACGAAATGGCCAAGCAGAGGACAGTGATAGCACTCCAAGAGTCACTCAGACCTATCCAGGACAATTATCTTAAACTTCAAAGCAAACTCAAAGAAATGGAGCAGCAGATACATCAGGTTTCCAGTTCATCGTCAGCAGCAGACCCATCACTATCCACTGGAATTTCTGCAAGTGTATTGTGTATGTGGATGTTTATAGACTTTTGTTTTAAATGTACATTTTTTTTGTAATAAAAGTAGTTTGAATGAACACTTGGAGTCATCTTTATTGAGAGTTGAGGCCAGGAACTTTAGCATGTCCACAATGCAAACCATTTTGGAGAAGTGATGCAAGTTTTGATTGTTGATTTCTCCTAAAACAGTTTGGGTATTTTTCTGCCAAAACAATGGTTTATCATGAAACAATATTATTTTCTGGTACTTTATCAATGTCTGCAAGGTTGCTTGAAGTTAAATAGAAGCAGGATTTTATTCTTATAATTATGATGAATCAAGAAGTGAATGCTGTTGGAAAATTATCATCTGATATTTCTATAAAGAAGTTGTTAACTTTCAGCTTCACTTCATGACAAACCCATTAGATACTCCAGGGTTGGTCAGCTGTGAATTTTGAAGTTGAGATCATTCTAGAGCAAACTTCCCACTTAATTTTCATACCCGAAACTGTAATTTGTAACTGCTTGTCAAGGCGTTATCTAATTTTGCCCTCTTCTGAATGGACCTTTGCCCTTTAGCTGCTCCACGCATCACTGCAATGGAGAATCAAATGGGAATGCACGCTGTTCGCATCGCCGAGCATGACCTGAGATTTCAGGTCATGGAGACTGCAAGCTTTGATGGAACTCTCCTCTGGAAAATCAAGGATTTTTCAAGACGCAAGAGGGATGCTGACAGCGGGAAGACATTATCGCTGTACAGCCAGCCATTCTATACCAGTCGCTATGGTTACAAGATGTGCGCACGCGTATACCTGAATGGAGATGGGATGGGCAAAGGTACCCATGTGTCTTTGTTTTTCGTGGTGATGCGAGGTGATTACGATGCTTTGTTACCATGGCCGTTCTGTCATAAGGTGAATAATTAGATCGATGTTAATATTTGCATAGGGGAATAAATATAAATTTCAATTTGCCTTACACCGATGTGTGATAAGCACTGTATACTCAGTGCTTTTGAGTCCTGTGGAAAAAAAAAAGCACAGGCAACTCGGGTGGGATTCGAACCCATGACTCCCGCATGACTAGAGCAGATGTCTTAACCACTAGACTACCGAGCACGCCCGGTGACGAGGGGCCAGTTCGAATCCAGTATTATTAGTGCCAGGTACCGCAACAATTAGATAGATGTTAATATTTGCACATCGGTGTAAGGCAAATTGAAATTTATGAGGTAAATAATGCTGTATACTTCATTAGCTTAAAACCAAACCTTACTTATAACTATAAGCTGTTAAGTTTAATGCAGTTAAATCACCCAACTATTCACAGATCCATTAAGCTCCACCCCCTAATGTGTTAACCAGTCACAGCTGCAAATGCTTGCCCAAAGTCAGACTTAAGTGTGATGCATAAAAATTATGAACAAGCTGCTTCGATTGCTGTGAGCGGCTCTTGCGAACAAGGCACAAACACCCACATGTCGTTCCATGTGGACACAATTGCCTGGCAGTTGTTCTGGTTGGTGGGGCTTGGTAGATCAATGTGATGTAAAATCTAAGACCGCCTAAAAAATAGCGGCTGCAGCTTAATCATCACGTGATTATGCGTTAAAGCCTATGGGGCCCGTAGCAACACCCTAGTAACAGCTACAGTCATAGCTGCAGCCACTTGTTTAGACACAGCCTCAGACTTTCCTTGTGATAAGTATTCTCAATTTCATTGCCATGACCTATTTCCAGGTGACGTTGATTTTGATGGATCAAGAAACCGGCAGACGCCATTTGACAGATAGCTTCAGACCAGACCCATCCTCTTCTAGCTTTCAGCGACCCTCTAACGAGATGAACATCGCCTCTGGATGCCCCCTCTTTGTCTCACAGTCTGTGCTGAGTGAAGAAGCGTATGTCAAAGATAATGTCATGTTTATTAAGGTGATCGTAGATGTGACTGATGCAGTCCGACCGTGATTAAAGCTTTGGTTTAAGACTCCTTCATGGATCTTTGAAGGGTTGAGATATGCATTGCCATATTTCATTAAGCTGCTAAACTCACAAATCTGTTCAACACAGACAAGCCCTGCTTAACAGCTTTATGGAATAATATTTGAAAGATAGGAAAACGATTAAGTAACCTGTACAAGAATTCCAAGTACATTTTTTTCCTTCTCTCCTTCCTATCCATTTCAAACTGTTTATTTCTAACTTTGCTACATTCACCTCCCAAAAGCTAAAAGTAGTATCGTGATGTATACAAAAAGCAAATATACTTAATTAATTTATGCACACACTGGCGATCTGGCCTTACAATCGATAGTGTGAATCTTTACGTAAGGAAATGAAGCATGCTTTTACCTGAATTTGTTACTAACCCATAAAGTACACTGACTTGGCATTGGGTATTCACTCACTTGCACTTAAAAATAGATACTACACACCAGACTTAAATTGCAACATTGTCTTGATCATGTCCACCAGGATGCAATATTTAGTAGTACTGATTAAAAAAACCACAACAACAAAAGCTTTCATTGAATGGCTGAGCCTACTTCTGTTGAATCAAACAGAAGCAAAATGTCACACTTACAATTTTCAACAAAGAATCACATTTTCGCACCACAACAGGCAGTCATATTTTGTAGTCGGATTGTTAGGGATTTTGGTAACTGATCCAAAAACGTTTGCTGGGGGTCCAGCTCTGAGTCTGAAGCATCACAACATTGCCAACTAGTAGGACAGTTTATTATATTTGCACTCGCAACATACACTTTCACTTTTTACACAAAGAATACCCGCCTGCAGCAGCAATCACAACTTTATCATAGTTGTGGGTTTGTTTTAAGAATTAGAAACCCCGTAAATGAGTAAAGAGATTTATGCCAGGCAAAGAATACACTGCTTTAATACAGCTATTCAGCCATCAACGTTGGTTGCGGTCTACCTTTTACTTGACTATTTGAACATAATAAAGGCATTGACACTTTCATAGAAATCGTTCATTTTTCCATTTGCAAAATCAAGACTTCTTTTTCATGATTATGGGTATTGTCAGGAAGGTCCGCGGACATCTAAAACAGTAAACCAACACTGAACATCCCTAATCTCACCATAGTTCATACTTAAAAGTTCCCAAATTAATTACCTGTATAAAACAGCCAAATAAAGATTTTTTTTTTTGTGGCATTTATTCAAAAGAACTTTTTTTTTGGTGAAGGTATATGTTTTTACAAGTATATCTTTTTTGAAACCGGTTTTGTTGTTGTTGCTGCTGCTGCTGCTGTTCAAATTGTCCTTGAAGTTTGCACTGTGCACCTGGCTAGCGTGAAACTTGTTTTCAAATCAAAGCCCTAGAACAACTACCAAATGCATTGTGCACTAATGTTGAGCTGGTTTTGTGATACCCAACAGGTATCAAACTGCATATTGGTTTATTGCACAGAGCCCATTAGAAAAACACAGATTTGTTAACCCTATCAGGACCGGGGGGGGGGGGGGGGGGGGGCACAATGTGCCCCCCTACCATTTTTTTTCCCGTAACTTTTTAACGCTTAGTCCTATCACCGCAAAATTTTCTGACATTCAAATTATATTGATCTTGTTAAAATGTACAAGTTTCAAAACATTCGGACAACTAATACAGAAGTTATGGCAAAACACGATTTTTGACAAAAAATGCCACTAGCAAAAAATGCCTTTTGGCAAAAACAGTCAAAAATGCCTCTAGTGACAATTTTTTGAATTTTTTTGATGTCATCATGTAAAACTCAGTAAAATGAACATTTGTGGCAAGTTTCATCAAAATCGGTCGAACACTTTGGAAAATATGGAGGGGGGGGGCACTATGTGCCCCTCCCTGGTCCCCGTACGACCAAAAAAAGCCCGGTCCTGATAGGGTTAAACTGCAAAACCAGAGTTAAAATTGTAGATGTCTTCACCTGTACCCGGATTGCAATAGAATGGTTATCTTTGTTAACTAATACCTGACCAGTCTTTTTAAGGAGAGGAATAAGCTTTAAATGGTGGTCTTGTTCAGAAAAAAGGATAAAGGGTTGGGTAAACTTGAGAAATTGAGGAGTGGTATAAATCTTCATATTCCCATCTTCTAAAATGCTGTTCTTGCTTTAATTTTGAATTTAAATTCATGAAAAATTAAGGCAAAAACTTACTGATAACTCATTAGTGATATTCATTGCACAGTGATGTCACAAATATTTATCAAACAGCATATTCTTCTTTTCCAAGAAGAAACTATTGATACCGCTTCCCTCATTTTACTTTCGGATGAATTTTGAGAAGGTTTTGAAGAAAAGTGAAACAAACAAAATTTAAGTTGGTTAAGATTTGCAGAAAGCAAAAGCTTACATCACTTCTTTTGACATCAATTTAAAAAAGGAAAAGTGAACGATTAAATGAAATGTGAAATGACTCATGATTTTCTTTGTCCTCAAAATAACCCCAATAAGTTTCAATGTGTTTGAAATTTCATAAAATCTTTTCTGCAACTAATTTTGTAATAAGTAAAATATAAGTCCGACTTGAGGCACATGTCGCTTTCTTATCTTTTCAGGAAGGATCCTTGTAACTGTTACTTGAGAAAATTTTCCTCATTGAAAGTAAGGGTTTTTGAAAGAGCCTCTTGGATCAAAGCTTTACTCATGGTCATTTCTACCCAGGCAGCCAGCAGCTGACAAACTGTACCTTGTCAGCAAGCAGCCATGTAACACAAAAAAAGCCAGCTGCTGCCTAGCTCAAGCGTGGCCAGCTGCTGCCTAGCTCAAGCATGGTCAGCTGCTGCCTAGCTACAACCTAGCTAGCTGACACCTGATTGGTAAAGTGTGGTCTGCTACGTGTGGTCTGGCTTAACTGACGAATTATGCTTGTGCTGTTCAAGCTGAGGTCAAGCCCCAATAAATTTTGTATATGTGGCCATTTTTGGGGCCTAGAGTTTGACGTAAGTTTTGTGCACCAAAAAAGTGTGTCTTTTATTGCTCTAAGTAAGCCACATTAGTTAAACGAACCATGCACTGTTAGTTGTTTATGCAGAATGATTTTAATTGAAGCAGAATTACAGCAAAAAATTGAAGTGTCATTCAAATTGAATGAGAACCATTGATGAAAAGAGTCAAAAGATTTATTTATTTTTTATTTATTTATTTATTTTTTTTTTTTGGGGGGGAGGAGGGCAGTGTGTTAGAGACAATTTAAAGCTTATAGATTTCTGTCCAAGAGATTATGACAGATAACATTTGTTTGCTTGGTTTGTCTATTTGTTCATAGAAGTGTTATGTTAACTTTTGTTCTGTCTTAGATGAGATAGGTTTTCGAATTTTGGTTTTTTGGGAGGGAAATTTGTTAGAGGATCAATTTTTGATGGTTGTATCATATCGGCAATTTTGTTAGGGTAAATTAACCTAATTTTACTTTTAGGTATGAACTCTTTCTCTCTGTTGAGTCAATTTATGGATAAAATTTATTCCGTCCATATGTGTGTAGGAATTCCGGAGTCAAAGCGATATTTGTAATAACAACATTATTACTGAAAAACCAACATCTCGCATAGCAATTATTAATCATAAATGTGTACATAATGTGAATTATTAAATCAACAGTTATTATGGCCATATTATGGTAGCTCTCCATTACGGTCTAAATAGCACCTAATGCATGACATGTTTTTATTTTCATTCATCTTGTAGATGTAGATGAATGTTTGAACTAGATGCATGGTGTACATCACAATGGTTTGTGGTTTCATTGCTGTCCAGTTTAGGTCATATGACGAAATTGATATGTAATATGTTCATGTAATGTCGGGCAATTATAAGTTTATGTTAATAGCCTTAGTAATAATACTGGTGCCCTGTGATGTTTACCAGGGGTCATTCCGACCGTAAATATAAATGATGGGCCTTTGTGGGTTTGTATTGTGTAAAAAATTGTGTTAATGTGGTTTATCATTACAGGTGTTTTGAATTGATATTGAAAGATATTTTGTTGGCATGGTTTACCCGAGTTTACAGGTGTGTGTGGTTATAAGTATTGTAGTTGGAATTTGGATTAAGAAAAATCGTTGGTATACTTCACGCAAAAGCTGGTTACATTGACAGCTCAGCCTTGTAGGCATTTGTGCCACTACATGTATATCAATGTGTAAAATTAATATGTGTATATTAATGTGTTGAAGGTGTTTCAGTGTTGTACACAGGCTGGGCATGGTACCCCCGCTGTTTATCAATGGTAATCATTTAAGCCTCGTAGGCTGATGTCATTTTGTGAATGCTCTGTGGTTGAACACACCGCTGTTGTAGTGTTGTATAGAGGCTGGACAAGTTGCCCCCTCTTACATGTCTTATTGTTTATGGCAAGCTGGCAAGGAATCCGGACACAGTAAAATGTTGGGCAAGCTGCCCTTGATTCAGTTTCTTTCAGGCATCGTCTGATTTTGCCAGAGTGGTAAATGACCAGTGTCTGTTTGGTAATCAAAACAGTTTGAGCTGTTCCAAAAAGTCAATAAATTGTAGTGTATATTTATAGGGGGTTGTTTGAGAATGGGTTATCCTATTCAAAGTTACCTTAGAGTATACATGTACGTATGCAACGCCAACTTCATAATGTGTATATATTTGTAGAGTGTCACTTTTTCTTGAGTTTTGAGTTTTGAGTTTTGAGTTTCAGGTTTCGTGTTTCAAGTTTCAGAATTCAGAATTCATGGGCTATTTGCTAAAAAATAAGGTGTGTTTCTTTGAAAGCTAGGTAGCGGCTGCAGTCAATTCCCATGCTGTTTGGTAAGTCATTTTCTTTTCTTTTGATTTCTTTTGACACAAACTTTTAATTCTGTAAAGACCTTTAGACTAAAGAACGTATGCAAAAGCTAAGTTTAGTTATCATTTTTTCTTGCATAAATCATTAAACAAATAGTTCAATGCAACTCCTGCACTGGTAATCAGTGGAGCCAGTTTGTGTCAAGTGGGTATGGATTTTGGTGGAATTACGTCACATTTGCCAACAAGATAAACTTGAGTGTTACTTATGCCAGTTGGATACGGTTGGATAACTCAAATATTCCTGTATAAGTCGAGTCAATACCCAGATTTCGAATTAATAACTTGACAACCCCGATTTTGAGTTTATAACTCAAACGTTAAGATCTCAAAAAAATTTATATAGGCCTATTGAGTTACTAACTCAAAAATTCAGACATCGAGTAAATAACTCGAAAATTCAGACATCGAGTTAATAACTCGAAAATTCAGACATCGAGTTAGTAACTCGAAAATTTTGATTTCGAGTTAATAGCTCGAAAATTCAGATTTCAAGTTAAAGAGCATGTTGCCTTTGGTTTAGGCCATGCGTCCCTTTAATAACTCGAAAATTGAAACATCGAGTTAATAACTCAAAAATTCAGATTTCGAGTTAATAACTCGAAAATTCAGAATTCAAGTTAATAACTCGAAAAATTCAGACATCGAGTTGATAACTCGAAAATTCAGATTTTGATTTAATAACACGAAAATTCAGATTTCGAGTTAATATCTCGAAAATTCAGATTTCCAGTTAATAACTTGAAAATTCAGATTTCCAGTTAATAACTTGAAAATTGAGATTTCGAGTTAATAACTCAAAAATTCAGATTTCGAGTTAATAACTCAAAAATTCAGACATCGAGTTAAAGAGAATATTGCCTTTGAATTAGGCGCGTTTGGGCTATGAAAAGCGTTTGTTGTGGATTGGAAAATTGAGATTTCGTGTTAATAACTCGAAAATTCAGATATCGAGTTAATAACTCGAAAATTCAGACATTGAGTTAAAGAGAATATTGCCTTTGAATTAGGCGCGTTTGGGCTATGAAAAGCATTTGTTGTGGATTGGGTACAGATATTTTATAATGAAATATTATAATGAGTCACATAAATATCCCTTGAAATTGTGTGTTTTTTTGTTTAATTTCGTGGCAGAACACAGTCCGCCATTTTGTAGAACCAAAAATTATGTAGAGTGTGGCTCCACTGGTTGTTTTTCCAGAGGCAAATGTATAGTATTTAAATCACTACTCACTATTAAATTACAATGCACTGTAGGTGTTTTATTGCTTAATTAATTGACTACAGTGCCCCCAACGTTGACACTTATTTTTAAATTAGGTTGTAAATGTATTGATTAACTGACATGAAAAAGTTTGCCAACTTTTAAAAACATTCTGACAAACAAATTCAGGTGGGAAATATGTGGGGAAAACACAATTGGCAAAATTTTTTTTTTTTAAAACAGTAAAAAAAAAATGCTTTCCATTGATCATTTTAAAATCGGAGTGTACTTTGGAAGATACGGAAGTATGGAAGTGGTGCATTTCTCATTAATTAAAATGTTATATTTTATGGGCGTAGCGCACCATCTGACAGGTTGCCATGTTAACACTAGTGACTGAACACTGTAGTAGCATCCTCGATATCATGGGCAGCACACTTCTAAAGAAAATTTCAAAATGCACCGGAGAGCATCTTCATATACAAACTTTTTTCGGGTCCTTTGTGCGGGCCCCGGATGATTAACTCACTCTTGTTCGCTCCTTTTATTTTTGCTGAAAACACAAAAGGCTAAAAAAAAAATTATAAAAAAATGTACAGTTACATTGGATCAAACTTTTACACTGGGTGCTGTTATGTGCCAATTGATAGCCTTTTGCCAAGGCCTTCGTGGCTTAGACATCAGCTGTGTAGCTGTGAAGCAACTGCAGCGAAGACAGCGCACACGAGTAGCAAAGCAAGCCACGAGGGCCTTTTCCAATTTGTCAGGAAATTCTAATGTTTTTCTTTATTTCTCGATTTTTGCTACCCTAACAGAGTAGCAAAATTCCCAGCCAATCAGAAGCGATGGGGTCAGAGCGCATTAAACTTCATGAATAATTCAACATCAAAAACCGCAAAATCAAGTTGGAAAAGGCCCTCGCCACTTAGTTACTGTGCGCGCTGACTTGTATTGGTCTTCGCTGTCTAAGCTACAAAGGCCTTGACGAAAGGCTCCCCATTGAACATGCCTTAGTTCCGCCTTGGTAGTAACAAACAAGATAATGATAATGTACGATATTTTCAGGTTCATCCCCTCCATTTTTCAACACGGATTTACTGGTTCAGTGATTTAGGGGACAAAACAAAATGTGGCAATGGTTTTTGTCAAAAACTGCATGGTTTTAGTAGTTGGCTCAGTAGTATTCCTCGGGCTGCCGTATTTCACACTGGTACAAGCTAACTTCAAAGTTAAACTCGATGTCTGAATTTTCGAGTTATTAACTCGAAATCTGAATTTTTGAGTTATTAAGTCGAAATCTGAATTTTCGAGTTATTAACTCGATGTCTGAATTTTCCAGTTATTAACTCAATGTCTGAATTTCCGAATTATTAACTTGAAATCTGAATTTTCAAGTTATTAACTTGATATATAAATTTTCGAGATCTTAACATTTGAGTCATTAACTCAAAATCGGAGTTGTCAAGTTATTAATTCGAAATCTGGGTATTGACTCGACTTATACAGGAATATTTGAGTTATCCAACCGTATCCAACTGGCATAAGTAACACTCAAGTTTATCTTGTTGGCAAATGTGACGTAAGTCCACCGTAATCCATACCCACTCGACACAAACTGGCTCCACTGATTACCAGTGCAGGAGTTGCATTGAACTATTTGTTTAATGATTTATGCAAGAAAAAATGATAACTAAACTTAGCTTTTGCATCTGTTCTTTAGTCAAAAGGTCTTTACAGAATTTAAAGTTTTAGTCAGAAGAAATCAAAAGAAAAGAAAATGACTTACCAAACAGCATGGGAATTGACTGCAGCCGCTACCTAGCTTCCAAAGGGACACACCTTATTTTTTAGCAAATAGCCCATAAATTCTGAATTCTGAAACTCGAAGCTCGAAACTTGATAAAAAGTAACACTCTTAACTATACTCCAGGTATTTAATTAATTCAATAACCAGTTTGAGAAATCAGAGAAGGTTTAGTTTTACAGATGTTTGTAAAGATGAAATACAGGATTGGTAAAGCTGATAGTGCAGTGTTTTACTTTATGTGGTTCAATATATACATGTAAAAAACAAACCTGTGAAAATTTGGGCTTAATCCCTCGTCCGATTCAGGGTTTGTATGGCCATTTGTATACATTTGTTATTAGTGTGTTATAGACAGTGACGTAACTAGGGTAAAATTTTACGGGGACACCATTTTTACTAGGGGGGCCCTTTGGCCCAATTAAAACTGTAGTTTCCGTTTGTATTTTTCCTAAACAAGCCCCTTTTCAGTGATCTTCTAATGTGTTGAGGTAAAACAAAATACATTCTGCGTGTAAATAATGAAAAATAGTTTTAAAAACATTGAAATTACTAACATAAAAGCTCATATTCTGGTATTTTTTTTCCTCAAAAGTCCAGATTTCAAATGGGGGGGGGGGGGGCACGGACATCAGTTGGGGGGGGGGCACGGCCCTACTTAGTTACGCCACTGGTAACCACAGAGAAAGGAGTCTTCACTATAGACATTTTCATTGGGGGGGGGGCTTTATTTGTTCAAAGAGACACTATTTGCAAGCATGCAAGACATACATATTTACTGTTTATTTTTATAAATTTGCAGTCATAATTAGTTCACAGGTTATGCACAAAGGGTGTTTCACTGAAAACCAAGCATATTTAATAAAACCACGTTTCTATTCAATTTTAGTTGATTTTACGATAAAGATGCAATGATTTTTCGTAGATCTCATTGGCACCTTGAAAAGAGGGTACTTCAGGGAGTTGGGGGGAGGGAATGGTTTCAAGTCTGTAAATTTATTGCAGCATATGTTGTAGTAGTGGTTAGTAGCAGTGGTAGCAGGGAGCAAGCCATGGTGGTAGTAACCAGTAAATTTAACTGCTGTACATAAACATGCTGTGTTAGAATAGTAATAGATTAATAAGTAAAAGTGTTCTGCTTTTTCCTGTTAAACAATAATGTTTAAAAATAGAATTTGAAAGTTTACTATCATGCTTTGACATAAGACGAGATCTGTAACTGATTGTACAGTGATCAATTGTCCTTTTTTCAGCGACAAACTCAATTTTATTGTTCCATTGAAATGAGATGTCTTGCAACTCAGGTAAAATGCTGAACTAATCTAAATTGTCACTCGTGTTCTTGGAACTCAATCTGCAATCTTCAAATGTTGTAACTAGTTTCATTGAATCGCTTTTATTTAGTTTGTCATGAATTTAAAAAAAATTGCATTGAGATTTAGCCATTACAACTAAATAATTTACAGCAATTTAGTTAAACATGTATAAGATTTATTTGTACTTGATATGTGTGCGTATTAATTACCCAGCAGATTTCTAAAACTATTACCCAACTATAAATGGTACATGTATGCCTATGAGCCATAAGTTGTAATCATAACACCAGTTCAATTGTTGTTTGCTGATACTTGCATTTTTATTGATGTTCATGTGTTTGTTTCTAAATTATATTCTAGCTATATCATATTTCTAGTTATATACGTATATAAGATATGCATGTAATTAACTTACCCAACAGCCTCCAAAATTTATCAATGATTAAAACTTTCAACGGTCCATGAATAAGCCATAAATTGTACTCAGATCATAACCAGATGGAAATAATAACAACACCAGTTCATTATTTTTTGCTGATACTGCATTTTTATTGATGTAAAAGTATTCATTGATTAACAAGTTTTTGTTTGCTTCAGTGTGTTAATCTCAATTGAAGTAATATTAAAAACACAGGTCAATTAGGTGTATTAAAAATTGTGATTTGCACTAAGATATAAGCAGTATACAAGTTTGTAAATGTACTTACATTATAAAAATGCTGATACAGCAATTAAAATATATGAGTAATAGACAACAAAAACACTATTAGGCAATATACAATATATATACGTACAGACAGCAAATTGCAAGGATTAACAATTTTTTGTTTGTTGGTTTGATGGGTTTGTTGGTTTTTTATTTTTTTTATTTTTAGTTTTAAAAACTGAGGCTCGAAGGGCGCTCTTACATATGATGTAATAATTTCATACACAGAAACAATATTGAAATTTAAAACCATAGTTGCTGCAGATCTCAAACAATATATTTTTCATTCAATTTCAAGTTTGAACCGGAAGAAAAGGTCAAAATTAGGTCATTTTGTGCAAAAACTTTACCACAAGGTACGATCTACAAAATGATGCAAAGATCATAAATTTATGTCATGTGGTTCAAGAGATACTGAAGTTCTAATAAAAAAATTTCAAGTAATTTGAAACCTGATGACATCATGATGACATCAATATGCTGTATAAATTGTACCAAAAGGACAATCTTTGATTATCTGACATTAAAATCCATGTACAAAACATACAGAATTTGGCCGGCAAGACAAATTTAAAACAAGTGAGTCCTGAAGGCAAGAGGAAATACTTTGAAGATTTTGTGGCAATTCACTGTAGAGTGAAGGTCAGCCCATGAATTATTACTCTTATAGGTACAACAAGCAAGGGAAAATTTGAAGAACGAAGTAGCCCTGTAGAACGGTGAAATGCAGAATTGAATGATGAAATTGAAGAATGGAATGATGATTTGGTGAATGGAAGGACGAACTTGTAAAATGTAAGAATAGTAATGCCAGAATGGAATTATATGAGCCACCGAAGGCAGCAGTGGCGTTCCATATAAAACTGCCCTGTTTATGAATAAATATATTGGGTCTGATGATTGGTAAAATATAGTGCAATTTTAATAATTTTTCTGAATTATAACAGTGAACTAGTATAACAGCTTTGCTCTACTCTTTATTCTACAGCTTTGTTCTATATTAATGGTTGATGAAGGTATTGCAGTGAGCATAAAGAACTCTATTTAGTTTGTCCAATGTTAAAGTAATAACATAATTATATTGTGTTTTGTAATCTTTTACCAGCAACCTTTTACCTTTGAACTAGTTCCTCAACTAAATTGAAGTGAAATGTATTATTATTATTAGAATCTATACCAAATAAGAGTTAAAAAAAACTTAACAAAAAGCAAAACATTTGTCACAGCAGAAGTCTTTATTTGGATCCTTTCTTGAGAGTTGTGTGTAGTCATCACTGAATGATTGCGTGCATGGATTGGTCATTTTTGGTCAATGTCCGAGGCTTTAAGCCAGTCACTGTGTATGAGACATAAAGGGCTTTCACGATGCCCATTTGAAACTCATTTCCGGTATAACTTCATCAATGCTGTGGTAGATGTGGTAGGTTTTATACAATGCAACTTATATCACACACACAAGCAAACAACCTGTGAAACTGGCTTACTATAGATGTTTGTGCGGCTGTAAGTTGTCAGATTTATCGCTTATCATAATCAGAGCCATGTTGAGCACTCTGAAGGTTTGTACTCCTGTGTAATTGCACAGAAAATCAGAATGGAAGGAAATATGCTGTTGATTTGAACTAGTTCCTGAACTAAATTGTTACAACAATGTACTTTACAACAATGTACTTTACTTACACTTGCTAGCTTTGTCAGCAAAGTTTACCAAATAGCTCCATCTTGGTCTTCATCTTCAGGAGTGAGAGTCATTGCTGACAAAAAGGTCTGACACTAGGATTCGCATTTTGGGGGTATGTTGAAATAATGGCATTTCCACCTTTTGGTAACTCCTGGACTGCATTCCCAAGACCAGTCATAATCATTCAATTATGTTGCACATCAGACAAATGAGATCAATCATCTCTTTATAGTGCTTGTTCAGATGAAACCGATTTAGTCAGAACACTCACAGATTTGTTATTTCATTCATGCATATGTTGGGATACACTGAGTACGGATACTAGTCTTTGACCATTACCAATGAAATAATGGCCCTTTAGGATTGAAACCAACATTTATGGGTCAATTTGACAAAACAGCTCGTCAGAGAGTCAATACTTTCCCCCAAAAGGGGTGTTTTACATGGTTGTTACTGCCAGAATTGAAAAAAAGAACATTCCAAGGGTTTAAAAGAAAAATAATGAACCACAGTGGACAACTGTGGCTGTTTTGAGATCATATTCCTGCTTTTTAATTGCCAATTTCCTTTTTTAGGTTTCATTTACCTTTTGTTTTCTTCAAACGCTTTCATTATTTGTTGAAGAGTCAAAATAATGTTATCTCATTAAAAGGACGTTCTAATATAAACTGCAAGTGAGTCTCTGCTGCCCGATTATTTGTTTACGTATTATTAGCTGTTTCGCCGCAAAGCGCAGCAAAACAGCTCTTGTTTTTGTTAAAGTTTTTTTTCTTTTCTTTTTTTCTCTTAATTTTCAGCATCCCGGAAGTGCATTTAACAATGGACATGTTTCGTTCTACAAGTCACTTTGCATACATACATAAATATGATTCAAATGCAACGTGTCATGACTAAAGGCATTAGTGCAATGATGTGCATATTGCAGTGACTTCATAATGATGTCAGCACCTGTCACGTGACGTCATCTTAAAGATTTACATCTTAAATATTTGAAAATCTGTACAAAATTAGCCACAAGAGACCGTAGGTTTCAGTTTGCGGGATAAGACAGGAATAAATTAGGTCTTTGTTTTATTCAGTGTGCGTGACCTCACATGACCTCTTCTTCCGGTCGAAACTGGAAGTGCCCTCGTACTTCAAAATGGGTAAAAGTTATGAAGTTGCTTTCAACGATGTTAGTGTCCGGCCAGGGTCAGCTTATCAAAAATATACCGATGATTGCATAATATGAGAGAGCGCCCTCTAGCGGCAGGTTGAAAACTGTGAGTAGAAATGTGTGGCGAAGTTTTTTGAAATCGCTTCAAAACTGATACACATGATGACCGTCAGGCAGCCAACATATGTATGAAGTTTTAGGTTGATGATGTCATCGGGGGTCTCGTGACAAGATATTAAAGGTGCACTTTTTGAAGTGTAGGTCTGATTACGTGGAAACTTGGCATGTTGTTAGATACTGGTAAGTTTTTGTGAATCTTGAAATGATGTCATGATAACGTCTTCACAAGATTCGTTATGATTTTTTTCATTTTTGCCCCCTTTAAGTCATAAATTGCTAATGGATCATGCTGTGTTCAATTTTTTTAAACCGGCTTGATAGGGCATAAATGCTCTGAAAACGAATTGAGGTCATAGGTTCTATTACCTTAAAGGTGCAGCTTAACAAGATATATAAAGAATGAATTCGATCTCACAAGGCAATAATTTTTGCCTTATTAACTTGACTTTAATATTTAGATGAGTAATTTGAAAATTGTATCCGCGAAACAGCTTGGCATTCGTGCACGAATGCAATATGTCTAGTTATTACATGTAGTATTATTATTGTGAAGGTCTCGAGGTCTGGGTTTCAGACACTCTGGTCTTGGTCTTGGTCTGGGTCTCAGGTGTAGCGGTCTTGACTACAACACTGGAATCTATGGCCCATAAGAGCAGAATTACACAGTAAAGCTATGCCATAAAATTGGGCAGAGGTAAATCCATTGTTTTAGATAACACTGCAAGGCCCAATTTCTTGGCCCTACTTACCCTGGGATTCTGCGCTTACGGCTCACTGCAAACCACATGGAGCTATGGGCCTTATAAGCAGAATTACCTGGTAAGCCGTGCGTTGAAATTGGGTCCAAAGGTTTTGAACTACAGTCCAACCCCAAATAGGTACAGAATTATGTGGTAAATATTGTCATGAAATTGGGTCCAGAGGTTTTGATCCAAAGGCCAACCCAAAATGGGTTATCTTTCTCCTGGTTTTGTTTCCTTCAAAATGATTCCAAACTTAAGTTATAGGGCTCAATATTGGAGTTAAAGCCAAACTGTTCAGTACATATAAAAGATACCGTGAACAAAATTGTCAAAATACAATTAGCTTTTACAGAGCACTTTCATTACATACTTGGAATCTTTTAATTCCTCTGTCCGTTCATACTATAGCATTTTTCAATCAAAGTCTGATAGGGTTAAAACTCAAGTCAACTTGTACTCTGTACCATTTTATGATTTATTTGCCATTGCCTGTGACCATTCTAATCATTTAAATTAAACTCAAATATAAACACAAAAAGAGTTGGTGGTCTAGTGGAAAAACTTATGATTCTAAATGTTATGATTCTAGGTTCAATTTCCACTATGCACTTTTTTATGTTGTGTTGCCTTGTCCAGCCTAATGGTTTAAATTTAACCCAACCATAAGAAGAGATGGAGATCCAGTCTAAGGACTCATTACTATGGACATTGTTTTTCCAATACTGTTTTATATTCAATGGGTCTAAATTGACACCCAATACTCAGACATTAAGAAAAGTTGGTAGTCCAGTAGAAGGACTCATTGACTCTGGACCATGTGGTCCTGGGTTCAATTCCCACTCTGTTCTTTCCTTTTTTCATTGCCTGTGTCCAGATTAAGGGTTTTTATCAACATCAGATGCAAGTTTGTTAAGAGTTGGTGGTTTATCTAGGGGTTTTAATTTACGTTAAAAATGCTAGTTTCAGAAGTTGAATTGGTGGTTCGGTGGAAGTACTCAATGAATCGGGATGCTATGGTCCTGGGTTCAATTCACACTCTGTTCTTTTCCTTTTTCATTGCCTGTGTCCAGTCTAAGGGTTTTAATTAACATCACATACTAGTTTCACAAGATGAGATGGTGGTCCAGTGGAAGGACTCAGTGACTCTGGATTCAATGGTCCTGGGTTCAATTCCCACTCTATAACTTTTATTTTTCATTGCCTGTGTCCAGTCTAAGGGTTTTAATTAACGTCAGATACAAGTCTCTTAAGATGAGTTGGTGGTCCAGTGGAAGGACTCAGTGACTCTGGATGCTACAGTCCTGGGTTCAATTCACACTCTGTTCTTTTCCTTTTTCATTGCCTGTGTCCATTCTAAGGGTTTTAATTAACGTCAGATGCAAGTCTCTTAAGATGAGTTGGTGGTCCAGTGGAAGGACTCAGTGACTCTGAATGCTAGGGTCCTGGGTTCAATTCCCGATGTGTGCAATTCTGGCATTTTTATTAAAACGAGTTGAATTAAATTATATAAAATTTTAGCAAAAGCAGCTTTTTCTTTTTCTTTTTCTTTTTCTAGTTATCAAGCTCGGACCTCAGGTTCAGCGACAGAGGTGGGAATTGAACCGGGGTCAGTAGCTTGCCGACACCCGGTCTTCACAGTTGAGCAATCGGGTCCCCCCGATCAAATGTGTTCGTTTCTGATATATATAGAATAGATTTGTACTTGGAAATATTTTCACACTTGGCTCAGTGCATAATGTAAACAGCAGGCAAAGGAGTCTGATAACTAGATTGGGACCAGGCAAAGTAAGACATATGGGGGAAGTAGGTACTTGGCAAATGTTGGGGAGAGACTAGGTAGTGTCTTCTAAGGGGAAGTTTGTACTTAGTAATGTAAATCAGGCTTTGAAAAATCTCCACAACAGTCATGTTTCTTGTGTTTTATATTGTAGGTATTTTATTTCGTCCATAGAGAAATACAGATTCACTGTGAAATTTCACATAAAAATACAGCTGAAAAGTGATACAATGTAAATAGTTTACAATAAATGCTTTGTCATGGGATCTGCATTACACATCTGGGCTTCCTGGGTCCGATATAACTGCCATACACACTGACTATATTCAGTTTAGTTGTGATTTAGAGAAAGGCTTGTATTTTGGGTTGCATGATTCTTCACTTTACATAAGTGTCAAACGGAATGATATGACATGATAAGTAACTTTCTAATCGTTACTAAAAAGTTAAGTCTTGTCTTTTCATTAAGCTCAGTTTTAAATATCGCAGTCGATTAGGGAGCCTTTGAATCTCAATCAAATATCTTGGTGACAGTTTTTTATCTCAATTGGGGGCAAGTGAGCAGGAAGGGGGGGGGGTGCCAGCTGCCATTGACACTCGGCAAGGCAATTTAACTCTGATTGCCCTTCACCACATGAGACAACTTCACCGTAGTAAAATATGGACCCAGCAAATAGTGTAAACTACTTGTACATTTCAAATGCCCTATATGCTGAAGGCAGTCAACACACTTTTGGGGCATCTCCTAAAAGATACATTAGGTATAGACCGATCAATTAAGCCCCGCCTACCTTAGCAACTGCCTAGCAACAGCACACGGCATGACTTTCTTGCCATGATCGCAGCAGTGGTTCAGTTGCGGCCACACACACGTATCGGATACACACATGTACATGGTTTTTGTGAACGGTATGGATTTAGTTTCGTGGCCTTTTGAACAAGTGCCGTGAGCCAAAAGAACGATGCAGACAGGAACATTGTTAAAACACTTTTACACAACTGTACAGGGACCACTGCTGTGGGATTTGCACCACCAGAAATATGAAAAATTCAAACAAAACAAAAGTACAGTTGTGTGTGTTGTTGTGTGTCAGAACAATGGCAGGGGTTTGTTCACGTTTCTAACAGAATTTTAACGTGTCGGACATTTGTCGGACTTTCAGTGGCACTGTCAAGGCTGTGATTGGTCAATATGTTAGTAGGCAGGGCTTAGTGGATCGGTCTATTGACAAAGCACAGGGAAACAATTGCTTTGGACATGATTTGCTGACATACCAATTAAATTAGACACTTTAGCGTTAAGTGATGAAATATAACTTGTGAGTAAATTTCAAAGTTAGAAGGTGGTGTCGCATTATTCAACAAACTCCGTTTCACT
This sequence comes from Marthasterias glacialis, assembly GCA_911728455.2. NCBI lineage: Eukaryota > Metazoa > Echinodermata > Asteroidea > Forcipulatida > Asteriidae > Marthasterias > Marthasterias glacialis. The sequence continues at coordinate 29,246,219 of OU452219.1, forward strand.
CTCCCAATTTTTCGGTGCAAATATTACTTCCACAAAGCTCACATAATCATGATATTACACAAAAATTGGTTCCCTTCATAAATCCATATAATCTGAACATCTGTGGTGAAAAATTAAGCAGAATGATTCAAAATAGATGAAATACACTTCCTTGGAAAAAAAATAACAATTTAAATTGACCCAAATGTTTACATTAAAAAAAAACATAATAAAAAAAGGAAAAAAATGTTTTCACAAAGTATGGGAATACACATAAAATTTCCATACAGGTGACAATGGCACCCAAAAATACCAGTCACTATTTTAGTAGATCAAGAAATTTGCAAAATTTACTAAAATGAACCTTTACAATCCCAGCAAAATTCCTTCAACTCAAGGAAAAGAAGCAACCTGAGATGACCCAACTACTCCAGCAGTACCTCCCCTAGATCATTAAAAGACTACTTGCTACTTGACTGGTTTATCTTAATACAAATGTCTTTAGCGTAAAATATCTTACCCCTAGAAAGACGAACATTTAACATTTACAGTGACAACTGATGAGTGTTCGGTTTTTAAGTCGACTACTTCCACAAAAGTGCGAACATTAAATGCTTCAGTGTATTTTAGTGTCCTAGAAATTATTCCGTATAAAAAAAGGATGTTTTTTCCCGTTCTTTCTTAAGACTCCAATCTCTGCAACATTCTTAATTTTAAGTTTTCACAATTTTTAATCCAAGGAACAAAATACCGCCCGAATATAAAACCCAAGGGAAAGATTCTTGAATGCAGACTTTTCAAAAAGAAAACAATTATACAAATGAAAAGATAAATTCAAAATTAAATTGCAACATAATTAACAACTCTGTAAACAGTCTTGATGTATGATGTAATAAAAGTACAAAATCATGTGTTTGAATAACACAACAAAAACATATTGGTTTAGGAAATTTTGCCTTCTGATTTCAAAGGAGAAGATTTCATCAGCAGAGTTTCACACTCTGGTTAGGACTACACCTGGTCATTCTAACCACAATTACGATTTTCCTTCTTTTAATACCTTCTACACCCAGATCAACACGTTAAAAAAGGCCCACAGTTCCAAATATGTGTTATCAGCAACAAACAACCACAGAACTTCAAAGTTTTTAAGTCAAATTTATAGTTTAAACATGGATGAATATTGAGGACAGTTATGGTGTGATCTTTTCTGTGGAAGTTAAAGCTTTGTGCAGCCTTCTGATGTAAGCAGATTGCATTTTTTATATAGAAACATTACTGTATTTTAGACATACCATGTTAGTGTACACTGAAGAATTTGTCCTTTTCCTCAAATCCTCGTTTAACCCCCCCCCAAAAAAAAAAAAAAAAAAAAAAAAAATAAAAAAAAAAAAAAAAAATAAAAAAAAATAAAAAAATTAAAATTAAAAATAAAACATTGGTTTGATCAATCATTATTTGTTCAGCCAAAATTAAGACTTTTCATATTTTACCCAGCTATTAAATGTAAAATTTACTTGCTTTTATAATTGAAGTTGTGAAAACTCAAAAAACGATAAACCAAACTCATGTTGTATTTTGCACACTTGGTGTCAACTTCATTGACTAGGTTTGACATGAGTGTCTTAAAAGTTGAGTCACTTTCAAGGAAAGTGAACAATGTTTCCCTTCTTTTTAGGGATGTTAAGAATTTGCCGTCTTCAATGAAAAGATACCAACTGTAACCACTTGAGGCAGTTATGTGGATAATACCAACATAGTAGTCAAGTTGGAAATCTTAAACGCACAAAAAAGAAAAGAAAAAAAAGATGGACAATTTGGAGGATTATTGCATCTCTAAGTGCGCTGAATTTATAGGTTAGGGTGTTGGAAAGCTTCAGTCATGTACACTAGCATCTGTGCTTGTTGGCAGTGTACTCTTTGTTCAAATGTTACAGAAGTTTCTGTGCAAACACTCTGTAAAAACCTGGTGCCACAAAAACACTACATAATTATTCAGAAACAATAACAGGACTCTCAGTTCAGTGACAAACATGACTACTGTTTCTATAATAACTGATGAATACAATCCTAACCTTTTAAACTTCAGATATGGAGAAGTAAAAAAAGGACAACTGTTCACCATTTGTCATTCACAGGGAAGAAAAAAAAAACACTAGAGATAATGGTTAATTTTCTAATACCGAAAACTGACGATATTGAAATGTGGAGCTTGACTAAATGCTTGTGTTTAAACCACCTTCCATTGCATGCAGGACATGTCGCGGCCCCCTGTGGAGAACAAGCGAGTGTCGTCACTGTTGAATTCTACTGCAGTAACGTGACTGCTGTGTCCACCAAAGGAATTGTGATTAGCCTGAAAGGAAAAAGACAAGACAGGCAAACTTCAAACATAGTGCAGTGTAAAAACAAAATAAATGGATGAAACTTAAAGATGATAAACACGCTAGAAAACATAGATAATAATAATTACATAAATTAATACAGCACTAACTCGTAACTCCATTGAAAGAGACACTCCAGGTGCTCACAATATTTGACAGAAATTTCCAAATTACACCAAAGATACAACCCATTTATGATCTGCTAAACAATAAATAATGAAAGTGGAATCATATTATAACAATAAATTGAGTTTAATGGATGTAATACTTTGCATCGGAGACACAGAATATGATTTTGGTTTTAACCATACACCGATATGTGATAAGCACTGTATACTCAGTACTTTCCCAAGTCCTATGAAAATAAATTCACAGGCATATTACTGGTGGGATTCGAACCCATAAACTTTGCTATTCTAGAGCAGATGTCTTACCACTAGACCACCAAGCTTGCCTGGTAGCTAGAGGCAGTTTGAATCCTATATATTAGCAGTGGGTACCACAACAATTTTTAGTAGATGTTAAATTTGCATGGGGTATAAAGAATATTGTTTTTGTTTTACCCTACACAGATATGCGATAAGCACTGTATACTCAGTACTTTCCAGAGTCCTGCAGAGAAAAAAACCGTAGGCATACTATACAGTGGTCTAGTGGTTAACACATCTGCTCTAGAATGTGGGGGTCATGGGTTCGAATATCACTCGAGAAGCTTGCCTATGGATTTTTTTCCACAGACCTCAGGAAAGCACAAAGTATACAGTGTTTATCACGCAATCGGATGTAGGGTAAAACCAAATTAATAAACTGAATAAAAGTTCACTGTGTTACAAGGATAGAAAAAGAGAAAATACCATATTGACAAATAACTGAGTGGATATTAAAAAGTAAACCTGGTGGTGGGTGTTGGTGGGTTTGTATTGGGTTTGTTTGTATTAATTGTAGGAGTTTCCTCCTAGTGTCCTACCTTGGGCTGAATGACTGGATAACTGAAGAGGTTGATCTTGCCAAAGTCATCACCCGTAGCTAGGATTGCACCAGTGTGAGAGCGGCAGGCACTGTTGATGTCTGTACCATCACTTCCCTCCTGCCAGATCCCTGGTGGTCAAAATAGCTCAATAAGTCTGTGTATACAATAACTATTCATTTAACAAAACCCTCCGTAAGTGACGGCTGGTCAAAATCTAGATTAAAGTTTACTTGACATTATAAAAGCTGTTTTATAGTTGGTTGCGCTATGGTCGCAAAGCAGTTAAATTGTCGCACGTCCCAGTTTATAGTTGACGCTGATGCCTCAGCGACCACAGACTGCAATGAAAAGGCTCAGCGCCCAGCGACCACAGCGTCCTGCGACTGTCATCATGCGACTGACTATAAACCAGCCTCAACATCTACAATTAAAAAAAGGGCAGTGATACTGTACTAACAATAAAACAGACACAACTAGAATTTAGTGTTTGTCACCTGAGAAACACTAGGCGTTTGGGACTCAAAAGAGGAAACTATAGAAAGATAAATGTGAAATTGGCATTCATACACGGCATCCGACACCAACTTGTTCAATCACATCGGTGTATTGGTAAAACACAATTAATATTCTTTCTCCCTGACGTAAAATTAACATCCATGCTATGATTCAACAATCATTTAGAAAGTCAATGATACGGGATACGTATATGTACTCGTTTGTATGCTACTAGTTGTTTGTCAATGATGTCAATGTCATGACTTGTTGAGAGTGCTGCTGTAAATATCAAAAGTGTTAAAATTCCACAGGTTAGCAAGAAAATTAGGACCAGATAGGAATAGCATCTGGAAACTCCAAACTGGCTCCATGTCAATCATAACTGAACCAGTAAAACTTAAGGGAAGTATTTTAGAGGGTTACAGTCAGTTCTATTTACAGAGATACAGAATTCTAAATGTTCTCACCACAGACAGGGAAACCAAGTACACACGTGAATGTAGCCCACTCTTTATCACGCATGCTAGTGGCAGATGCAACTTGGCGACAGTTTTCAGCCTTCCAGTACAGAATCTCGTAATCACCAGAGTTGGACACCAGGTGGGTTGAGTCTGCTGACCAATCAATGTGAGTCACAAAGCTAGAATGGCCCTGATTGGGTAGAACAATGAACAAAGAGACTGAGGTTTATGAATTGAAACTAATAACACACTACATGGCATAGTTATTACCGGTTCAAATGGCACCGTTTTTTTTCTTCTAACAATCATTAAAATCTTTTACCTACATTATTTTTTTGGATTGATAGTAAAAAATGAGAAACAACTTTGTGATGTTTTTCTTGCAACAACACAATACAAATATGCTGGCACCATCAAAAAGCTTGACGTTTCTCTTTCTTTTCTTTTCTTTTCTCTCTAGGTTAATGTACTTAAAAATGTTTTATAAAAACGGTTAAGAATACCTGCACTGTGTAACTGTGTAAAAAAACAGAGCAAAATAGCCTTTGCACCTGATTTAACAACACTGTTTAAAGAATATATTCAAGTCTGGGTGTCAATTCCCATACGGCAGAAAAAACACTCCACAATTCAATATAAACCCATCCAATTCAACACAAGATGGTATTGCCACATTACAACACCGACAATCATGCAACTACATGGATGCTCAATATAACACAAAAGCAATATATGCTTAATAAATGTAAAATGTAACATTTATTTTTATTTAAAAAAGAAGGAAAAAAAAGAAAGCTAATTTTGGAGGTTTGCTCCAATGAATTGAAACAATGTAATAAAGTAGCAGAATGAGCAGTGAGTTAAACATGACAAGACAAACATCCAATGCTTGACTTACTGAGCATCTGCCCACTTTGCTGTATTTCCGTCCATCCTCAGTCACAGTGTAAATATAGATGTAGTTGTCATGGGATGCCACAGCTAAATAATTCCCATCTACAATTGGATGAAAAAAAGTATCAACAAAATTGTTATCACATTTGAAACCTTGAGGAAAGATGATTCAAACTCGCAGCTATTTCCATGCTTCATGAAAATTTCTAAACAACACATTAGCAACAAAATAAAAGCATTTCAGTCTAACCATGAAAGCATTTTTTACAAGACAGAAAACAATGTAAATGTGGTTGCATCTTGTCGCATATGGCAGCCACAAGTGTCTTGTATCAAAATACCCATAGCAGCTGCAAACGGTTACAAGATTTCACTTATTTCCATTCAACCAAAAACTGGGTCAAAGTAAAGGTCGTGTTCTGAATTGACATTTTTCAATGTTTACCATGTTAACATACTATCTACATTTCTAAAAACAAAACCAAATTTCTCATGTATTGTCAGACATTTATACTGGGGAAAATTGTGTCCAAATCACCAATGTTAGTCATGTCTTGGTGTATTGGTGATGATTATAAAGAAATGAGTTTCTAAAAGTATAACCAGTAGATGCATGATGGCATGTATAGACACCATTATTGTCCAAGCCACCACACAGATGACATTTAAACACGCCATTGTGTAAAATCGGAATACCAAAACATTTTGTGTTGGAGCGTATACAGAGTATGCACTCACCGTGCAACACTTTGTTTCACCCACACAAAGAGGACAGATGGTGCTGAACATTTTGCCAATTTTTGCCAATTATGCAGAGGTTATTGAGTAATTCCTGATTCCAGACCTTTATCCCTTTGATTGCTATATGCAGAGCTGTGTTTGCAAAATGCCAAGTAGCTGATCCTCACCTGGAGAGTATCTGACGATGTCATGTTGCTCGTTACCATCAGTGTGGACGGTGACTAGATCCTGGCTCTGGACATCTAGGACCATCCAGCGTCCAGTCTTCAAACCCAGGGCTACTACTGCACCATTAGGATGGAAGCAAGCAGACTGGCATGGATCCTACACACCATTCACACAGGACAAGGAGATCAAGACTGGTGAATTGAACTGCTTTAACCTTTGCTTTAACATTCACAATTTGACACCTTTTACATAATCCTTTAACCCTCCTACTCTAAGGCCCATTTGGCTTAATTTACTGAGTGTCCAATACCATTCACACGCCTCACTGGTTATGAATGGATGCCCATAGACATGTGCACATGGACTTCCCACGGCAGTGCTGAGGCAGTGCACAAAAACAATGGTGAACAGTGAACGATTTCACTTGTATGGCATAGCAAAATGCTACACAAAATGTATCAGTCGCGTGTTTGTTTTTTTGTTTGTTTATTTGTTTCTTTCCAGACAGTGTAAAATGTGTGTTCAATCTGCAGTGTTCCAGACTTCCATGTCAAAAACATTTAGACACAGGCCCTATAGGCCTACATGTTTCCCTGAAAAATTAAATTTGTATAAAATGTTTCTGTTAATTGCTACTCAAAAATCATCATTTGTCACTCAATATTAGCATTCAGTGTGCACAAAACATGTTCAGTCTAAATATTTTGCTATGCAAAATTGCAGTTCCCTGGTGAAGTTTGAAGGTTGGAATAATGAATAGTATCAACTGGTCAAACAGCAAGAGGGTTAAACCGTATCAAGTTATTGAAGTTTTTCAGTGAGCCATTTGCTGTTAACTTTCATTTATCTATGATGGGAAAAACCGCCACATAGATACAATCAAATTGAAAGCATTGTAAATGATTCCCCTACTACATGACTTCTCATAGTGCTACTAACGGCAGGAGGCTGCAGGGTTTTTCACCCACCACAACTTCCTTCTAAGTCAGTATTACACAGGTTTAGTACATCACATCATAAGCAATAGTTGGTTTGAAGTCTTAACAGCAGCAGGAAATGCTTACATTAGCAGATCAGGGGTGGATTTCACAAAACTAGTCTTAACTTTATACCATGCCCGAAATGTGAGAGGGAGGCCCCCCAAAAAATGTTCCCATTCTCTGACACACTCTTCCCCTCTTGTACAGAAGCACCCATCCCCTAAATCCTGAAAAGAATTCCAGACATTTCCAGAACACAATGAAGATACAAAAGGAGGGGGGTACACCCTGCCATATATCAAGCACCAAATGCCTAACTTAGGACTAGTCCTAACTTATGATAAGTCCTATTAAGTTAGGACTAGTTACTCCTCCTAACTTGAGATAAGACTAGTCCTAGCCCTTTGTGAAATCCACACCTGGTCAACCTGAGATTAACAGTTTGTTCTTGTTTCATTTAAGATGCTCTATTGAGCCACCTTTGAAAGTCTTTTAAGAGTTAGGTATTAGATCTGCTATTTTCATCTTCTTTATTGTGCACAATGACTCCAACATAGCACATTTGGCCAATACCCTATCCTGTGCATGTCAAAAGACCTGATCAGGGTAGGTAAGCAACTTGTTTACATTGACTAGTTTGTTGGATAATAATAATAATAATAATAATAATAATACAAGGGATTTATTTGGCGCTTTTATCAAAAGCATCAAAGCACCTTAAACTATTACTACCCTTGTTCATCAGACCTTAAGCATTCCTGAAACCATCTCATTTCCTTTGGAGTATGCAGCACCGGCAGCATATGGGCATACAGCTTACAAATCATTCACACAACAATATTGACCCTTTACTCCAGGGTGTCTTGCGAAATGACTTAATATTGTTTCCTCACCTCATCAATGGTCTTCATCCACACAGGGCGATGCTGCTCCGCATCCCACAAGATGACATGCTTGTCATAGGCGCATGTCAAGAACAAACCCTGATGAGGATGACTAGCTAGACCCCAGAGCTCATCGGTATGGGCCTGCAATAAAGACAACAGTGTCAGTTTGTATTCTTGGCTGCGTTTCACACAGTGCTAAGATTCATCTTAAGACATAGTAGCCAATGAATCAATCTTAATCGCTAAGCAATGTGTCGTGTTACAATACAAATCACTATTGATATTTATTGACAACTCATCTTAAGATGAACCTTAGTGCTTTGTGAAATTGAGCCTTGCTCATACAAAATGAGCCAAATGTTTCTTTTAGTTTAACCAGGTTAAAATGAATTCAGTACAAAGAAATCATGCTCAGCATTGGGATGGCCCAACCAATGTTATGGTGAGCAGAAAGGTTTTTGATTTTTGAATTAACTAGCTACTATTAAATGCTCATGGGTTAGGATTTTAAAATGTTAATAACTGTTTGAAATTTTGTTTACTGGGCTGATCTGAAATCGAGTGGACAACAAGTCAAAACTCTTTCACTGAATGGGGGGGGGAACTTACCACTACATCAGCAGTGAAGGTATCACTCCCTATTTCCCCATGGAGGATGGCATTACGAGTGGTCCCTACGTACAGGTCCTTGTCTTTACCCACACAAAGACAACGGCATGGTCCAGTGGATTCAGGCAACTAAAAACAATAACAAATCAGAAGACAAAAGGGTTTAATAGCAAAATAAGTTTAGAAAATGTTAGTTGGATTCATTTATGTCTGTGTCTGATTCAAGTGACTGCATTCATCTATGACTGTGTCTGATTCAAGCGAGTTTGGCTACGGCTACAGCCACTGGCTGCATTGACAATGTTGAAGAATAGGACTTTAACAGTGATTCGGCTAGTTAATTCAGACATGGCTTAAGTAAGATAAGGTCACAAGATGCTCCAGCATCTCAATGAAAACTGAGCCCTTTATCTCAAGACTGTCCTTTCTTCATACCTCCAGAGAGATCTTGACTTCATAGGAATCATCATAGACGTACACCTTTCTATCCCTGCCTCCTCCTGATATGAGTTTATCCTTGAGCATGAAGAGTGAGAAGATTTGACCATCATGGGCCTTGATGGCTTGACTGATGCGGTTACTACCTACAAGGAGCAGCAGCAAAATAAGTTTTTGTTAATAACTAAACTTAACTGACTTTACTTGGCAAACATTGGAAGCCGTCAGAAGACCACAGATTGACTCTGGCTTGGGTCTCAATGGAATATAACATTCACCTGCCACAATCAGGGTCCAACAGTTCAAGTGTTAAACAAATGTGGTGTTGGACTAAGTGTGGAGAAGAAGCTTTGTAAATATTGCATGGAGTTATGGTTAATGATCAAGGCCCAATTTCATGGCACTATTTACCGTGGAATTCTGCGCTTACGCCCTGCCACGCCCCATAGGAGTATGCCTTTTACGGGGCGCCGTAAGAGCAGAATATTTTGGTCAGCAGTGCCATGAAAATGGGCCCAGTCCCCATCGGAGAGGAAGGAAGGGAGAAAGGAGGATCAGTTCTCTAATAAAAGCAGATTAGTGTTCACCAAAATTCATATGACGTCTTAATTAATATGAAAGATATCAACCTCCAGCAGTTGATTTAATCCTCAACAAGATTATTTTAATAGTAACACATAATACAGACAGGACCCCAAAACAAGGTAATACAGTGAAGGTCAAAGTTCAACACAAAACAGTAATGACTCATCTAGCTCCATAAAATACAACATTGCTTTGACAACAGTCCTCTATATACGCCAAAACATTACTCATTGAGACTTTCTATCAAATTAACTCTCCCACATATTTAACAAATTGGCAACTTATGGAGAATTACCAGAGAAATTTTTTTTTTTTAAATCCATGCTCCCACTTGAGGGGCGAGGTCGGTAATTGAAAATCTTAAAAATTAATATTAAATAATGGTTATAGAAAACATTTTTATGAAAAAAGTTGTATTTACACTTAAAAAATACAGTTCATAGTTTGTAATGAATGAACAGTCCCTTTCACATGGCCTTTAATTGGATACTGATCCTCGGGTAAAGAAGGAACTCTAGAAATGTTGGCACCCGATCTTACCCTTGGCCCAGATGAAGATATTTCCATTGGAGTCGCCTGTGAGCAGATCGCCATTGCCGGCAAACGTCAGACACAGCACAAACTTGGGCTTCTCATGTTTCTGTCAAGAGATAGTATCATCGTTACTTATGTCCATCAGATTTTTAACTCTTTGTGAGTGAAAACCTTTGAGTCTTAAGAATACAACCATAGCTTTGCAAAAAATTTTTAAAAATAAAATTTATCAATCTGGACCATTTATTTGCAATGTAAGTATTTAAAAGTAATGTGATTTTTAAGTATAAAATCTAGTTTGTAAAAATTATACTAGAAACTGGAACCTAGTCACACAAATTGAACAGTCTTTGAAGTTTACACCTTTTCCAAATACGGAAAAAATTGTACCAGCTTTCTTAGTAAACAAACCAAACAATCAGGGAATATTATAATTAATATTTTGACACTGATGACCTACATTGGTGAAAGGGAAGCCCCAAACTAACAGCAAATACCAAGGAGTAAAATGAATAACATCAGTAAGACTAAAGAAGCAACCATCATCTTTAAATTATATCTGGGAACCATGAAATGGTTACCCGGGAACTGAGAAAAATAACAACAGAAGTATAAATAGGAGAGAAACTCAACCTATTACCGATTGGTCCATGCAATGGTGATAGCTTACAAGGAAAGACAGACAGACGGAGTGCATTAAGGTGTTAGAAGAAGGGGCTGCATGCTATCAAGCATTTATATAAGTCTCCTCAATGACATACCTTCTGTGGTCCACGAAGCACGATTTATAAAAAAAGGGCAAATACATGAAACAGACAGAGGTATCAGAGTGGTCAGTCACATTGCATAAAGTTTGACATCCAAACCAATTACGTCAATAAGACAATCAAGCATAAGACATATTAGGCATGGCATCAACAACCTTTCAAAGAGGACTCTAAATTGTAATTTGCATTTTGCTCATGCCTGGTTAGGATGTTAGAGAAATGATGAAGAAAGAGGCAAGCTCTGAATTGAGACAATAATGATGAAATACCGGTTCTTTCTACAAAACACACAAACATGCGTTAGGAAGTCTTAACTCTATACAAAAATACTAGGCTGAGAAAAAATAGACTTTTATCATCTGAAAGCTCTATGACAATGCAGACAGTTTAATTGAACACATGTTCTAAGGTTATAAGAACTAATCACTAAAAAATGCTTAGTGTTAGTTTTTATTTGGATGTTAATGACTTAAGAGCTGAAAGACCTTTTGTCCCAAATTGTACACATTATTCAAAATGTCCACAAGGAGAACTTGTCCATCATCTCAGTTTGTATCTAAACAAGTCAATTCGCTGCCGTAGTCATTACGTAATCCCCAGGTCACCAAACCACAACCATAGCAACTGGTTCACGCCATCTGGTACACACAAACTGTGACGAACAGTATTTTCCCATACAAAAAAAAGGTAAAAGTTTTAGCACATTGAAACCCAGGTTTTGTTATCCATATACATTGTATTTTTTTCTTTTGGGAACCAAAAATAACTACACTTATGACTTTCACTAGTATGATTATCACCATATTTTTACCATTACTTTTGCGGTATTATGATACTATTGAGATGTTAAAAAAGTGTAAGTTTGTGCTCTCTGTTGAGTGTAGCATCGAATGCGTTGTTATATGGAAGTGGCGTAAACCAGTGTCAAGGAAGTGAAGGTGATCTCGGGGGGAAATGAGTCGGACAACGATGGCAAATTCTGTTCTGAGGTAAGCCAATCCAGCTCAAATTGCATAATAATTTCAGCCATGTGTTTAAAATACATGTCAATAAGAATTATGATTGATTATTTAGGATAGGGAAAATTTTAAGGACTGAGAAGCCCCCCCCCCCTTCCTGGCACTGTGAGAAACAAAACCATAGAGTATGGTCAGGCTTCAATTGTTCTTCAGCAGTCAAGTTGCCCCCTACAAGATTTAGCACTAGCCAATGTATAAAACAAATACATGTATTAGTAATAAACTAATGACAATTTTACCTCAAAGATGCCAGCTTTCTTGGTAAGTTTGTTATTCTCTAGTGTCCAGAAGAGGATATGTCCTTTACCACAGGAGACCAAGTGGTTATCCACCAAGGGGTGAAACTCTGCTGCAACCACTGGGTCACCAATAGTCTGAACAAATGAAAGGAAGAAAACAGAATTAGCTGTTGCAAACTGCTTACTAACCAAGATGACCTGAAGTATAAATGCAAACAGCCTCATGTTCCGACCCTAGCAGAGTCATTCTCAAGGGCTGCTAGGGTCCAAACATGAGGCCATCAGCAATTTTCTGCAAATGAAAAAAACAACAACAAAACCTTATCTTCAAATAATGATAAAAATAGAAAAATAGAGTGTTAGCCACAGAAGGGCTCTGGCCAGGCCGCTTTATCAGAATCTAATTTCATGAAACCGTTACGTACACAAGTTATTTTCTGCAAAGACAAATTTTTGGCTGAGCAAAAAACTTAGCAGGACACCTGTTGCAACAAGGTCAACTTAATGGCATTTAGGCTGTTGACCTGTTTCTGCTAAGCAAACTTTGTCTGTACTAAATAACAATAATGGTGTACATTTACAATGCGCCATGTCTGTCATAAATGACACTCCTGGCGCCCAATTATAAAATAATCAGGTGGAGATTGTTAAGAACGATTTTATGAGACAAAGCAACCATAATACAACACCTTTGCTGCCAGACTATGCCAGAAACACCGGGACAAACCCCTTCTCTTTATGATAAGTGCACTAGGGTCTTTTACATGGTTTACACAACACACAGGACCTACGACTTTACATCCCATCTGCAGGGCAAAGCAAAAATGGTGAAGTGTCTTGCCTAAGGACACAAGTATCAAGACCAGGTCTCTAACCCACACTCTGCTGATCAGAAACACCAGACCTTCAGTCTGGTGCACTAGACCACTCGGCCACGACCCGCCCACGAAGCAAATTGTTGTACTCACCGGCTTGATGAAATTTGGCCCTGGTCATGAAGATTAATTTGAAAAACAAGGGATCACTTAGAGAAGGCTTAGCTTCTTAAAAGCTTTAACAGAAATAAATGAAGGACTAAACACCTCATGGACAGCAATAAGGAATCCATTCCCTTTTAGATTTGACAATGCCCAATCAATTTTCTACAAGGGAAGGGAGACTTTAAATTTCATGACTTGAGTTATCTTTTCATGTATTTTGATTTATTTTTGAACGGTTTGTGGTTTTTGAGAGAACCAACTTCAAAGCCCGGGTCAACCTTCATACCCCCTTACCTTACTCTCAGCTAGCTTCTTCTCTTTGGCCCAGTTCCAGACTGACAAGACATGGTCATTGGAATCATCAATAGCTAAAAGTTGATCTCCTCCATCCTGGTAAACAATAATAACCAATCACTCCATTGATATCCAAAATCAGAATCCATTAATAATGGGTTGGTGATAATAAAAACTGAAGTAAAAGTACTTCCGGATATCAATTATGTCTACCTAAATCATAATAAGTCGGTTTAGAGTTTCAATTTTAAATGGATTTGTGTATACCATCATGATGAGAAATGATGCAATATCAAGCAAGTTAGCCATGTCAACCATCATGTCAACTGACTGTTTTTGTTTTGCGCTTTATTGCCAGTTGGTTCATTTTCATTTTAAAGGTGAGTTACAAACATCAGAGAACTAATCATTGTCTTATTTTCTACCTATTCTAGACATTCAAAAGCTCATTTTTACTATTATGTGTTTTTATTAAAAACATTTGAATGAAAAGAGGTTTTGAAAGGATACACAGTGTAGTTTTTTTTCCCCCCCTTTAATTGCGTTTACAAGGTTGTGACAAATTAGTGAGGGAAGAAATGAGTGGTGACGAGGTCTTAACGGCTGTTTACGACCGGCAGGGTCATGGCCGTACGATAAAGGACCGAGCTGAAGTTGAGGTCCTTTATTGCACGACTCTGATCCTGCAAAGACTGGCAAGAAATTTTTACCAATTGTTTTTCACTGAAAACAAATCGAGTAAAAATAATCCACAATACTAGCCATGTCTGGGCATATAGTGATGATTACACAGAAGTGAATGAGTTAAAGACAACTCCCTTCAAATACTAATAGTGGTAATATAAAGTTCCTAATGAATATTCATGACCAGTGATGACCAAACTTACACATTTGGAGAATCCTACACAGCATACAGCACGATCAAAGTGGCCGAGTCCAATGACATGCAGTGTGGTCAGGTTGACTGAATCCCAGATGCGCACATGGGGCTGTAATGACAACAAGTGGTCATCCGTCAAACACGGCAATTTTAAACACAATTTTATCATTTCGGTATGCTGCACAACCGAAATTTAGGACAAGCAATGGGCTACTCTGAGAGTGGTTTCCATTAGTATTGTTATCATGCTCTTTTTTCAAAATAAAATAAAATGAAACACCTGCTAAGTCTACTGCAGTCATTGTCTCAAAAGTTGTCAATGTTTATAACTTTAGGCTTTTAACAAGAATTGCTCTACATCCTTCCCTCGCACTATCCAAGTTTTACTTGTATACTAGCCCTCGATATAAATACTTGAACTGCTTCTCAGTTCTCAACAGTAGACCCCTTGCATATGATGCCATAGGCTCAAACAGCGCCCCCATTGAGGTCAAAGAAAGGCTGAGAGTTGTGCGTGACGCTTACAGCAGGCGCACATTTCCATTGTTTAATCTGAGTGATGGCAACTTATACAAGAGGTCTAGAACACTGGCTTTGGTGCTCTCTTGCTTTTTTCAACGACTAAAATGGCCTTAATCAGTTGCCACGGGGATTTTTTTTTTGTCCCGTCCCCCTGGCAGGATTCTTTTTCTCTTTGAGAGTACCACTGGCACAAGAAACCCTAACTTGACAATGCCAAGAGAAGAAAGATTTTCTTTGTTGGATCATCCGTTTTGTTGCTCGACCGAAAAAATGCCAAATGTGAGTTGCAAAACATCGGCCGTTACCTACGGCATAGGAGTGGTACTAAACACGGAACCATGGTTCGATTGCAGGCTCATTCTGACTTTATCTCCATTGAGCCGAAATACAATGAATGAATAATGGTGGTAGCCTCTTGATGCCTCGTAATCCCCTTCTTGAAATAGGACAAAGGTCTATAATCGGGGCTTACACAAAAACTGCCTCTCAATAGCTATAAAATATGAGTATATTCACAACCCTTATTTGTCCTTGTGTGGGTGAATCGAAGCATCAGATGGCGTGTGCGCGGTCTGCGCAAGCTCCGCAGTTGAATGACCGGGCGACCTTTGCTCCAGTGGTCCAAAATTACATTATGGCGTCGTAAGACGGCTTCCGTTTCCAGGCAGGGGAAACATTTGCGTGTAAACAGGTCATCCTGCACCAACTGGTTAAGAGCCACCTAATCTGCACCTTGCTCCACAAACTAAGATTTACTACAGCCCCAAAACCAATCTGTCATTCATTGCTAATTCATACCCTACTCCTAGCAAAGAGCCATTATCATCCAAGCATAACACTTGCAGGATCTTTGGAAATTTCTAAGTAACTGTGACAGGATGAGTGTGGTGACAATCAACGATTTTCACACATAGGACATCGCACCTTTAGACATCAAGAGGCTAAAGGTTCCACACGAATACTCGCCTCTGAACATTTTTTTAAAGACGGGTGTGTTATCAGGTGTGAGTTGATTAAAGATACTGTACAGCATTTGTAATGTTAATAAAAGTGGGCCGAATGGTACGATCAGTCTGCTAATGTAAACAAAGCACGGCAAAAACACCTCTGAAAATGTCCACTCATAAATCCGTTTGTCTGCGACAAAAATGTGAAAACGTGTTTTGATTTGCATTCATCGTTGAAGCTACTTCGGAAAAGGTGTTATTTTTCTTATTCTATTGCATTTTTTCTCAAGTATAGTTCAGAACAGAAACAAACATTTGTGGGTAGGTTAATACCATCGTGAGCAAAACACAAAGGCAGACTCGTAACATTTGACACCAAAGGGAAATGCATAATGAAACCAATGCTGTACTGTATCTCTAGGAGGTGGGTTGAGGGGACTTTGCATTTAGAAACAAAAATCAAAAGAACTGTGCACGACGCAGAGTCTGAAAATAAAATAAAGTGGGTTCTCTCCATAAACTAAGATGCAACTCTGTCTGACAGTGACAAGCATGACAAAAATCTTGCTTTGTGACACAAATTTCAATATGAAAGGGGTCATTAGTGATATATAAAAAAGTATATAAAAAATGCAGCATTACACCATTCATCATTTTTGTACAAATCTTCTATCAAAAATACGGCAAAAATGAACCTTTTTATCAAGACACTGCTTTTGGAGTAATACTCTTACGGATCACTTAGTGAGAGCAAAAAGCACTTAAGGTTTTCTTGTTGATTGCCAAGGGAGGGACATTACATTGTCATTAATACACCAAGGCTTATTGATTCTTCCATTTAGCTTTATGGAGGCAGCATCAATTACAGTAGCTGAGGATGGAAAGCCACTAACAACCCCCAGGAATACACCAATAAATTAACCTTGGCCGCAGCTATTAAGAAGACCTTTGATTTAGAGTCTACAGCTAGGGGGAGAACACAAAAAAAAAGCCAATTAAAAACATAATTGCACGAAGCTTGATTTATCAAAAAAGAGCTTCAAATCTTGTTACAAGTTGATTCTACATACGGCTGCTGTGTTCCTCATCAGTTGCTTCTATGCAGCATGAAAATGGCATACATTACAAACAAAGATAGAGTAAACTTATGGAGTAATCATGGAGTAAACTTATTGGTTACAAATGGCCTGTTACAATGAGAATAAAACAGTCAAAAATATTGAAGTATCCACCATGAGACTATATATTGCAAATATTGTCACACACTGTTGTAATATGATAACAAATCTTATGAACTACTTTCTAGCTTCAGAAACAGCAATGTCAATATGAGTTCCCACTTGACATCACACAGTATAAAGTCAGCCATCTTTACGGGAAATGATAGCCATTTTTTTTTACGCACAACTATGCATTATGAGTAAATACTGCATGCGACACGTAGGAGACTGATCAAATTCCTTGCATGATTGGTCGGTGATACACTTGGCTACGAAGAAAAACTAGAACGCAGCTCAAAGCCAAAACCCAAGTTGCCTGTAAAGATGGCGTCTATCTGGAACTATCTATTGAACATCCTTGCATCTTCGTATACACCATCCTTTATTTCTAAAACACAAAGTCTGCACGTTATATAGACTCATTTGTATTGAGGACATCAATACACTGAAGTTACCTTTCCTTCCTCCTTGTCATGTCCAGCCACCTGGCCTGATGCTATGATCCACTTGTTGGGATGAATGGCGATACTATGGAGAAAAGAATAAGTAATCGTCAAGAATTTGGAGGACCCAGTCTATGTCCAGAAGTTACTATGTACAACATGTAGTGGTGACTGAATGAGCATGACTGGCTGGGGCTGTGGCCATTGGGCTACACTTCAATGAATAAGCATAGACAGAAACTGTGGTAAGGTGTGGTTTACATCAGTGCCAAACAGGACACTGTTTGTTTTTCAAAACATTATGTGTGCATTTCAAGTCTTGACCTTTCAAAAAAACAAAAATCATTAAATTTATCTGCGCAAAACTTCATGGAAACAAATACCCCGTCTATTTCCAGGGAACAATTTCTTCTAGCAATTTTGCATAGCATAATATTTAGACTCACACTGAACATGTTTTGTGCACACTGAATGCCAGAGTTGTATGACTCGTGACTCCGACTTGGACTAGAGTCCGACTCGAGTCACAATTTTGATGACTTGAACTCGGACTAGAGTCACAGTGGCCAATGACTTGTGACTCGGACTTGGGCTTGAGTTGCAGTTTTGATGACTTGGACTCGGACTAGAGTCACAGTGGCCAATGACTTGTGACTCGGACTTGGGCTTGAGTTGCAGTTTTGATGACTTGGACTCGGACTCGAGTCACAGTGGCCAATGACTTGTGACTCGGACTTGGGCTTGAGTCGCAGTTTTGATGACTTGGACTCGGACTAGAGTCACAGTGGCCAATGACTTGTGACTCGGACTTGGGCTTGAGTTGCAGTTTTGATGACTTGGACTCGGACTAGAGTCATGATGGTCAATGACTTGTGACTCGGACTTGGGCTTGAGTCGCAGTTTTGATGACTTGGACTCGGACTAGAGTCACAGTGGCCAATGACTTGTGACTCGGACTTGGGCTTGAGTTGCAGTTTTGATGACTTGGACTCCGACTAGAGTCACAGTGGCCAATGACTTGTGACTCGGACTTGGGCTTGAGTTGCAGTTTTGATGACCTGGACTCGGACTAGAGTCACAGTGGCCAATGACTTGTGACTCGGACTTGGGCTTGAGTTGCAGTTTTGATGACTTGGACTCGGACTAGAGTCACAGTGGCCAATGACTTGTGACTCGGACTTGGGCTTGAGTTGCAGTTTTGATGACTTGGACTCGGACTCGAGTCACAGTGGCCAATGACTTGTGACTCGGACTTGGGCTTGAGTCGCAGTTTTGATGACTTGGACTCGGACTAGAGTCACAGTGGCCAATGACTTGTGACTCGGACTTGGGCTTGAGTTGCAGTTTTGATGACTTGGACTCGGACTAGAGTCATGATGGTCAATGACTTGTGACTCGGACTTGGGCTTGAGTCGCAGTTTTGATGACTTGGACTCGGACTAGAGTCACAGTGGCCAATGACTTGTGACTCGGACTTGGGCTTGAGTTGCAGTTTTGATGACTTGGACTCGGACTAGAGTCACAGTGGCCAATGACTTGTGACTCGGACTTGGGCTTGAGTTGCAGTTTTGATGACTTGGACTCGGACTCGAGTCACAGTGGCCAATGACTTGTGACTCGGACTTGGGCTTGAGTTGCAGTTTTGATGACTTGGACTCGGACTAGAGTCATGATGGTCAATGACTTGTGACTCGGACTTGGGCTTGAGTTGCAGTTTTGATGACTTGGACTCGGACTAGAGTCACAGTGGCCAATGACTTGTGACTCGGACTTGGGCTTGAGTTGCAGTTTTGATGACTTGGACTCGGACTAGAGTCACAGTGGCCAATGACTTGTGATTCGGTCTTGGGCTTGAGTTGCAGTTTTGATGACTTGGACTCGGACTAGAGTCACAGTGGCCAATGACTTGTGACTCGGACTTGGGCTTGAGTTGCAGTTTTGATGACTTGGAATTGGACTAGAGTCACAGTGGCCAATGACTTGTGATTCGGACTTGGGCTTGAGTTGCAGTTTTGATGACTTGGACTCGGACTCGAGTCATGATGGTCAATGACTCAGATTTAGACTCTGACTTGACCATCTAGACTCAAACTTTTGACTCAGACTCAATGTTTGTGACTCAGACTCTACCTAAAAATGTATATTCCTTATTATTTTGTTGAACATGAAACAAATGAGTGTTTTATGTTTTGAAAAACAAAGAAAGAATAACAAAAGTTTAAAAATACTTAAACTTAATAGCGATACCTGCGGGACGGGTGATGCACTTTCTATTAATCAATTTTGTATCATGCAGTTACAGATGCAGTAATGCACCCAAGCTTCACCTCACATAAATAAAAGCTAGAGAGGATTACATGCCAGACTAAATTGTTGGTCCCTTGACAATCAGGACATTCACAGGCTATCCTTTCAAGCTAACTTGTACCGATACATTGGTTATTGGTTATTGATAGCATGGTGTGTGCCTACACATGTACATGTATATGACGTGCGTTCATGTGTGCTTTCAAAACCATACAAGCTGAACTTCGCTTCCATTCCGCTGTTATTCACGTTATATTTTAAGTTTGATTATGGCTGCTTCTCCTCTGGGAGTTGTTGGCCTCGGCTTCAATAATTTTAAGAGAAATTCTGACGGCAAGTCAAGTGCCAAGTGCAAGCGAAACATTTTGCAAGCGAAAAATTGAGGAGAAAATGGGAACAACATCGATTTTTTATCGCATAATAACTGTTTTGCAAGGACTTTTGTAGAAGTGGATTAAATAATTTATTAGAAAAAGCCTGCCTCAAATAAAAAGGAACGTAAATCAGATACACTTTTTCATCCTTATTATTGGAAGAAAGTATTTAGTTCATTAAAGATTTAAAACATTCAAAGAAAACTTTCAACCTTGGCATACATACACCATGGTTTTTTTCCCTATTAATAATTCAAGTGACTCGTGACTTGGACTCAGACCTGACCTTTGTGACTCCCTGGCTCGGTCTCAAACTTGACCCAAATGACTCAAGATTTGGAATCTCCGGGGAGGACTGGGACGCGGACTAGCACTCGAGGAATGGGGACTCGAATACAACTCTGCTGAATGCTGATATTGAGTACCAAATGGAGATTTTTGAGTAGCAACTGATACATTTTGTGTAGGATTATGCTATGATATTCAAGGGAAACTGTTCACTGCTTCTCAATAGACATGTTTTGTTATGTAATGTTAGATGTGTGGCATATCAGGGTGGCATATCAATACATAGATTTCTTAACAAAGAAAGCAGTTTCTATTGACACATTTCTCAGGGTGGAGGGTCAAACAAACAGTGAAAATCTTGCATGTGTTCAAACATTAGGTTCCAACACAGATTTGCCTTATGCGTGAAGGAAACAAAATCGCACATAAACTCTAACCATTCCAACCCCTTCAAAATCAAACAGCATGTTTTCTTTGATTCTGTTGGACTGAGAACTGCACTACAACAGTGATCATGCTTTACATGGGATCAACCATACCACCATAATCAGAGTGCAACAGTTTAGTTGTTGCGCTGATGGTGTTGGATTTTGTGCTAGTCAGGGAGGATGCCAGCAAATCACTCATGGGAGTTAGGGCTTAAGGTTGATAAATTTTGGTGGTTACTAGATATTGGTTGAAAACCCCATACTCACCTCTTGACATCGTCATTGTGTCCCATGTAATGGCGCTGAGTATTCTCCTCCAAGTTATGAAGGACTACAACAGCTGCCATGAAGTACACCAATTCACCTGTTGGTAGCAGGTGCAGATTGTTGCGGCAGTCTCTGCCTCTGTAGCCATACCTGTTCCACAGATTAAGGAAACCACTACAACCCTCTAGCCTAAATTGTCTAGCAAAATATCCTTTTTCAATTCTCCTTTTCTCTAGTACACTCCTTTTTCAAGAAGACGTTTTCATTTACATCTTTTACCCAATATTAGATTTTTACTCAAGTAGAATGCTCAAATTCTTCCACATTGTAAGATCGTCTCATTCTATTATCGGCAATCATAATGTTTTAGGTATAGTTTCAATGAACAGATGACACAAGTTTTATGCTCCTTTGAAATCAAGACTACTTAGTATCCCTTAATAAATTTGCACTTTCATGCTTAATAAGTTGCCCATTTACATACGTTTTAAGGGCACTTTCATGCTTAATAAGTTGCCCATTTACATACGTTTTAAGGGCACTTTCATGCTTAATAAGTTGCCCATTTACATACGTTTTAAGGGCACTTTCATGCTTAATAAGTTGCCCATTTACATACGTTTTAAGGGCACTTTCATGCTTAATAAGTTGCCCATTTACATACGTTTTAAGGGCACTTTCATGCTTAATAAGTTGCCCATTTACATACGTTTTAAGGGCACTTTCATGCTTAATAAGTTGCCCATTTACATATGTTTTAAGGGCACTTTCATGCTTAATAAGTTGCCCATTTACATACGTTTTAAGGGCACTTTCATGCTTAATAAGTTGCCCATTTACATATGTTTTAAGGGCCCGTAAAGTGAATATTTCTTAGGAACATTTGACACCCCCTTTCACTTCTTTAGACATTTAAAAATGTCCATATTTTTTCCAGACAACTGAGGGCGCTGTTGCCTTGACATCATTTCAGGGAGACACTGTGGGTTTTCTGTTGAAATTTGGAACCCCAAATTTAGCTTATTGAAAGCATTTGTGAGAAAAGTTTGCTCATTGGCTTAATGCAATGAACTGACACAACAACAAATCAGTAAAGAAAACCAATTTTGAGACGGTGGAAAATCTTCACAACTTTTTGTGCATAAACTAATTGCAATGTTGAGAGGTCTTCCTGATATGACATCACACTTTTGCATAAAACCCATAACAGTACAAAAATACACTTGAAAATGGCAAAATGGAAATTGAAAATAAGATTAAATCGGAACCACAGGTGCATTTCAAAGGATTGCATTAAAAAAAAACATTTCATGGGCCCTTCAACTCCTACAAAGGTTTCGGCCTGTCGGATCTACTCTATGGTACCTCAATATCGAAATTGGAGATGTGATTGTTTGGCCAGGCCATACAGTATGTTAAGAATGAATGGTGTTGCCCTGCAGCACTAAATCAATCAAGTTCAAGTAAAACCATGTGATGGATTATGGCAAGATATCGCACACACAACCAAATTCAAAAACGTAGAGTTCTGGTCCTGCAGATTGCTACAGGATCAATCAGTGGTTCAATTCAACATTTGTTGGATATGAACCATGGTTGGGATGACAGGTCTTTTTACCTACAGAAGTAGAACTTCTAGCCGTTAGTAAATAGTAATAAATTAATAAAAAAGGATACACCCATTCTAGCTTAAGCTGCTCAGCAGGGGGTTCTGTTTTGGTTTTGACCGAGTAGTTTGTTGTTTCTGTTGGCATGAACAGCGTGATAGGTCGCCCCTTCAGGTAGATACGTACCCATCCTTCATCTATAACAGAAACAAGAAAATAATCATCGAGTAAATTACAATGTTGTGAACTTCAATTCATAATAATGATGACTGCACAGTGTCCAAGTAATTTTTCCAAAAGAAATTCCTACTTATCCTCTTATCAATTTATTTTTTTAGAAAACTAAGTATGTGAGTTAATTTAGTGTACCCATTATGGCAAAACCTCTGTAAGGTAGTCAGGTTTTTCTTTGACTTGGTGATTTAATTAAATATATATCTGGCCAGTTCGTTCCTTGAGACACAACCTGTACCAGCTCTAACTGTTTTTACTATACACTACTCTGAAAGACTTTCTACAAGAGATGTCATTCATTTCTTTAAAAATAAAAACCTGACTCAGTTAAATATCAAATTTTAACAAAATGTATAATCTTTTCCCTTAATTCTTTCGATTTACATTTCGAAATCTGTAACTAGATAAAATGGAAGGGAAAAATGAGATTTAAAATACCCTTTCAAATCACTGCGTCAGCATAAACCTCTCACATTCTGCCATTTTATTGAACAAAACGTCATGACAGTGCGATGACCAGAGTGTTCTACACTTTGCATGTCACCACAGTGTGCATGCAGCATCTACAGCTGTAGGCTTTTTAAAATCAGCAGTGCTACTGCCAGTAGTGCTGTTTGTATTTCACACATCAATACATGTATTGAGGCGAAGGATTACTCCATCTGTCATGCAGTGAACACTTTGCATCAGATTGAACTGTGACAGTGACACTATACAACACTGATGGTGGCCCTACCCCAACAAAAACAAATATACCAAAACTCGCTCTAAGTAGTTACATTTTAATATAATTAAAATTCTACATTGAAAAATTGTTTAATGATTTAACTAACAAACAATTTAAATTACATTTTTCTGCATGTGTGCATGAAGTTGAAATAATCCCTGTTGGTAAATTTTTTTAGAGCACAAATTTATAATTTAAGCTTTGTGCACTTTTAGCTGTCAGTAAGAAAATTGGAACAGCTGTTTACACTACTGTACAATTTCACTGTTAATGTAGCGCTTAGTGACTTCTTTCCTGATGGTGTAAGGTGCAATATGATAACAGACTTTGTTAACAAACATTATTATTATTTACTGCAGTAGCACCATTGAAATGCATTACATGAAACTGCAAACCCAACTAAATTTATTTTTCAGCCGTATAAAAAGTTTGACCCCTACACACATGAACAGTGTTAGGGCAGCTTTTCGTCATGTACATGCGTACCAAGTTATAGATAATAGCCCACACTATACATTCAAAAGGTTCTTTGGCCGAACGGAGCATTGATTTTGTTGAGTGGTGAGTATGGACAGAGAGTTTGATGTGATATGCAACGATGATCAATCGAAGGTCGAGTCACATAATCAATATGAGTTATTGATCGGTGATTATCTCCACATACACAATCAATACACATGCATGTACGTAAATATAGAACTAATCAATCCTGTAGACATCTATGTGGAAATCTAATGGAATTAATACAACTGGTGGTGCTACTGTTAAATGCTAACTTGAACACTCCCTCCTAAAGCGTTGCAGTTTAGCTGATTTAGTCGTAGAATGTAATTTGGAAAGAGCTTTACTCAACCTTCAAATGTATGTATTTTAGCACCAGCAGTACTATTTACATGGTTCACTTTCAACTGTGCACTGTTAATGAATTTCCCTAAATTACATTCACACGAGGGATACAATGTACCTGTGCCTTAAATGGAAGAAAAAAAAACAGAACACCAAAAAACCTGAACATCTTTGTTCCTATCACATGAGCTAGGTGGGCCCTTCTCCATTACCAAGCTCCCTATATGTGCCCCGCCCCCTCCCTTTCAAACCACCTGATCCGTATCTTACTTTTATTGCAAAACCAGATGGGCATGACCTACATTGACACTACCCTCATATTAACATGGATGTAGTCTTAAACTGTCAGTTTAATTTGAACAAGAAACATGAATACATGTCACTCTTCCATGCATTGGTAAATGAGGCAACTTTCCAGTCACTCACTATAGTGATGAATGCAATATGAAGTAGTGTTATGTTTACCCTGGCCCTATATAATATCCTGCATACAGAATTGTTTAACTTTACATAAGGAATCTTTTGAAACGATACTTAGTGATAATGAACTTTGAACTTTGATCCAAATCAACCCTGTGCCAGTGACCACGCCCTCTTCAGACACACCCAAGTCTGGCTCCACAAACATCCATACCACATCCTCTACATCATTTAATAAAATTACCATAAACTGCTTTACTGTTTAGTTAATCTTAAAAATTACAAGCTGAACACATAAATGTAATTCATATGTTCCAGGTTGGTTCCACTGAGAGTTGAGAAAAGGCACCCGTGAACAACTTCCCTATCCTGTTGGTAACTCATTGCACCACACGTGTGCATATCTGCAGCACACCCAAAAGTTGTCGCTCCGAAGCTGGCAGACGTTTGTGTGTAATTTTACCAAAAACACCAATTTCATCGTTAAAAAAGCATTTAAGACTGAAACTTCTAATTCTGAGAAGACCTTAGCCTTTGAAGAACGAATGTAAAAGCGAATTCCAATTATAATCTTTTTCTTGCCATAATCATCAAAGGAAAACTAGCTCAATGCAACTCCTATGGGGTTCCGGTAATCAGTAGAGCCAGTTTGTGTGAAGTGGGCGTGGCCATGGAGGTAGATACAGTGTGGTTTAAAGTGGAATTACATCATACAAACAGGATAGCACAGTAAATGCTACACAAAATGTATCATTTGTTACTCAACACTAAGCATTCAGTGTGCACATGTTCAGTCTACATATTTTGAAATGGTTCCCTGTGCAGTATCTGTAAGTTTCAAAGCCACATTACAAGCGCTTGATGTGAATTAACTTGGTATAAAATGAAAAGTAATCAATGGCATTGAGGCTCCAGACCTTATACAGTTGTTTAGTAACAAGAGCTCTATTGAAATGATGTCAAAGGGTGCATGGTACATTGCTTACAGTTTTCTGATGACAAAGGCAGCAGGACGAATGGACGAGGATAATTTATGAAAACTACAACCTACTGGATAAAAGACTGCTCTGGGCCCAATTTCATAAAGCTGTTAAGCAAAAAATACTGCTTCACAAATTTCTTTGCTTTGCAAAAAATGAGTAGGGCACCAGTCACGATATTGAAACTTTATGGATTTTTGGCTGGTAACCTATTTCTGCTAAGCACTATTTTCTTGTGCTTAGTTAGTTTTCATGCTTACAATCTTTATAAAATTGGGCCCTGACCATAAAGCCTGTCAGCAGACGTTTTTCTGCTTATGGAGCAGCCATTACTTAAGCAGAATTTCTATTTCATAAACACTGCTACCCATAAGCAATGCAAAAGGCACGCTAACTTGCCGTGTGAAGCAACAATGCAAATCCATTGTGAACGCGCACACGCGCTCAGATCTTCTCAATCGTTTTTCTGAAAATACTTTTTTGCTTATGCATGTTTTTCTCCTATAGCAAGCAAAACAATTTTCTTACCGGCTTTATGAAATTGGGCCCTGCAGACATGGTCAGAAAAAATCAATTACGTTTATGCGCCTTAACCAATTTCTATTATGCCAGCTATCTTGTTTTCTTCTATTTGCTTTTACCATATTTATATTGTATACATAACTGATTCAGAAAAGTTCCATGCTCCATTCCAATTAAATCATAATATTTTAGTCAAGTTTCCATATAGTTTGTCACCAACTCAGAGATAACCGCAACTTGGTATTCTCAAAGTAATAACAAAAGTAAATTTAAACAAATGAAGGGGAGAAAATGATAAAAAATACGAGGTATTTATTATATTACTCAAATGTCACATTTCAAGTGGAAGTCATTTGACATTCTGATCCTTCCATGGGTAAAATGCTAGTGCAGTATATAAGATGCCTAATGGATGCAAGACTGTCTGATATAGCATTTTTAATCATAACCATAATCGTTTCCTTCCGGGCTGAAGATCCTCAATGCAACATAAATCTCTAGAGTGATTTGCAAAGGCAAGCCTGGCCGACTCCCAGCACTGTGAGCAGACATGCCTGGCTACCTCGGCTGACATAAGACAGCCTAAACCATTCCATGTGGAACAACCATCAGCCATGCAATCAACTTCAATACCATATGATATATCATGGTTCTCCATACAGTAGCGGCTACATGGTGCTGGGTTAATACTTAGGCCTACACATATGTTACAATTCCCTTTTTGTGCACACTAATATTGTTAAGTTGGTTGAATAATGGACCTCAAAAGCAAATTTTGAATTTTAAATCACTAAATGAAGACATTAGTTTTGAGACATTAGTTGTGAAAAACTAAATTTCTTTTTTTGTTGTATTGGGCATTGTTTACAAGATGTTTTCCTTGCTAACGACAAATTTTGACCTTATTAAAATTTATTTACAGTTTATTTGCCTGCTCGCCTAAAATACAACTGAACAAACAACAACAGAATATGTGTAGTTTGTTGTTCTAAGATTAGACTTATAAATATAAAAAAATTGACCGTGTAAAGACTAACCCTGACACACCTTTAACAAGTTGTAACTATCTGTGAGCCAGTCATCCACTGGGCCAAGAGTCACAAGAGTCTATACACCATTAGTGAATACTATCCACCAAGAAACCAGAAACCAGAACGAGTGTTCTTTATGTGAGCAGCTCAACTTTGATCACTTCCTTCTGTGTCATTTCCTGTGGGCCTTTTCTTCATCAAGTACTCCAGATATTCATCTGAGAATGAAGTGACTCTTTGCCAGTTGAGTTTACTCAAAGTATAATTCATGTAGGAAATGTTGTCTGCTTGCTACTGCACTGAACATCATAAGCACTTGGAACAAGAAAGGAAGTACCATGTGCATGCTATCAAGGAACAGGCCTCTGCGACCACCTTTTTCCATGAAGAGAAATTTAAAGTTACGGAGGATTCTAAACCTTTTTTGTTCACTTCAAAACCTTAAAAAGTGGACAAAAGAAACCGAAGTGAATACAGGTTATTGTCCTTTCTAGAAATTCCCAATTACTGTATCTTTGTTGTACTTTGTAACCAGTTATCAAAATATATATTTGCTCATAATTAGGCAATACACTATTGATTAACTTAGTAATGGACATTGCAAATTTGATAGCATCTTGTGATGTGACATGTTGAATGTATTAGAAAAGGGGTCTTAACCTGCTCATTAGTTTACACAATGCGAGGCTTCTCAGCATCTGGCAGGGTTTTGAGTCTCTATTACATGTACATTATTGTAGCGTACAGTCTTAGCAGCACTGCTAAACAGGAAAGAGTGTCAGATAGAGAAGGCACCATGCCAAACTCTTCATTCACCATGAGCTCACATGCTTAGTACATGAACACTCAAGGTTGACCTCTCAACAAAGGTCAACTACAAGGAATTATAGGATGGCAAACTTCTTTTAGTGTGCATTTTCTTTCATTATATATTTCAGCAAACTGAGAAGACATAATCAATGATCAATATGCACAATTTTGAGCAACAATAGAAAACGTATTTTGTAGAATGACAATGGCTTCTACTGACAGAACTTTTTTTCATAGTGGCTACTGCCATTGCAACACTGTACGATTAGATTAAGTCCAGCTGTTTTGCATAGCAAAATAATTATACTGAACAAGTTTTGTGCACACTGAGTGCTGATATTGAGGTAGCAAATCAGGATTTTTGAGTAGCAACTGATACATTCTGTGTAGCATTTTGC
Source organism: Marthasterias glacialis (assembly GCA_911728455.2). Lineage (NCBI taxonomy): Eukaryota > Metazoa > Echinodermata > Asteroidea > Forcipulatida > Asteriidae > Marthasterias > Marthasterias glacialis. The sequence goes on from OU452219.1 coordinate 29,274,894, forward strand.
TATGTTACACAAGGTGAATTGGTCACTGCATTTTATATTGAGTGAGAAATTTGGCAATAACCAGTTGGGTGATTTAGGGCCCTAGCAAATTCAAGAATTGTAAGTACACAACGCTTCGTCACAGCCATGATAAAATCCTTGGTTGGTTTCTAATACGCAATGACTGAAGGAATAAAAGAGTGGTGACAAGGTCTTACATAGCCGTTTAAAACCAGACAGGTTGTGGTCGTGTGCTAAAGGACTGAGCCGAATGCAAGGTCCTTTATCACACGGCCACAACCCTGCAAGGTTTCAAACAGCGTTGAAGACCAATTCACTACTCTTTTATTTCCATTCATAAATCCAATTTTTGTTAAAAAGCATAATAATGTAGAAAAATCAGTAGAACTTTTGTTTTGCAAATTTTCAATTCCTGTAGCTATGAACGCCAACACCCGTTCACAGCTTCAGCTACATCTTTATCAGGCGTTTAAAACTGGTTTTAAATGGTCATATGACCACCTTTCAACCAATAGGACTGCCTAAACTGTCTGTGGTATGTATGAATAAATAATATAGCATCTACAGTAGTAATAAGGCAACATAATCATCAGAAACCTTGACCATCTTTTAATGACTGCTTTGGTGCAAGTATCCTTCTCCCTTTAACATGTCCCAAATGGTTTAATTATTGTGATAATTATTGTAATAAAAGAGCCCAATATGCACAGAGTAAAAGCTCTAATATCGTAAAGGATCATCTCAGGTGCTTTGGGTATGGAGAAAAGAACACTGCAGTTTATACCTCTCTTTCCACAATGAGTTCTGGATAATTCAAGGACACTTCTGTTAAGTCTAGGGTCTTTTATCCAAGTCACAAAGTAATTATTGGAATCAACCACACTGAGAGACCAGGTTGGGATTTGAACCCATGCAGTTAACAACAAGCCTTGACTCACTTTCAAGCAGCTATTTCAACCCTAGCCATCCCAAACCAATCAATCAGCATGTTTTGTCTGATTTTGTGTGATTACTGATTGTGCTATACATGGTATCAGACATACCACCATTATCAGAGTCCATCAGTGTAGGTGTTAAGTTACTTTAAAAGTGTTGGATTTAGTTGGAGTGACAGGAACAATTCTAGTAACCCACTTAAGGGACTAAGGGTTTAAACACAAGAAAAATCACTGATTCTCTACTGATTTTTGCTTTATTAACTAGTATGGGTGGCGTGTGCGGAAAACGCTCCCCTCTCACCAATGTGTCCCTGGTTCGAGTCCTGGCTAGGGCCATGTGAGTAGAGTTGTGCGTTGGTTCTCTCCTTCAAGGGTTTTTCTCCAGGCCATCTGGTTTTCCTCCCTCCGGAAAAACCAAGCACTTTCGATCTTAGGCTGTGCTCCGTGGCCATATATGGGTTGATGTTGCTGGCTGCCTGCAGCTCGAACATGTGTAGCCGCGTCCTTCGCAATTCAGCTTCTCAGCTGCCAGTCAGGATGATTAGCCTCCCAAATTATTATTATTATTTTGAACATTACAAAGTTCTATGCAGTCTTGAAACAATTGAGGCTTGGAGTTAGTGTTTGACCGCAATGCTCTGCCAGATGCTGCACTCCATTCAAAACAATGAGCAAGCAACATGACATGTTTGTAAACATGAACACTGCCCTTAAAATCCTGTTGGTGTGTCATGAAGTCATCTGCTGCATGCCCAAAGTTTTCGCTACTTCCGGTACCAAAGCTGGCATACGGTGCTGTGTTATTTTACTGAAAAACACTCATTCCTTCGTTCAAAGACATTTCTTATGAAAGAAACCGATATTTCTGATAAGACCTTGTGTCTTTGCAAGACACACGTGAAAGGCAAGTCCAGAATTTATGTTGTTCTTACATAAATCATCAAAGACAAAAAGTTTAATGCAGTTCCTATGGGCTTCTGGTAATTGATGGAGCCAGTTTGTGTGATGTGGGCCTGACTTACAGTGGAATTACAGTGGAATTAAGTCACACCATAGTGCAAGCATGTACCTTTTAATTTCAATATTTAACCAAACCTAATCTGAAACAATGGACTGCATAATTGTTATTAAAATCCCAGATAGTAATTGGTGAATATATGGTGATCCATTACTAAATTATCCCTCACCATTCCAAATCCTTCATAATCCATAATTTGCCTCCATACGATGGATCCTAAAAACTGTACTGCCAAACCATCCATTCCTGACATGGGCCAGGTAGTATTTCAGAGTCCAATCATTGAAGTATTGAGTTACCATTGCCAATCTAAGGACACTGCAATGATTGGTGTATCTTTGATTGATATACAGGAATATTTCAAACTAGAATGCACGGCAAATGAGTGTAAAAAAAAAAGAAAAAAGCATCTGTGACTATTATTCTAAGTTCTTTCAATTGATCTGGAATATGGAGTATTGACCCCTTGTGCCGACAGCACAGGGGGCTACCCTCTGCCCATGGTCTGCCATTTGGGGAGTCAAATTTATGGTGTGCGTGTAAACGCGCTTGCGTCGCCTAAAATGCCCACTACACAGTATAACACATAAGAAAACTGACTCCAAAAAGGGCGCACCAATATTTATAACAGAGATGACGTCAGGTAAACTGGTTCAACAATAGCTAAAATCAGTTCTGTATCTTTACCTTTTGGCCTTCAAGTACATTGTAAGTTACATTAAGATTTGAGGCACAGTACATACAGTATTAAATTAACTATATACAAATGAGTCAAGATATTTACATGGCATCAGGCATCCCCCTGTAAACTGTCAATTGGATAATTAGATAGCAAACATTGTACACCTGTGGTTTAGCAACTGTGCCATCAGCAGCGCTGGAAGCTTCTTCCAATAAACTACATGTATTTTTATCCCTCCTGAGTGTTGTTAAATGTGCAATGGTTGATGAGCATGTATTCACAATATTTCCCTACACGATGACGATGATTAGTACGAGATCTACTGCAATTACTACCAGCATTTCTACCACCCCTCTAATTATAATAATCTTCATTTTAGTAGTATCCATGCATTTCTTTAAGTGATGGTAGCACACAATACGTTTGTATGGATGCCTTCAGAACTCTTTGGAGTACATGTCATGTATATATTGTACATGTTCATGTAGCCCTATCAGCACATTCTTTGTCAGTGGTCTACTAGTACTAGCCACATGCCAATTAAAATACCTGAGGACCAGTCAACACAGCCCAAGTGGTCGAGCTGTCCAGAGCTGGCTAGCTTATTTCTTCCCACTGCTACTTGCTTTATGGCCTGACACACTGGTTGGTCATACTTCATAATTACAAGTCCCATACAGATGACAATAAACCTTGAAATATGGACAAGTTAAAAGCGCTTATTGCCCACTGAAATGACAAGCTATTAACTGGTCCTACATTTATTGAAAAACTAAGGGCAAATCCTATGCATGTACCTTTGGTATTTGGACATTAAATCGTGTGTCCTGGTAACTGAAGTCAGGTCAAGTCATATAAAATCCTGACCCAAATCAAGTCAGAACAAACTGGGTTCTTGAAGTCCTACATTATATACAAACCAGAGACATTTATTTAAATTTTCTTTCAAAAGTTTTGAAAAGTGCTTCCTCAAACACCTGCTGCTTGTAATGGGAACATTCCTCCGTGGTAATTCCATTATTATATCCTAATGGTTTTTGGACGATGAAGGATTCTTTTGTGAATAGGATCTATTGAGTTTTGTTAAATGCGTAGGAGGCAAACAACTAGACCTACCACTCCTTTCCACAAAATGAAAACTTTCTAGGCAGTCAGAAACAAAAAACAAAATACATGTAAATATTCAGCATTCCAGATTATGCTGCAAGTTAAAAAAGTTATAAAACAAATAAATAAAAAAAAAAAACTTCCAAAAATTTCTTTTGAATAGTTTGTGTGAGGTTGGGACATATTTTTGAGATCTGACTGGTGTATTTGATGAACATGGGCTTGCATAGACCAGAATGATATATCATTGGTGTGATGACAATTTAACCCATATATATATTTTACATAAATGATGTACATGTCAGCCTGGGGCTTTTACAGGACGCCTCGCTGCAGAAATATATCCAACAACCTAAATCTATATTATTTGTGCTTTTTCCCCATACACCGATGTGTGTTAAGTACTTTATACTCAGTACTTTCCCGAGTCCTGTGAAAAAAAAACCACACATCAGCGTATTGGCAAAAACCACAAATAATATTCTTATCCCCGATGCAAAAAATTAACATTTATTATAAAGCTAAATCTACACAAAGGTAGCTAGGCAGATAATAAATCAGATAAATGTATTTAATCACAAGCCGTGGCACTGTCCAACAACAAATTGCAGCACACGTCAATTAGTTATCGGAAATGAACTGTCAAACATTACTACTTGTGTGTACACTTCAACTTAAATTCAGAGCATAGCATTTTGCATGGCATTTTTTTTTCAATAAAACTACAGACCACGATTATTGGCTCAGCTGTGGGTGATCTAAAAATGTTAATTGATACTTGTGTCATGTATAGTACACACTGTGTGTAGTAGTGATTGAGTAGCATCCTGGGACAAGGTCAAATCCTGATTTGTAATAACTCTAAGGGTGGATCACTGGCTTGACAATGATCATGCAAAATACACTGACCCCTGAACGTCGTCTACAGCTGCATATTCATTGAGTAGGACTTCCTTGAAAATGTGAGCAAAGTGCAGAAAGGGAATAGCAATGTACCATGTACTGCATGGACCATAGTTACATGCTCCCATCAAAAATACTATGTAATCTACATTGCTTACAACTACTACCTAGCCCTGGTAGGATGTCAGTCACGTTGCACTGCACTGCCATTGCACTTACGTCCTACCAGCGCTAAACTACTACCATGTTGTAATACATTGTACACATAATTTGCCTACAATTTAATGACTTTGAGTTTAGAAACCAAGCAACTATCTAGTCTGCCAATAACCTAATCACCTTGAAGGTTAAGTGTTACATTAATTAACACTAATTCGCTGTCCTCCACTCATCAGTATGGACTGTTCCCCACTGATACACAGCTGTACTGATAATGCATGCTACAATGACGCCTACACATTATCATCCCAACTCATGTACAGCTCAGAATTAGGCCTATTTGCCATGCAACACTGCCCAGGAAGTTAATGTCATGGGGTTGTCAGTTAAATGTATATTCAATATGTTTGTAACACAGCTCAGTGCTTGATGACATACCCGTGTGAAAGCACAATGGTGTAAAATATCGAGAGTTATCTATCATCTGGGCCAAATTTCATAGAGCACAGAAAAGGAGCTAAGCACAAAATAATTTTGCAAACCAGAATAAGGTTACCAGACAAAATACCATGTACCATTTGTGACTGGTGTCCTGCATAGTTTTGCTTAGCAGAAATTTATTCAACAAAATTTTCTGCTTCAGAAAGGCTCTGGAGTTTTTGCCCAAATATACACACTTTTTTTTCCATTTATCCATCTTTACTTTTTGAACATTTCCAAAGGAAATCATTAATATACAAAATGCAAATTAACCCCTCCATTGTAAGAACTTACCTGCATTGTATTGAGCCTCCTTGTTGGGCCTGTAAACATAAACAAAAACAAAGCGAGGCATTAATTTTATGTGCATTCAACACCTCCTTTACAGGTCAATCTGGTCAACTTTCTCCGCCCCCTTCTTTTAAAGAATTAAACAAGCTGAAAAATGTAATTGATTAAGAGCCATTCCTGCCCCTCTGGAGTAGAATTCTGGTTGTGACACATTGGTTTGAAATAACTGGAGCCAAACACGAACTTCCAACAGGATTCTAGTTAGAAAACACCAAGTACAAACACTTGCTGGCAAAATTATTTATAAGGAAGTCCGACTCTTAACTAAACATCATCTTATGCAGAAAACCTCCTCATAATGTTATTGCAGTTCTCATCATGCATTTTTGTTTCCACAGTCATATTTTCCCGTATGAGTTGAATACCAGTACTTCAATACAAGGAGCAGCATACACAAAATGATCCAAACTTGGTGTGAAGGTTTGATTCAGGCTAGAATCCTGTGAGCTAATTCATACAGTATTCTGTTAGTATAATGCAATAAATCTACACTTTCTACATAAATGATGAGGCAATTTACAGGCAACCGGGCCATCTCCGCAAAGAAGACATGTTCACATTTAAAATTTTATAATGTACTTGGAATACAAATATAACATGGTTTGAGGGTGGACAGTCGATATTAGCTCCCCGAGGTATTTTAAGTTGACAAACTAGTTCCCGAAGTGAAGCCAAGGGAACTAGTTTGTCAATTTCCATTACCATTTCCATTACCTGAAATAAACCATGTTGTATTTGTTTTACTTTAAATAATAGCTTCTCTACTTCGGCATCACTGAGCTTGAGAAAACGCAGATTGACATTTATGTTTTCATGTGTGTGTGGCTGGGGCAATATGTTTGCGCGTGAGCACTACACCCGTGCGCCAGTTCCCAGGAGTACTTTGTAAAGCGCATGAGTAGTAGACTGTTACACATGCGATAGTCTACTACGCATGCGTGTTTACCATGCGAGTAAATACTGGCACATGCATTTGGTAAACAGCACAAAATAGCATCTGGCACGTGTTTCCGAATGGACCACTGAGAATTCGTCTCTCGATCATGAATATGTATGAGGTAATAAGACATTGTTCTATCTCTTGTGCAAAAGTATTGTTCCTTTTGCATACAGTGCAGATGGTTGCCCCTAAAATGCCTGTAAAAATGCCTGCTGTGATAAGACCTGTAGCAGCAAGTGTGCTCAAATTATCACGACAATGTAATATTAACAGTACAAACTATTATTTTTAAAAAAGATTCATTGTTAGGAAGAACAAGGGGTAGAAGTCAATGTGAGATGGGCTGTTACCATTCCCAGGTCACACTCATATTCAAGAACACTCACATAATGGCTGCAGTGCACTCATACATGACCCACTCCCACAAAAATGTCACAACCCATTCTAGATAGATGTACTGCAGAGAGCGAGAAAGAACTCATCATTATGCTTTAAATGCCCATAAGCCCCTTGCAACTACAACCACACAGAAAGGTCTATGGTCCTTTCTCTATGCTACAACCTTGACCCAAATGTCTCTTGCTCCACAGTAGAACTAAAGGTCAAAGTGCCAAACTTATTGCTCATTCAGTTGTTAATTAGTAGTTCTCTCCACTGTGTCAGCAAAACACTGTTGTAAGTTGGAGGATATTTTTTATAAAATGATGAGGCTTCAATTTTTGTCCACAGCATGCAGAATTCACTTCATATTTTTTCTAGACTATAGTATTAACTGAAGCAGATTAAACTCTCTGGACATCTACTAAAATTAGTTACAACTTATTGGAATTGATCTACGTTGTTTTGACGTCTTTAAATCAAAAGTAACAAGACACAGTTATTTAGACAAAGGCCAAATTATGGATGGAAATTGGCTGGATATTTTTGTATAAATTAATTTTAATCTGTTTCATGACACGCCTAAACCCTTAATTACCTTAATTACCCTTTTTTTTAATTTTATTTTGTCAACCATGCAATTTTTCTATATTTGCAAATTCCTTTAATTGTTTTGTATTCTATATGTCATTTTGTAGCTTTTTTTATTAAATCTTTAATTGACCGGCTATAAATCGAGACACAATTTAAATTAACCATGTATTATCCATCATCATCAAAGATTATTTCAAATTGGAAAACTTTAACCTGATGGCCCCATCTAATAGAATTCAATCCCTTGATCATTGGTCAACAAATACTACAACAAAACTACCATTTAGATTGAGCATACCACTTGTATCTTACTACCGGTATTTATCAATTTCATGCTAGACCTTATGACCCGCAATAGCCAATAAATAAAGGTGAGGAATATATGCCCAGACAGTCATTACACTTTCTATTGTTTGCTGTATCAACAGGGCTATGTTTGACCAGGTCTTGGAAATCTGCAGCTGAATTGGTGTTCAGAGAACTTGTACTTGACTTAATAAACGAAAACTCGTTACGAGATATACATGGAAGTGCCTCCCTTTTCTTTTTTGGATGGGCTCCTCTTTATAACCAGTTGGCGCGGGATGACGTGAATACACCCAAATGTTTCACCTGACTGGAAACAGAAGCCATGTAAAGACGCCATTATGTAATTTCGGACGGTATTATGTAATTTATGTAATTTCGGACCACTGGACCACTGGAGCATGCACAGACCACACCCACGCCGTCTAACGCTTTGTTTCACAAAAGGACAAAAAATGGTCTGGAATATATTGCCGTTTGCTGGCTATTGAGAGTATGGTTTTTTAGTGTAATCCCCAATCACAGACCTTTGTCCTTTTGTTCCAAGAAGATGAATACGAAGCATCGAGAGGCTTCCACCATTGTTCATTCATCGTTTCATTGTATTTCGGCTCAATGGAGGTAAGTCAGAGTGAGCCGGCAATTAAGCAATGGTTCTGTGTTTAGTACCACTCCTATGCCGTAGGTAACGGCTGATGTATTGCAATTCACTGTGCATGAATTTGACATTGTCTCGGTCGAGAAACAAAATGGACAATCCAATAAAGAAAATCTTTCTTCTCTTGGCATCGTCAATTGAGGGTTTCTTTTGCTGTTAATTTTGTTTTTACACAGTCCTGGATGAGCCACCAAGGTACATTAAAATTCCAGCACAATGTACATGTAGACTGGTATTCTGGTACATGTGCATTGTACTGAAATTGTTGAATAGGGCTTTTTATTAGTCATAACTGAAAGGCGGACAAGCACAATTGTATAAACTTCTTTTTCAGCCCCCAAAATGCAATGGTTTTTATGTGAAGTACATGTCGATAAAAATTGTTCAAGTTCAATTTGTAACATTATATTAAAGTGGGGCTCTAACGTTTTTTAAGAATAGACTTCCACCACATATCTCATAGCTGAAGTCCTAAGGATTAAAAAAATGTATAATACAAGTCCCTAGCCACATCATGAAAAGCGAAAAAAAACATTTTTCTCCCAAACACTCGCAGCAGAAAATCTGAAAAACGCAAGGTCACGCAAACCACGTGACAAACGACTCATGACGTCACTGTATCCCTAGTTGTTTTTGTGTTCATTGCTTGTGTATGGAAGTTACCCCAGTATGCCCAAGAAACTCAAAATACAAAAACAAAATGGCAGTGCATTTGACTTTTTAACTTACAAGTCAACACACACATAACCAGGGAGCGATTTAAAATTGTTTATTTCAAGGAATTTGGGTTTTTTTTAAGCCTAATTTTGTGGGTAAGTTGGCTTGTATTTGGTTCAGTGCACAATCGATTGGACGAGTACTGTATTCAACACGTCTGTGTATTGAACATTCTGCTTGTATAATACATGTACATGTGTACAACTTTAATACGAAATAACCAGTAACATGGGCGACTCTTCTGAGTCGGTCTTCCAGCGATTTGGGAGAAGTTGGTGGGGCTGAACAACACGATGTGAGTGAACTTGAAGTGCCCCGCGGTGCGGCTGGTCCAGCGGTGGTTGTTTGCGGTGTTGAACCTTATCGCTTAAAGCCGACGACCGCCGGCTGGCGGAGCGGAGCCTGGGGAAGCCCAGGAAGCCGCAGACGCTCCTCCTCACTGTGAAGATACAGATCGTCTCATGAACACCGACTGGTAAGCGCCGTGATAGTGATCGCACATTATTTATAAACAGAACTTAGTCAAGTCATCGATCTCATCTGTAACCACACATTTTACCCAGTGTTGGTGTAGATGAAAAAAATGCGAAAACCAGAAGGAACATTTTTCGATTTGTGTGTGTAAATGTACACGGACGTTACAGTGCATGCAGTCCAGAAAGTGTGTGTGGGGATACAGTGACGTCAAGGGGTCATATGCGTATCATTAGCATACAATTAGCGCTGTGAGCCGTTTTGACTTTCATTTGCAAAGGCCGCTCGAAAGAGTGCATTTTTGGACGGTATTTTCCAGTGCTAAATAATTTTTTTAAACATAAAAAAAATATTAATCGCTATCTATGATGTCTACTTAGTCACAATAATGTAATAACTAAAAGCTCGTTAGAGCCCCACTTTAAGAGGCATTTGCACTATCAGTGTGAAATCACAGTGGCCTTTACAAGTGGGAATGCGAGCCAACACAATGCAGCGACTTCCAACTGAGCTTCAACAATGAATGAACATGTTTGTTCAAGCATACCACGCCGACCTTAATAGAGTATGGAGCCGGTAGGGATCTAAAGATAATGTTGGCACAATGCAGTTTGAATTCACAGATTTTTTCACACGGAATTTGATAACTTTAGGGCCAGACGGCCATGGAGGTAAAATTCTTTTTCCACAAACATTCTAATACAAAAAATAATCACAAAGTAAATAAAACATGATATGACATTCATTTTAATATGTTTTTAAAGTGTAGTATTTGTATGCAACAATCTGGGTTGTTGTTTTTTTTAAATCTAATTTTAGCAGAGAAACTGCTCTTGCCTTAACATGCTAAACAGCCATAACTGTCAACAACTATTTTGACATCATTGTTTTGTTTTTTAAATAGTTATTTTGGTATTTTTTACCCAACAACAATGTGTGATGAGCACTGAATACTCAGTGCTTCCCAGAAAAAAAAATCAAACACACTGCTAAATACAGGATTGGGCCTTGCCTCTCATCACCTGGCAAGACATCTGCCCTAGAAAATGCAGGGCAGTGGGTTCGAACCCTACTTGAGTAGTATCCTGTGAATATTTTGTTCTGCAGGACTCAGTAAGTGCTGAGTAAATCATGCTCATCACACATCAGTAAAATCAAAACAATATTCTTTATACCCGATGCAATTATTACATCTATTTATTTTGACATCCTTACAGTGCTGATAATAAATGATACAGTAAAAACACTGGCAAAAGCAATATGGCCAAATCACAGATCATGAATAATTCAGCTCTCAATCCATGATAACGATGGTAAACATGCTCGTTTGACCACCGTCATCATTGGCTGGTTCAAGGGTAAACAACGACTAATTGCTGGTGGACAGCTGATGAGAATCGACTTGGAGTGCTGGGAAAAAATCAACTTACCGTATCCGTGCCCCATTAAGCTCCCCTGAATTATGGATGTTTGTCATGGAGGAACTTTTTCTAGGGGAACTGCAAAAAGAAGGGAACTACAAAGTGTGACAAGCCTAATCAGTGCTTTTGCTGCTGGTGCAACTTGCCTCTCTGTGTGTGTATGTGCCTGCTGCTACTTCCATGCCGATTAAGTCACTCTCTTGCTGTATTTGTGCGGACTTCTAAAACCTTGGGTTTTTTTAGGGTTTGAAGCTTATTGAAGCTTAAGGTTTGGCTAACACAGCCTATGCAAAAGCCAAAGCAATAATAACTCCTTGCAATATGTGACACAAAACAGCCACAGAAATTTAGCCCACACCCTGTAAAATAAAATATTAAAAAATTCAAAAAATTATAGTGGGTGGGCTAATTTTCTGTGTTTTTTTTCTGTGGCCTCTACATGACTAATCCCAACACTAAATTATTGCTAGTCAGATGTTTGATGGTCGAGACTTGCAATAACTGATATATATATATGTAAGGCATGTATACAAATATCATCACCTCTGCTTGGTAAACTACTGCAGTAGTTAGGGAAATTGCATTTTCTCACCACAGCATATACAATTACATTTATTGACAAGATTTATTTGTCTCTCTGCCTTTGTGATTAGTAAAAATGCAATTCACCATACATCTACAGTACATCTACTCTACTATACGTTTTGTTTTATGAATACTATGCCTACATCTAATTTATTGTTAGTGCATTGTACATCTACAGTGTATTAGAAATATACTTCAGAAACCAAGTACATTTTCAGCATAATATATTGCCAATAACTGTACATGTACTTTTTTATCTTTAATGCTACCTCTCATAATAGTTACATAAGCTAACAAGTGCATGTACTTAGCCACATCAATACAAATAGTACACGTACAGTGCAATTAGTCTGGCCATGAATGAAGTCTGCAGAAACAGTCTGCACTGCCTAATCAGACAGCATACTAAATGTAAGTTTGTATGATGTCTCACACTGCCTACTAAATGTAAGTTTGTATGATGTCTCATACAAATCATGGAGGTAGAAATTCTAATTTCTACCTCCATGTACAAACTACCCCAATCGAACGTCAATCCCAAAAAAGTGATATTCATAACAATTGACCACAAAAGGGATTTGAACGTGTTTTCTTTTCCCAAAGTCATACACACATTCGCATACAATGTTGAGCAACAACAATTTCCCACACCAGTTTGCTTTATGTATTAATACTCCATGATTGTAATAGTGGACGAAATGAAAGTAACATACTTGCCATACACTGTTTAAAAGTGAAGCAGCCTTTAATATCTGCTATTGGTGGTTTACACCAAAGCATAGGAAGAAAAACTCCACATATACTAGTAGAACTCAAGCATAAGATTCTTTTCCAGTTACAAATAACTGTGCACAGATTGTTCAACTTCAATATAATTACCACTTAATTATAATGAGCACTTTTTATTACAAAATATTGTCCAGTCAGAGTATATATGTACACACATTGCAGTCCAGTTGTACGTTTGACAATTTTGAAGAATGAGTTTTGAGGGAATATATTTTGGCAATGCTACCGTTAAATGTAAAACTGTTGCTCTTCTCTGGAACGTGGAATTTGCTTCAACAACTCTTCTACTACATTTACCACCATTTGTACTCGACTTTAACCACTAAGTAAGCACTATTTAGTACTCGATACACCTGTCTGATTTTTAAATTGAATGCTACATTAGTGTTTGCTATGTACATTGTTACCACAGAGGAGCTTTCAAGTTTTACTTACCAATCATGCCAATTAAAAAGTTGGAGTTCATTTAATTCATCAGCCGTGGGTAATCTAATCAATATCAAACATGGGAATGACAAAAGTTAATCAAAAAAGACAACTCACTTCTTGCCCGGGCTACTACGAGGTCTTCCTGAAGCAGGCCGTGGTGTTGAGCCTCGCGGAGAGGCTCTAGACGATGGTCTAGCGCTACTTGGTCTACTCATGTTGAAACAAAGCGCGTCAACGATGAAATATAATCCAAAAGCTGAAGAAAACTGCTACCAACAGACACTCTAAGCTTGACTTTCTGCAACTCCAACCCTAACCAGTCCTCCACCACAGATAGTGTCTCCCCGTGCTAAATGGCTGCCACCCTAGCAGTAGCACATGCAAGCTGAGGACAAGCAGTGCAAAAAGTAGTGACGAGTGCCCAACAATTCAATCCTGTATCACACACACTGGAGTTCTACCCACTGCACACACAGTATAACACCAGCCTTCGGCCTAGGACTGTGAAAACTGCACAGCCTGCCTGCACACAGATGGCACACCCTCAATGAACCAGTGAAGTGAAGCCTGCCTTGACTCTATTGTGCATGTGACCCACTGGAATAAACATTAAAGGGGCACTCTGAAGGGGGATAAATCTGGTCAGGCAAACATGTCCCAGCAAACTTGTGCAAACAATGAAGACCAAATTTGCCTGTTTATAAATATTTAGTCTATTATTATATACCTTGCTTTATAAAAGGAGCACAAGAATTTGACAAAAATTAACAAATGGTCACCCAAAGTGAACTTATAGTGTACAACTTTACTTGCAACACTTTTTATAATATGGTCAATATACATTCTTAGGTTGTTGTACTTGTGTTTATTGACTGTTTAAACATGGAGGTAGAAATGGCAAGAACCAAAAGGAATGTTTTGTAGGTTTTCATCATCATTATACTGGTTTGCCATTTGTAGGTGCACAGCGGCAAGTGGGGTAAAAAGACCTGATTTTAATTTTTTTGTTTGTTATTGTTGTTTTGTTGTTGTTACTAATTTTTTATTGTTTATTTATTTATTTATTTATTTATTTTTTTTTTGGGGGGGGGGGCTTTTTTTTAAAACAATTGTTTTTTTTTCTTACTTTAAAATTTGTCCTGATCCAACAAATTAATCATCACTGTACCTGGTCATTCCAACATCCAAAAACAAGGGGTTAGAGTATGCCAGTTATTGTCAGATTGAATACAACAGAATGTACTTCATTGACTGTTCACAACAGAAACTGTTGTTTTTATTTGAAAGGAAACACACATGCAGATAATTTAGCTTTGAATTTGTTATTGTGTTCTCAAAGAAAAATACTTGTTTGTTGAGGGTAGTAGTATCACTAATCCTGCACAAACTCTTTTGACTTTGTTGATGTGATGAGCTTGTCCCTTTAACTAACCCAGATATGAAAACGCGGGAAAACCAAGTCACTAGACAGTAAGCGGAAATACATGGTGGACTACTTTGTGTGGAGTGTGTGTGTACTTAACTGCATGGTACAGTTACATGCGTGTCGTTAGCACACATGTAAAGCTCATTGGTCTGATATAAAAGATAAAAGAGTCCAAGGATCACAAATATGAGGGTACAATCCAATGTATCCATTTATTCATTACCTTTCTGAAATTTTAACTTCCTTGATATCAATAATTCACATGTTATTGATTTCTGCTTCTTAAAAAATAGCTTCAAACTCGGTTAATGGCTCTCAACGGGACAAAGTACCAGCAATATTCCACACTTTTTTATTCTATGGCAGGAATTACATGTATGGCCTATGAAATATTTCAAACTGACATGGAAAGAATGTAAAAACCCAATCTGCAAAACCACAGGGAAATACATGTACAATATCGGCTGACTAGAAAAGTACAATGCACTGTGTAACTATGAATTACATATGATTACTGGGATTTATTGTTATATCATTTCATTTATCATCATCAACTATACATTTATTTTATGCGTCTACATTGAATCCATACCACTGTCAAGGTCGATGTGCTTACCTTATATCATTATACTCTATTTCAGGCCCCCTAATATAACAATGGTTGTTCTTGAAGTTGAACTTAAAGGATCAACCCTTTAAGCACAAATGGACTGGTGTGAACTACACCTACGTTTCTATCTTAAAGGGAAATTACATCATTTGCAGACATGAAAAAAGGTTATTACAAAATAACTTACTTGACTGAAAGTAAATATTATTCCCAAGTACCCAGTGAAATCGTTTCAACTGGTATTACTTCCATTTTAAAGAAAAATGCACTTTTGTTTCATTTTGAAGTGATGGTCGGTCGACCAACATTTAAAGAAAAAGATAGGTTTCATTTGAATACAGATTCTTCATCTACAAAGAAATAACTATTCCAAATTTCCACCAATATCTACCACCTTTTGAACTTTTCACAGGTTTGTTTTATTGCATCTATCTACAATTATATTGGATTGAAACAATTGTATGGTTCCAAAGACCAATGATGTAATTTCCCTGTAAGTACATACAGCTTGTGAAAACTAAATTCATACAATACAAACAGTACCTATATCTGCTACTATACATTCAAAGTACTTTTATTCTATCCATTAAATATCTCATTATACTTTAATATCCAATCCTGCCTCTAGTATTCTCTGAGCTACAGATTAGATACAGTTCTGGTGCTGAGCTTCAGATCTAACTACATGTATTTCTAGATCAGCGGCAAAACTAGGGTAAAGTTTTCAGGGGGGCACAGGGGAGTGCACCATTTTTTCTAGGGGGGCTCTTCTGGCCAATTTAAACTCAGTGTACTTTCCATTTACATTTTTCCTATTAACAAGCCCTTTTTCAGTGCCATTGGTATGCTATTTATAAGAGCATGGAGGTAAAAAAAACCCAAATACATTGTCTGGTGTAAAGAGAAAAAAAGTTTTACAAACACTGAAATTACTACTAAAACCTTATAAAATGTAATTTTTAATCTCAAAAGTCCCCCCCCCCCCCCCCCCGGCCATGCCCCCTTTAGTAAAGCCACTGACCTAGACCTAATGTTAGATATCTAGCAATTAACAACTAACAATAATTGGAATTTCAAAAAAGAAAAGAAAAAAGGACCCGTCTTGAATAATAAACTGTTTAGGATGAAACACATGATGCAAGGAAAGTCCATTCACCGAGAAGTTGTGGATATAATGGGAAGTCATCATGGCACAGGGCAGGCACATGCACACACAGAGTGCAAATAACTGAACAGTCAGATGGAAATGGTTCAATGGAACTCCTTCAAAAAAAATCTCAAGAATTGCATGAAGAAATTTATTTTCTGGACTTTTATTTCACACACAGTCTTTTGTTGCATTAAAAGAAATTGATATCAAGCAAAAGTTGTTCTTAAAATTTCTGTACATTTTCCAAATCAATAAATTTATCAATGATTGCTACTTCTTTTAATTTTGGACACCCCAGTCATTCCACATCCACTGAGGATGACCCCAACAGTAAAAGGAGCGAGTGGTCTTTTATTGTACCCCATGTTATTTTATCTATACTTCAAGTTCCATTGAACAAAAAAAACACTCAATTCAAACTGATGATCTATTAATGTTATTAATGTGCATTAAAAGTGATTTTAATTGCAATAGTTCACGAAATGATATCAGAGTCAACAAAATACAGTTTGCATGAGATCATTCCAATGCATCATCCATGCATGACAACAAATAGAATTTTAGATAGATGCATTGATTCTGATTGGGATGATGCACCTCCATTCAAAATGATACCATTTCTTTTTGTCAATTATTACAAATCATTCAAGCATCAAGTTGATACTGATTTTGTGTTTGCCCTTCACTGATGGTGTGATGAAGCACTGAATACTGCCTTTGTTTGTTCGGGATGGTGAAGGGGAGGGGGTGAGGGAAAACGTAAAAAGCAGATCAGTGCTTTGTAACTATCAGATCAGAGATGGAAAAACCAGAATCAACCCATACATAATTCCTGATGCATGAATTGTACATTGTTTAATAGTGGTAGATAAAAACACATTTTAAACAACTTCTTAAAATATCTGTGTGAAAATTTCATCCTTGCTTATCAGAGACGAGGACGTCTTGAAGAGTGGACTCAATGTATTGTAGCTTTGGATTTGGATAATCCCATAGTATGCCGTTGGTTTAAAGTAAACTGTTCACTGTGGATGCAGGGGACTTTCAATTTGACAATAGTTTGGTGTAGGATTTGAATGTTGATATTCTACACTTGATGCAAACAAATCCCTCAGCATCAATGCCCCATTCTCGTTTGCAACTAAAGTATCACAGCAAAGAGATGTAGTGAAGGAATGTCAGGCTCATGGTGGGTGTGGTGGGGGGGGTACCATCAATTATCACTATCCATGCAGATATCACACGAAAGTTTGATTTTGTAAATCTAGATCATGGAATGAGAGTAAAATGTTTTGGATGGAAATCATTTTAGCGTTTGTGACAGAAATATCAGGAGTGTATTCATTTCCTACAACTTTTCACGGATCAATGGGGAACTTTGCGTCGCTAGGTGGCAGTAGATTGATCGGGTAAATTTTCATTGTTTACGTAGTTCTGAGCATGCGCACATTTCTGAGAACACTGGATTCACCTGGTAAGTCTGCTGCCACCTAGTGTCCCCACAAGTCTCGCATTGGACCAAATTTCATAAAAACGAAAACATAAAAAAAAAAAAAAAAACGAAAGAGCATTTTCACACAGATATTAGTCAGAGGTTTATACCCTGGGAGAGGGGTTGAATGGTAACAACTTACCCCGTTGAAGGAAAACTATAGCTATCATGGGATCCCCATTTTCTGAGTTTCCCATCGTTACTGGAGGAGTTGCTTCCAAATGACCCTGTTCTACCTCTTCTTTGTGATTCGGGTGTTGCTGGCGATAATAGTATTTTGGTTTTCGATTTGGCTACATCATTGTACATAGGAGGTCTAGACGGCAAGGTAGATTGACCTAGGAACCCTGTAAGAAACAAAAGGAAGCTACCAATTGTTTTTTTTATTGTAGTGCTAATATTTTTCAACGTTGATTTACTCTTAAAAAATTATCTGACAGAAAATGGTAATGGTCAATCAATACATTATATGGTAGATCAATGTAGTTCTGTCTCAATAACACCTTGAATCTACAGACTTGGCTACCTTGCAATTAAGTGCTCCACAGATCATTGTTATTCAACTATTATTCTGCATTCAATAGTAACAAATCTTACAAAAAGACAAACATTGATGGTGATAAGCGAAATCTACTTTAAATAAATCCTTTTATTGTTATTTCCTGGCAAGAGACTCTTGACTTCAAAGAGTAAACATTACCATTAGCATATAATTAAAATCCTTTATAATTGTGTTTCAATGTAGACTTTAAAAATAATGTAGTGAAATTTCCTTTCAACAAATTTCAGGCATCTCTTCAAATAAAGAAATTGTTCATTAGTATAATACATGGCCTCAATTTATTCCATATTGTTCCAGTCATCCATTTGACATCCATAATTCATTTTCTGACTTCATCACATTAAATCTACATATGTAGGTTCTCAAACTACATGTAAGTGGTCCTATGCATCAACTGAACTCATTATCTCATTAATTCAACGAGACGACATAATTTTGTACAAACAGATTACACAGCCTGAGCAAAAATGATTTAATTCTCGACTTCAAATGCAAAGACCGATCCTCATTTTCCCTCAAGATATTTCTCGTCTATTAGAATGGTTAACCTCCGAGTGAAAATGGCTCATTTCCTTTAGTCCTGGCTGCTTTGTGTTTAACAAGGCTGGACTCATCCAAGACTGGCTTGAAACCAAGGTTACTGTCCCCAGCTCATTAATGTGTTAAGGGGAAATGTCCAGACATAATGATATAATGGAGTAAGCAGAACAGACAACAAACAGCTTCCACCTGTCTTTGTTTTTTGCACAGATCCTTGACCAAATCAAGCCAGTTATAACATGTATAAGTGGGAGGAAGAAATAAGCAAGACAGGAAAAAATGACAAAATTTCATATCTTTCTCAGTATTACACTTTCGTTACTAGAAGTATGCCTAAATGTACTCATGTTTCTAATTTTAGTAAATTTAGAGCAGCATCAATGTAAAACTTTAAAAACAGCATCAAAAGCTAACATTTTCATAGATGTCTACCGTATCGTGATTGGAAGAGTAAAGGGTGCATCCGAAACATTACAGTGTCACTCTTATTTTATGGTATTTTATTTCATATTTTGTGGGAGACAATACACTTACAACACTCTAAAACCAACCAAAAATCAATCAACCTGTTTGTTGTATGACTATTTGAATTTGTCAATTTTAAACTATTTCGAGTTGACTGAGAGTTGTTTTCATTCTGAAAGGGAACATCAGACAGACAGGGGTATATAGCCCCCTCTATCAACAAAAGAAGGCCAGTCCAAGAAACCCATTGTATGATCATAAGTCAAGCCCAGATGCTTTAACAGCCAAAGGTTGTGGCTATTGTCACTGATTAATAACATTCTGATAAAACCATACATATAATCCTCTTGGACAAAATAAAATAGTTGTTATGAAATAAACAATGTTTTACAAATCAGAAAAAAAATGAAGCTAGTCACAAACACTGTCAATATATGGTGACATATTTAAGATTTATAGCAAAAATGTAAATTTGTCTTAGAAACTTTATGCACTGAGAGCTCTATGTCATTAATCCCCACATACATTATGAAAATTCAATTCTGGTCTGGAATTAAACGGAGACTATGGCCTCTGTTGCCCCTGGTCTTGGCCTTGATAACCCAAAAGTTTCTCAAAGACTCAGTGTTTTCCAGTGGGCGTGCCCTCTGAAAAAATGTAAAAGGCTTTGCGGTCTCAAAGCCTACAACTTCAGGATTAATGCGCTCTGTTATGACAAATCAACTCAACCTTGTGTTCAATGTGCTGGAAAAAAACACCAAAAAACAAACAAACAAACAAACAAACAAACAAACAAACAAACAAACAAACAAACCAACCAACAAATAAAACAAACTTCATAATATCGAAGAGTGAACAACAATTAAATTGTTGTGACTGAGATTCCATTTTGCTTTGACAACCACTACATTACCAGATCCTATGTATAAAAGTACGTTGAGAAACTCTGGATACTGTATGTTCATTGTCAATCAATAAGGGTAAGTTTCACCCCGTGTCTGATTCCACATAGATTGTTAGAAAGTTACATATCATACTTCACACCCTTTTCCAACTCTTGTACTCACAGGCAATTACAAGGACTACATGTACTTTTACTGCTTTCTGGTCACTTTGAAAGAAATTGTTATCAGCTGACTGAAAGAAAACCTGAATTTGTCATCTTTCATTTCAAAGATGTTCCTTCCAAGATGTTCTTTTCAGAACCACCACAACTCATAAGAGAAATTTTTCAAGTACATGGTGTTACCGCAAACCTTACTCGATTGTATTCTCCACCATGCAAAGTTCCTAATCCTATTTTCCAAGATGTTAGTTGATTGATTGATGCCTGCTAAATCAAACAGCGCATGTATTTTACAGTATGGAGTGTAATAATTTAGTTTTGTACTTGTAACTATTTTCTATGTATTGCTGTTCAACAGCACATCATAATTCACTTTTATTCTATTCTTATTAACAGCAGTGTAAAAAACATCAGAGTACACTTTTTATGACTATCATATAACAGACCTGACCCGCAGGAGGGGGCAAGTGTAGTTATGCCATTCTGAGCAGTTTTACAATACATAAAATAATCTAGAAGAAAGTCAGTAAACAATAATTTTGAAGAAACCGTAATTTGTTTTACACTCCATTTTAGAGTTAAAATATATCAATACAGAACATACATGTACTGTCTGCTGCTTTTCTAGAAGTCCAACCAGGGCTTCAAATTTACCTCCAAACAGCGCCCTCTTTTGGTCAACATAAGTTCTATTCTTAAAAAAGAAAAATGTGAGGGGTGATCAGGGTTCTCCCCAGGATTTTTTCAAAACTGTTGGGCATTCTGGACCCAAATTTTGAAAGTGTGGCCGAAGC
Organism: Marthasterias glacialis; assembly: GCA_911728455.2. Lineage (NCBI taxonomy): Eukaryota > Metazoa > Echinodermata > Asteroidea > Forcipulatida > Asteriidae > Marthasterias > Marthasterias glacialis. The sequence goes on from OU452219.1 coordinate 29,295,928, forward strand.
ACGCTGAATTGGTAGCAGGTCCTTGGAATGTTTTTATTTAATGTTTATGTTTGGTTTGAAAAGCTATACTGCGCAATCTGGAGCATTTAAAATGGTTTTATGTCAGGATTTTTTGTGAATGTGATATTAAAAACTTTAAAAAAAATTTAGAAAACAAAAAACAAAAAACATTTTATTTATTTAAATTTTTTTTGCGTATCGGCCGTAATTTCTGTATATCGGCCTGTAATTCGCACATATCGGCCCGATACGCTAGCTTGTGCATGGAGGGAACCCTGGTGATGTAGGTCAAGAAAAAACAGTGTTGGGACCTTCTTTGAAAAGGCCAGAATTTGTGAAATGGAAAATGTTGACCAATCACTTTAAAGATGTAAAACATACAATTTCCATAAGACATTCATCAACTTACTAAGACATTCCTCCATATACCTAACTTTTAACTCATTTTATATTTATTTTTAATACGTACATATGAAATCTTAGTATAAAAAATCTGTGCAGAATTTTAGTAAAATGTGAGTGGGATATTAAGGGGCTAGAGTGAATGGAAATCTGTGAGACATCTTACCTGTATAATCTTTGATTTTGAAAGGTCCTTGCGGTACCCCTGTAAAATCACATCCACAGTGCAGAGAATTGGTGTTAGCACTCTCAAACCATGAAACCAGCATTCCCGATGAAGACAAGCACCCTAGCATGCTCCACAGGGTATTTGGGGGGTAGGTAGGCAGGGGAGGTAGGGATAAGTGTGGGGGGAGGGGGGTCTTCAGTTTGTTAGGTCATGCTAGGAGGGCTAAGAAAGGGGGAAGGGAGGTTCGAAAGCATGCGGTTTGCTTGCATGTGCACAGCTTTAAATAAAATAAAGAAAGAAAAAACATGCAATGCAAGGACAACAGGACAAAAAGTCAAAATAACAATTCTTGCTTGATTATTCCAGTGTCTCAAACGCTCAGATAAAAACTTTTTGTCTTAACAGTTTTCTCTAGTTTAATTTCAAAGGCATAACCTTTTGTTTTTATTATAACACTTTCAAAATGGAATATTTTTAAAAGTGCTCCAAGTGAAAACGATTGTCAACTTTCCGCAGACACAATGGAAGCATACAAGCAAGAAGTATGAGTATGTTAGCATGCACATACCACCATAATGAACATCATGAATATTTCTCATAAAGATAATTAAACATTTAAATTAAAACCTTGTAACAGGTACCCAAATGTTTTGAAAATGAATGTACAATGAGAAATGAGACAAAATACCATACCATAAAGAAATGAAATAGAGAGATGGTCTGACCATTGAAGTTAAATGCGGAATGAATGTACATGTACAAAGGCATATTTGAATAACTATACATGTATAGGCCTAGTGTGCCATAAAACAAAGTACTTTAGGTTGAATGAACTTGTATCATGTACATGTATTACGGAAATACTGACATCTTGAAAGGAATAGCAGATCATAGCTACACGTGTATCCTGGAAATTAAAGAAACAGTACATGGTAAAGACACCTGTAGCCCAAACTGAGCAATTTCATTAATTTGATACTACATGTTAAATAAACCCAGGTACTGTGCAAGGTCAAGTCAGGTCTCTGAAATAATTCATGCAATTATAATATTGCTGCATAAAGAGATTTTATAAAGTATGCAATACAATTATGACAGAAAGATATATTGGTGAGTTTGGTGAGCATGTTGGGTTAAGTATGTTGCAGTGGAGTCCAAGGTCCAGAACACATCTTGCAATTGCTGTTTGAGGCTACAAATGTAAATTGGCAATAACCATCAAGGATTTAAGCACTATGCAAAATAATGAACTAAACTGCCTTGCCCCTTTGACAACATTAGCATACGTTATGATAACATGTACTTTTGAAATTGATCTGTGTTTTCTGGTATAACAAGTTATCTTTTTTATATCAAATTCATCAAGGAAAAAAACATGGAAAATAAATGCTTGTTCTAAAAATGGGTAGAAGTTAAAAAAACAAAACTATTTATCTGCATGTATAGATATAAAAAACATACATGTGTCAAAACTATGTCCTTTTGTAATATGTACACCCACAGTCAACTGCAATGTAAATAATAATGCATGAATTTTTATTTCCTCATCAAATTGTGAATAAACAAATGAAATTGTCAACATGCAAACTGAACCTTACAAGCACCTACAATGTACGTAATCTCTACATTTTTCAGCACTGAAAAACTACATGTAAAACTGGTATATCGTGCAGGCAATGTGCGTTAAAAACATCGCATAACAATGAATCATGCTGGCCTATTGTCTTTGCAAGCAGCTGGCCTGGCTCAATGCCATAGGTTGAAAACAAAAAAACTCTGCATGGATTATTCCTGGTCTAGGAACGTGTCTGTAGATAATGAACTAGTCTAATAAGTCAGATGATGTGTTGTAGCTGCTTTGTGATGTTTACAAACCTCTGTAGAATAGTACAGTGGGCAGTACACAGTGTGTTAATTACTACAGGATATCAATTCTAGTCCCATCTCTCCATTGATTGACCCTTTAATATCATTCTAATGGTTTTGATTTTTAATGACAAAAAGTTCAACATCGGTTCGGCAAATGACATTGTATATATACAGAGTGCAATTTTTTGCATCAGCCCTTATTATGACAAATAAGACAAATTAAACACTCAGTTTTTATTATATCACTGAATCCCAAAAAGGTCAAGATACCATGGCCCCAAAAATCATACACGTGTTCAAAAGATATTGTTCCCAGATTGCTTTTTTTGGATAGTTATGAATATGACTAACGATTTTCTTTTTCAGGAGAGTGCACATTGCTTTTTGAGTCTAAAAATTTTCAGTCGTGGTAAAAAGGCATTAAATGGAATGATATCGTTTTTAATTTTCCCAAGAAATAATCAGATTTTTCTTTTGTTGACCACCATTTTGTATGGGTGGCCTGGCATATCAACAAATACATGTACATAAATGGGTTGGCACAAATCTCCCCTTTCTAATTTCACATTCAAAAACAAGTTGTTTTTTTAATACGTGTATACTTTTGTTTTTGGTAGCACAACTGATTTACAAGTGTTATGGGTAATTTGATAGCATTTTTGTGTTAAATGATAACTTATTTTTTGCAGTTAATGCCGCCTGTACTTATGAAACCTATGAGACTATTCCATGTTTAAAGGTAAATTTAAGTTATGTCAATTCCAGCCATCCTTAGTGTGGGTGAAATTTTCAATTTTTCATGTTATGAACAAAGCAATTAAATTTTGTTTTGAAAAATGTAAAAATTTACAAAACTGTATGTCAGCTAGTAAAAGAAATAATGTAAAAACTTTCCAACCATTTGAGTTAAAGTGTACATGCATCATGCGATACAAGAAAAAAACGAAGACAATAATCATTGCATGACAAAAAAGTGAAAACATTCTTGAAGCATTTTCTACCAGAAGCAGAGAAGGACCAGGAAATTTGCAAAACCAAATATATATTTTTCATATCCATGCAAAAAGCCTCAAACATTTGCCCTCAACTACCAAAAAGATTGCTTTACCAAATAAAACATGCAAAGATTGATCAAATATTCCAAGTTCGAACAAAAAAATAATAAATGGATGAAAAAATGATTATTCCATTTGCTCATCTCACTTGACTAGCTTTGAAAACAACCATTCATGTCGCTTTGAATTTGTAACTTTATAAGCAAATTGGTTGATACAGAAAATCAACTCTTCCTTTTTAGAAAAGGGACAAAGTATTGAAAAAGATATCGCATGGGTCAAAGTTGATGTCAACTCTAAGTATAATGACAGGAAACACAATAAATGGGGCCACTTATATACCGTCACTTACCAGTTTTTCCCAATGGTCGTAACTTGTTTTTAAGTACCTGAAACCACCCATAAATATTTCAAAATCATTTTAGTTGAATAGGATTATTACTTTTTTATTACACTCAAATTTCATTCAAAAAGTGGATGAAAAATGCAGGTAGATTTTTCCGTCCAATTTTAATGAAATTTCGAGGATGATTTATAAAATAAAAACTTATAACATAAAATTAAATATATTTTCGGGAGAAGCTTGCATGTCCATTCACATGTTGAAACACCTTTGGCTGGTTTCAGGTACTTAAAGAAAGTTACAACCATTGGAAAAACATTACTGTGTTTCATGTCAAATGTATTTAAAAATAATACAATCATTGAACGCAATTTCCTTTCCCACAAGGATGTGATTTGTGATCAAAGAACTAATTGGACTAAAACCCTTTCATGGATGTAAAAGATTTTTATTATATCAACTGTTTGGTTAGAATTTTATGACATAAACGAATTTAATATTTTGTATAACTACATGTACATGTACGGTGGAAACAAATAATGACTAAATGCTTTGTCTGTTTTAGTTTTGATGGTTTCAAAGTGCTTTACTTTGATGAAAAAGCAACAGAAACTAATTATTAATTGAGCAAGTGCTTTAAAACTGAGAACCAGGATTACTGCCTGGTGTAATCTTATCTTGCACAGCTGGCATGAATGGTACGCTTTCATGTAAGCACATTTAGACTGAAGCGTATGCAAAAATCTAAGAGGTGGTGATCTAATGCAAAAGTTATATAGATTAATAGTGTGTTAAATCTCCATATTACCGCATTACGGAACCTTGTCCCCTACCCCCAAAATCCTCATGGTATTAAGCACACAAACATTCAATGTGAATTCTGAACAGTACTCTACATGCATCCCCAACTCTCTTACGGAAAGCTTAGCTCTTACAGTTTATAGATGACATCAACTTCAGGAGTTTAAACAGACTTGACATCAACACCAACAATAAATGTTTTTCGTGATTTAACAACCATGTTGAAACTCATTCTTCATTCCAAAAGGACTTGATCTTGTATTGATAACTATCAAAGGTTCACCAGGTTTATGTATCAAAAATACCCATCCCTCACCCCAGTGTCTAGCACCCATTACGATTCAGCCATTTTGTAGAATCGCTGATTGTTTAGCCCTCCTCTTTACCCACCAGCACAGAAAAATTCAAGATTTAACAATGTGTTCTGCTGAAACTGTGCAAATTAAAATTCAGGTTAATGATAGTCCTTCTCGATCTCACAACTTTGGGTGATGAAATTTGACTTTTTTTTTTAAATAAACATAAGATTCAGCTCTGTGCTCTGACCAACTGCTTCAGACTGATTTTTGCATACATACCTCTTTGTGAATTTTTATAGTTTTCTACTGTTGTTAACCTTCTTACGACATCGGCAAGTGCCGCTTTGAGACATGTGATCTCGTCCTCTTGGTCTTTAACCTGTCCCTCCAACTTGGCAACACGCTCGTATAGATCGAAGCCATAGTCAGGTACATCAGGGTTAGAAGGATACAGAAACTCTTCTGGAAAGAAATCAGGTCAAAGTGCCGCTCAGTGTTTATTTCTGTTAACAGCACGGATTCTATATAAAGAAATTGTGGCAATTTCTCTCAGCACACACGATACATGTACCCTTGTTCTTGAATGTTAAGCTACTTGTATATAATAAGTTATCACACACGTGCGAGTGGAATACAGGAAAATATTGCACTTCAGCCTCGTGGGATATGGAACGCAGACGGGCTATATTTTCCCATATTCCACGAGCGCCAGTAAGATAGCGAATTTATCTTCAAGTCAACTGGAAGATAATACAACTTTGAGTGTTATTTGATGAAGAGCAAAATGTGCAACGTGCAAATTTTACAATGTCAATTTGCCCCGTCCGTATACGGAGCGTGATGCATGATACTCAAAATACGAAGACTCCTGGGAGTATGATATGGTTTCTTATCACACTCCCGTTGAGCAATCTGATGGGAGGATTAGCGCGTATTGTAAGATCAACACATTTAAGAGTATGCTTTTGAATATTAGTCAAAAGGAAGTGTGTAACAGCATTTAATGACTGTTTCACGTATCAGTAGCCAGAATTTGCAAAGTCGGGGAATGTTCACAAAAACAACTGTGGAAATAAGAACTGACAGGAAGAAAACATGATCTTATAATGACTTGTACTCTAACAGTAATACTTTCATTCAAGGAAGTGTTTGTTAAAAAAAGTGTTTGTTAAAAAAAACTGTTTATGTAGAAGAATGAAGACGAAGAAGACTGCATACAAGAGCCCCAGCTTTATAAAACCACCAATACAAGCTATTACTCAATTCCTATAGGTCAACCTACCTTGGGTACTACACGCAACACTATATTAATACAATGCATTTCTTGTGTTCAGTTTTCCCTGCACTGTTTAATTGTAGTGTAATATAAAGTAGTATGTTCAGTGCTTTTCGCATGGGAATCTAACCCACGACCTTTCACTTCTAGTGATTGTATTTAACTACTGCATATGTTATGTTAGTGCCCATGGAAATGTTTGGTACATAATTCCCCTTCAAGAAGAAGGTCAAAGGGCCTGGTAACGTTGTTCACCAGCAGCATGCATGTACATGTATACACACACACTCTGACATCTGACTACCAAAACAAATCAGAGAAAAAACATAACATTAGACTGTATTAGCATGCATTACTGTGACATTTACCAAATGGTTTAGGCCTCTTAGCTCTGCCCATATGAGCCAACTTGATGAGCGGTTGTGGTTGCCTTGTTCCCTTGGTAACACCCACCTCACCTTCAATGGAATCAACCTCATATAACTCAGAAGTATCCCACAAGTCCCTGCCACTTCCGAGGTCCCACGTGTCATGCGCCATATTTTTTTATTTCAACCACTTGATTATTGAGAAAGTATACAAAGTCCAACCAAAACACATAACTGTCACTGCTACAACTTAACACACACTGCTTCAAGTACCAGTAACTATTTCTGTATACAAACAGCAGGAAAGGATCTATTAACATATTTCTTGTCTAAGGGCACAAGACTCTCTGCTATAGGTTCTTGATGATGGGGGAAATTTTTCTGAGAGCAGTTCAAGGGATTTCCTGCTCCAATTTCCTGCATTTGCATGACTGCCACTTGGTGCCAGTAAACCCAGCACTAAAATAACAGCTAGGCAACCTGGGGTTCCAATTCCTCTGACTGTGGATTAAGTAGCTTTGATTTCCAATCACTGCAAACAAACTAATGAGTCAGTAAACATGGTAAAGATAGCCAAGATCCAACCCCTACACATTTTGTGCCTTACATTATCATATTATGACAAAGTTAACATTTATCTCCATTATGTATTAACTTGTTATATACATGTAGATATGCAAACAGATTAGGCAAACTTTGTAGCCTACATGTGTGAATTCCTGTCACTGTACACAATGATTTGTACATGCATTGACCTACATCAACAGAGTTCAAACCTTCTTGGTATTTTGTTTTCCTTCTTTTTATTGAGAGGTATCTGTACATTTGAATACCATAATTATGTAATATTATTGAGAGCTTACTATTGAGGCTGTTTTTCTAAAACTGTTGTGGTTTTTAATTTCCCTTTTTACATTATTTTAACCTCTGTTTATTTTTACAAATAGGGTGATTCTTGCATTGCAATAGAAATAAAGATATTTAACACAGGTTTTTTAGCCTGTACTGTTGGTAGGCCTATACATTGTAGCACTAGTCGATGCTTTCTTGAGTCCTAAGTTGGTCTGACAAAGAAATATGTACTGGTCTTCCATCAAGCTAGTTAGCAGGTAACCTCTTCTGATTACCACATTACCCCTTATTGTGTTGGGATACAAGTGTGCCCTTTATCGGGAACCGGGGAAACGGCAGACTGTTAATAAAGTCTCAATGGTCCAATCATCAATCATAGAGACCCAACATTCTTGGGAACAATGTGAGTCCAAGACAATCAATGTCTCCCAAAACATTTCACATACATGTACACTGTACAAGTTTGCATACTGTACACATCAACCACGTAATCCTTCCATGTTTTCTTGCAAAGTGAACTGACAAGAGCATCCTGAGCCAAGTGTTGCGGAGAGGAACCATGTCATTATAAAGGAACTAAGGCATCTTAATGTCAATCCTCTTTGACCTCTGACCCTGCAATCACTTAGCTCTGAGTCTAGATCAGGTAGTACAGTCAGCACAGTCATGCTAGGCATGCTAGGAGTCCCTTGAGCAGAAGTGATCGAGTGTGTGGCACTCTCTGACTATTCAGGAAATACCAATTAGCTGTCATTGTGTAAAATGATATTTTGCATCGTGAGATAACGACTTTAAGCCCTAATGGATTTTTATGTCAGAACAAATAATTTCATAATTACAATCGCAGCACAACCAGCAAATTGATTTTAGTACAAAAAATCAAGGAAATCTAGCCTTTTTTTCTCTTAGTTGAAGTGATTTTTTTTGTCTAAGACATGGCACTGAGATACAAGACTAACTGAATAAGGGGGTATGCCTGAAACATCATACCTAGACTACCGTTGATTTCAGCCCATTCTCTGTACATTCTCTTCATATTGTTGTATTTGAGAGATAGTAATTTTACAAAACTTAAAAAATTGCCTAATTACTTATCAGAAACTATACGGAATCTTACCTTCATGAGTTATTCACATTTCAATTTCAAAAGTTTTTTTTACAAACAAATTCTCTAAATTCTACAAGAATAATGGATTCAAAATGAGCAACTGCAGTATTTTAAGTTATGAATCATATTCACACCACCTGTTATCCATATTGATTAAACCTATATTCAAGTGCATAAAGTATGATGCCCAGGACTGGACTTTAATCCTGTTTCACCATAACACTACATGTATGTAACAAGTGGGTTTTTTTTACCTGTTGCTCAACATCAGCATCAAAAGCATTGTACATGTACATTCACTCTGTTTCCACAGGATTTCAAGAATCCTCCAGACCTTTATAATGCAACCACCAATCCACCATCTCTGTCTAGTTACCCATGTGCAATTTTTACCAAGAATACTACCGACCTTTATAATGCAACCGCCAATCTACAATCTCTGTTTGTTATATCAGGGTAATAGATTGTGAATCTTTATTGGTCGAGAACCAATCACATGATGTGCTACAAAGATGCATGGCGCGCGTGCTCAGGAGGAGAACATGAGCAATGTACACCACAGAGGGTACATGTACAGGATATGCTTGCTTGTGCCCATTGTTAATGGGAGACATTTGAGACGTTAGCAGACGCCTCAGTAACCGGTCCTTATCTATCATGAGAGCACTAGAAAAGGACCGGTTACTGGGGCACCCGCTAACGTCTCAAAAGTCTCCCATTGCTTTCACGACCTTGTACAATATAAGAAATAGCCATGGGTTACCCAGATGTGCAACAGCTAGAATCCTACCAACCTTTATAAATGCAACCACCAATCTACCATCTCCGTCTGGTTACCCAGATGTGCAACAGCTAGAATCCTACTGACCTTCATAATGCAACCACCAATCTATCATCTCCGTCTGGTTACCCAGATGTGCAACAGCTAGAATCCTACTGACCTTCATAATGCAACCACCAATCTACCATCTCCGTCTGGTTACCCAGATGTGCAACAGCTAGAATCCTACTGACCTTCATAATGCAACCACCAATCTACCATCTCCGTCTGGTTACCCAGATGTGCAACAGCTAGAATCCTACTGACCTTCATAATGCAACCACCAATCTACCATCTCTGTCTGGTTACCCAGATGTGCAACAGCTAGAATCCTACTGACCTTCATAATGCAACCACCAATCTACCATCTCCGTCTGGTTACCCAGATGTGCAACAGCTAGAATCCTACTGACCTTCATAATGCAACCACCAATCTATCAACTGTCTGGTTACCCAGATGTGCAACAGCTAGAATCCTACTGACCTTCATAATGCAACCACCAATCTACCATCTCTGTCTGGAAACCCAGATGTGCAACAGCTGGAATCCTACTGACCTTCATAATGCAACCACCAATCTACCATCTCTGTCTGGTTACCCAGATGTGCAACAGCTAGAATCCTACTGACCTTCATAATGTAACCACCAATCTACCATCTCCGTCTGGTTATCCAGATGTGCAACAGCTAGAATCCTACTGACCTTCATAATGCAACCACCAATCTACCATCTCCGTCTGGTTACCCAGATGTGCAACAGCTAGAATCCTACTGACCTTCATGTTGCAGCCACCAATCTACTGTACCAACTCCGTCTGGAAACCCAGATGTGCAACAGCAAGAATTCTACTGACCTTTATAATGCAACCACCAATCTACCAACTCTGTCTGGTTACCCAGATGTGCATCAGCAAAAGTCCTACCAGACCTTTATAATGCGACCACCAATCCACCATCTCTTGTTACCCATGTGCAATAGCACTAAAGAACACTTATTCCCATTATAGCCTATTAAAAAGAGGCCATACTTATCTTGCCCTGTTGGTATCAGTCTGGTACTGATTTGAGTAATGGAAAAACTAAGATGACTGCACCATAACAATTATGATTTGTTGAATTCAGTTCAAAGGAATGATCACCTACGTATTAATACTTTCCAAGATTAATTTTTTATAAAAAAAAAAGTTGGTTTAATGAAACAAAGGATCTGAAAAAAGTACCATTTCATCATAAATAGTGTGAAAAAAGGAAAAAATTCCAGAATTGTTTAACTTTCCAGGCCTGTAATTACATGGAGGACACAGTGGTCTCTGATGCCCTGGTCTTGGCCTTAATGCCCCCTCAAATGTTTCCCATAGACTTTAAGATTTTCTAATGGAAGTGCCCTTTGGCAAAATGAAAATGGCCTTGCCCTCTCAAAGATGCAATTCCCAGCCTGACTTTTTTTATAAAAAGTTGCTTTAATGTACAAAATGTAGGTTACTTTTCAAAGGATAATGTGTCATGATTTCCTGTGATGATGTATTATTCTTTCAGGAATTCATTTCATTGGCTGTTTCCTAAGCATTCAAATTTGCCAAGTACTGGAGGCCTGAAGGTTCTCGTCTAAGCAGAGACCAGGACCCAATTTCATGTCGCTGAATACCAAAGAATTCTGTGCTTATGGCGTCTAAAAAGCACGTACTCCTATGGGCCGTGGCAGGGCGTAAGTGCAGAATTCTGCGGTAAGCAGAGCCGTAAAATTGGCCCTAGTTACCAGGCAAAATTCCCTGTAATGATGAGCAAATACATTTTGATGTACAACTAATTGCAGCTTGAGTGTTGAGCAACCCCCGCCCCCTTTCATGCTGTAGATCAACATGTATACATTTATGTACATGTTATATATTTGCATAAGGGGTTTGCTTGAAAGTAAAATTCTAATTCATTATTACATGTATATGAAACCTTCAAGCTACAGTGTGCTACATTCACCTGAAAAGTCCTCTTATAACACAATACTCACGTATGTTCATTTGTTATAGTGACAGAATTGGTTGTAACTTCTATACACACGAAAGCAAAGTTTCATGACACTGTCTAACTAAAAAAACATGTTGTTTACATACAAAACCTGTACTTTAATAAATGATACTGTAGTTTCCAGAGTACTACCTCAAAAAAACCAATAGGAGACTTTTGAGATGTTAGCAGGCGCCCCAGTAACCAGTCCTTTTCTATTGCTCTCATAATAGAAAAGGACTGGTTACTGGGGCACCCGCTAACGTCTCAAAAGTATCCCATTACATTGTAATTTGGGCCTTAATTTGTGATGGATAACTTAAAATACATGCGAACCATTTCACTCTCTGCCTTCTCAAACAATATTTCCGACAACTTTTGAATGGTCATATTACTTAAATTCTTCATTTTTTTGTAGCCACACAATTCTGTTCAGGGACTTTAAAGACAGCAGTTTCTAAACAAAGGAGGCTACTATTCTAACAAATGAAACATCACAATATTTAGTTCAAACCATTGTTTTTTTGTTTTTCTTCTCTCTTTCTTCCTTATTTCTTTCACACATTATCTTCAACTACTCACCCCCCCCCCAAAAAAAAGAGTGAGTCCACTGAGAGCAAAAATTTTCCAAATAGTGTGGTTCAGTTCAGTGAAAGCACGAGATCATCTGAATGGAGGTCTCTCATAGTAGAGTAAACAATTGTAGTAGTGTGAATCACAATTCTAAAAATAAAGTTTGTTTAAAGATACGCAACAGCACAATTTGAATGTCACCAATTTTAAGCTCACTTCAAAGTGTCATATTGTCATTATTTCTTTCTGGTAAACCAAGGGACCCTCTAAAGTGACTAGCACTGTAACCCTTTGGTCTGAAGATACCTGTGTAGAGAAGGTGCAGAAGAAATGTTCAGTTTTAGATATCTAATTAGATTCATTAAATCACCCTGTAAAATATTGTTGTATGAAAATATCTCTGAGACAACGATGACTGAATTTTAAACTACAAATTTAGTAACCTTGGGATGCAAGAAAAGATATTTTAAATACGCATGGAATGTTTTTTTTTTACATTTTAAATGGTGTATTGTGTGAAGTATTGAATCACATATACTGAATAGGAATTATCTCTACCTGACACTGATGTATTGTACGCACTGTTATCCGATTAAAAAATAGATTTATGAAACTTATAACATGTACCTTTTACCTTTGACTAATGTAAACACAATACATGTACAATATTTCAAAGAATATTCAAGGAAGTGCTTGTTCCATGTGGAGGAAATGATTGGAAAGAATAAATGGAACAGCAACACACAATGAAAACATGAAATAACTGCTGCCTTTGAAACAAAAAAATTGGAATTGCACCATCCTAAATACATGTTTCCCCTGAATAGCCTTTTATCATTCCATTCATCTCATCTAAAAGCATGTAAGTAAATTGTAGTGTGTGTACATGTGTAGACTTGCGTGACTCGTGACATGGACTCTGGCTTCAATCTGACTAGGGTCTGATTTCTCACGTGTAGAAAAGGAGTCGCTCTCTTTAACAACATCATGGACTCAAACTCAGACTTGATTCACGGTACTTAATCATTGCAAGAATACATTAAAACTCATACACAAAATTAGTTGAATTAATAACAACAAAAATGCCCAAAATTACACAGTCCCACACATTGTATCTCTTACCAAAGGATCCCAAATAATAGATGTAGTTAAAATTTACAATGTAGCATGCTGGTCTTATCAGATGAATAAGATTAATGTTTATTGCTTTAAAACAACAAATCACTGTATAATCATTACAGTGATGAATATCAGTGGTCTCAATACACTTTTGGGGATACAGTACATGTATATTTGAATGAAGATTAATGTTTTATCATCTGAGACAGTTCGTCCGAAATGATTAGTTGTACTTTTTTGTACATTATTTAGTAGTTACATGTAGAACAGTACTTCGTTGCTCACGAGCACATACACACACAATGTCTGATACAGCTGCTTTTTGTGGATTAGTCTGTATTTAAGTTTGTCGAGTTTGTCATATTTAAAGTTCGTAAGATTCAAAAGCTTTTAAAAACAACATTCTAGTCATAATATCCAATTTCAAAACAAATGTTGGGTTTTTTTGTTAGGAAATATCATCATCTTTAAAAAATTGTCCAAGAATGTTGATTTTATTTTTAGCCTTTCTTAAAAGAAATTGGGCAATGCAATTTGTTTAACTGTTGAAGAAACCTTGTGTACTGCAGGAACTTTCTGAAGGGACAAGGTGTTAGACTTTGTCAAGTCATTTTGCTGACTTGGACCCAGACTGAGACCAAACGTTTGTTGACTTGTGGTCATATTATAGTATGTACAAATCTTTCAGGAAAAGCTGATTGTCATTTATCAAATTGTCCCATAATGAATCATCCATGCTATGCCAAACATTCTAGGGTTGATTTTTTTTTTATATTTTATGCATCATACAATCACATGATGGAAAATGCCTCATGACCTACTTTTACCAATAATCTGAAGCTTTGATGCATTCTTCCCCTGCCAGTAATGAAATGCTTAAATATGTACTATCAATCTCACCCACCAACATGTATAGATCCTAAACTAAAGCCTTGAATAGAGGGAGGCTTGGGGTGTCATACGTGAAGAGTACAATGCAACATTCCCCTCTACATTTACATTTAATTAAACCATATACGTACAGTGTAATTTAAAGACAACATGTGTTTACCTGAAGTTAATAGTAACCGTACATTTTATTTTGACAAACCCTACATTAAGCAATTTATGTACAAAATGTTCCAGGCTGGTGCAAAACAATCTGTTCAGTGTACAAATTAACCAACACAAGACCTGAAAAATGTAATAAAAGATACACCGTCCCACCATGCCCACCAGCACATAAAATGTAAAAGCCACGCGCAGGCCCTTTGCATCATTCAATTAATTATAGGCGAGTTAAAAATCAGCGAGGCACACAACAGTAGGTTATGTTGACATGTGCATGATTAAACAACAAACATATTAGAAGTGACAAGTTCATTGCATATTGTTAGCATGACTCTGCATCCCAAGGCCTTCACTGGCAAACCCACCCACAGAAAATTTGTCATAGTTATTTTTGAGGTTTTTAAGCATCAGATGCAGAAAATTTGATCTTGAAGAACGTGCTAAGCTGATAATTTTTCATTCTTAAATTTAAAAAAATGTATATCTTTTTTTGTTATTTCAAGTTCTGTTTTCAAACTTATTTCAGTGTCAATAAGTAGGCCTATTTATGTGTATAAACTATTATTTCAATGCTTTTGGTTCCTATACATGTACCTTTTGTGTGATTAAAGGGGCTTCAAGGTTTATAGCACACTTCCACCCTACATCGGTGCTGCTACAAACAAACAATTTTTAAACAAAACATTTTGAGCAATGAAGGCCCTCTCTTGGTTGAAACATAAGCTTCCAACTATTGTACATTCATTCCTCAATGAACATGTAACTCTCATTTTACAAAATACTGTACAGGTACATGTACTTCAAATTGCTCCTCCCTATTCTGCATACAGAGAAGGCTTTCCTAAATTTAGTATCCACTTAAATTTTCAAAGCAGTCAAGACCATCCTTTGGTTACTCAGAATCATCTTGAACTTGAAAGACATTCATACTCATTTACGCCATAATAGTTTGTATTGACATCACAGCTTGCTTGATACATGTACTGCAATTGAGTTTGATCCATTGGCTCAATCATTCTTAAGGACAAAGCTTAGCACTTTGTGGAATGAAATTTGGAAGCAGTTTGCGAACTTAATTTTACGGAACGTGTTCAATCTTCATGTCATCATAAAACATCAAATTCAGTGATTTTCTACTTAAGGTATTTCTGTACAATTCTACATTGTATGTATTATGAAGCATCTCAAGATGAAATGTGCTAAAATGATACATAATATTATTATCAGACTTTACCCAAGAGTACAAGTGTTTAATTAAAACACACCCTCGTATTATTCACTGTTTCTCACAGGGAGTCACCCACATTAAACAGTCCTCAGAGTCTGACTCAGAAGAGACTATGGCATTTCAATATTGGGTGTTTCAGTATCCAGCACTTCCCTATGCGACCTTAGTGGGATTTAAAGAATCACAAACAAAGGGAATCATTATTATGACATTTGTCACATTTATCAATCAATAAACCTAATAATACTTCTCACTGATTTGGAATAGTTGGTCCCCAGTTGGCATTGGATCTTTGCCAGCAGGAGAATCTTTCAATCATAACAGTGCTTGTTATTTTATAAAAATTATAACTGTATGAATGATGATAAGTGAAGAGGTATTCTAACATTTCCAACATACACCCATATCGGTCTTGGTTAAAGGTGTTATCTGGATTAGTTTTTCCTGTACACAACATTGAAGTATTGGCCTTCTTGTGCCTAAAATATTTAATCCAAACGTGGCAAAGAAAACGCGTTTGTGCCTCCTCTCCCATATTTGCGTTTCTGTAATAAAAAATGGCTACATAAATGATGAACGTTTCTTGCATAATGTCCCATTTCATTGAATGCTTTTCGTCAGCATTGTGCCCAATATTGCTTGGTAACATTATTTTAAACCAAAATGGAAACTGATGCAAAGTACCGTGTACATATGCTAAAACTGTACAATGTGCTACGGTCAGTCACATGTAATTCAAATGCATCAAGCGTTCACCATGAAAATTTCACCTAAAAGAACGAAAAATCTCTACAACATTGACATTCGCAAGTTTAGCAAGCAGTATTTTTGTGTAAAATGTACAGTAACTATAAGAACTAAAACTATGGTTCATATGATTATGACTGTAAAACCAGTTCTTTTCAACCATGTTTCAACTTAATGTTTCAACTCAATTTCATCAAAGCAGCACTAACCAACCTAAGAAATCCTTCTCCCTGAAACAGTCTTATTCTTGGAAATGAAATTTGCCGAAGGAAATACATTCATCCTAATTCAAGCATTTAAAAACATCGGTAAAAAAAACACCCTGTAGTTTACAAACCCCTAACAGTAACACACCCATCCAGCTTTCCCCCATTAGAACCAAGTAAATGAATAGCACATTATTCATTCATGTGAGTGGAATAATTCAATCATTTCCATGCTGAGAAACCCTTGGAGAGAGTCAAACTCACCATAGAAATGCTACAATTTACCTCAAGAAACAAACACAGCTTGAATTTTCATATCAAGGAATGGGGAGTTAGGCTATAAATAACCACAGACACATGTTACCTAAAGTCACGTACAAACACATGTAGTACTATACATGTTTAAATCACACATGGGCATTATGTATTTTTTTCAATGATATAAACCTATAGACTTTTTAGGACCCTGGTATAAACCATACTTTACTGATACCAAAGATACTAGAAACACAAGATAGGACACTATATTCAGAAACATGAAATGCAAAATGGGTGCGCCCGCTGTTGTTTGGTAGGTAAAACCAAAGATCGTTTACGCGATAAGTAGGGCCTACTAAATGGAAAAACTTCTGTCAAACGATCCCACCAACTAAAAAAGGTGAAGGCAGATCGAAGAATTTGGTGTTCGGCAATAAAATGTGTCAATAATCCAAGCAAAATTGACACATGGGGAAGGGCGCCATCACGCAGTTGGTAGGTAAAAAAGCGCTACATCTGCTACCATGCAAAACGGCACAAGTGTCCTATCTTGTGTTCTAATATCTTTGCCGATACCCAACATGTATTTCAAGATAGCATGTCCCATTCTGATTTTGTAATTATAAGGCCCGATGCCAGTGGACTATGTTCATCGTGTATATTATTTTTCCCTGGCTTCTAATTTGCTAGAAAACAATGAGACTAGTGATTGTGTGTCAAAGAGCTCCATGAAGTGACTGTTTAACGAAAGTTACCCAAATGAGCATACAATACAAAGAGGTCGATGAAGAACAATGTTTGTGATAAAAACTAAAGCTTCACATTGTGATTACAAAATCATTTTCATTAGTTTCCAAAGCTACAAAATAATATAGGCCTCGTAAAGCTTAGCAGCGAAGCATTTTATTCATTTTTTTGGGGGGGGTGGTTTAAGGAGAAAAATTGTCAAAAAATTGTTTAAGGTTTGCAGCCTCTGGTTTATAATTGGATGGAGAAACATTTATGTGCATGCATTATAATTGCAGATACTCCACATTCCAAAGACATACAATGTACACTTAGATGCATGTGTACACTCTTAGCCTATAGGCCTACTTTGTGCACGCTGTACTTGGTAAATTTTTTGAGGCACTAAATACACATAGTGTTTTACAAAATCAGTATTCTCTCAAAATAAATTGCATTCAAGCAAAACATCAAGGGAAACAACTGTTCTCATTGGGGTTTCCTTTTCACTCTTCTTCACCAAATAGTACAGGATTTACCACTACAAGTAGCGAGTACACTGTCTGGCAGGATACACAGATGTACGGTACTTCATGGAGGCAATTGCCTCAATGCCCCTGACATTGCTTTAGTGCCCTTTAAAATGTTCCAACATATGTTTCCATCTTACTCTTAGCCGTGCCCTTTACCAAGGAAAAAACCCAAGCCCACAGACAAAGTCTAAGGCCTGCACTGTAACAATTTCAGTGGTACCCTAATTTCAGTGGTACCCTAATTTCAGTGGTACCCTATGGCAAACTTACATTATCAGTTATTCAGAAATGTAAATAAAATGGCCCTTCACTCTACAGTGAGTATTAAATACAAACTTATTCTATTTTAAAGGGGCCATCAAAGGCGTCAACTACTGTATTGTTGTTAGTGCAATTGTGCACTGTCACCTCAAGTGCAGTTTGTGGTTGTACACTTTGTTTGCTCACCTCAACAATCATGTATTTAACTCATCCAAAAGCAAACAATAAAGAATTGTATTTGGCAGTACATGAATGATGAGGAACCACCTTTTGTTACAAACTTGTATATGAGTTTCTGACATTTATTCAATCTTAACAACAAGCGTACATCTTCAATAACTAGCGTTATACATCTTCTGGAATGCAGATTAAATGTAATAATTAAATCTAATAATGTATTATGTGCAACATGCAAAAAAGTTAGGGGGCCCCTAACATATTAATTGTAGTGTTTTACCTTTCAGAAAACAAACGCCCATGACCTATATTTCACCACCACTGCTACATGATTGCATTTTGGTTAAAAAAATCTTTACAAATGAAATTCTTGAATTTTTAAGCAAACATGGACAATAGTACATGTAGGTGTGTAGCTCACAGCAGGTTCATTGTATACAAAGGAGGTGCTGCAACTACATAATGTAGGTGCACATGTGTACATAAAGTGTAAACATGCATCCACTTGTGTTAATTATTAAAAGGATAAATTTACAAAAATCTACACAAAATGGATGCCTGTGGAAGTTTCAATATTTGTGACTTTTACCCCTTTCACGTTACAACTTAATCATCTGTCTTTTCATAATCTGTCTGAAAATAAAAGCATGCCCACTAGGCAGAATACTTCTTCAGGTCTCGATCTTCACTACATGAAGTAGGCCTACATGTATATACACATTACAGTTAGCCTCATCTCATTTGATGAGGGTGGGTCTATTGTAAATAAACCAACAAACTCTTCTCAGACCCCTAACTTCTTCCAAGAAGAGATATTATTACTAGAGTCTATCTATCTTTACCATGCAAAGCCTCAAATCCCATTTCTCATCAAGCTGTTTGATGATAATAATTCTTCAAGCTGTGTGTTATGAGCCTTTAAACACTCCATGTAATATGCAGGTGAAAGGTCCTGTCAATGCTCTGACATTGCATTAAATAGCAACTAGCAGGTATGGGTACTCCTGAGAGACCATCCTGTCTGGAGCAATATATTCATTGACAATGAATCCAATTCATGTAACAAATATATGCTTTTATGGAAGCTCTGTCAAAAAAAATGCATACAAAGACTAATATTCTAAATCAAAGAATTTTAACTAACTAAACTTCCACTTGACTCTAGGGTAGGTTGAACTTGGAGGCAGATTTCACGTCAGAACTTTAAAGATATAATTCATTTTTGACTAAATTGTTGAAATATTCACAACATGTCACTAGTAAAGTTAGGGCAGAGCAGAGTCCTCAATCTCTGGCTGCACTTACACCATAGTTCCACAAATGTATCCTGCATGATTACCCAAATAAACTACAGATCTCTGTACAAATCACGGCTCCAGATCCTCACCAAAATGCAATAGTAACCCTGTCACCAGGTACACCACTGGGCAATTGAAACTCAGCCTTTGTCCATTATTGTTCTCCTTGGTTTATACAGCTCAACAGGTCTAGAAATGTATGGCATATGCCTACTATGGACTCTTAGCCTTAATTCAAGCGTTAAATTCATCTCTTGTGATGTGGTTCCATTCAGTAGAGGCATGGATCTAATCGTCTTACACCTCAATGAAATGCCTGTAATTGGTAGAGTAAACAGCACTATTGATAGGGGTACACTATGAGTAGTTGTTATTCATTGACCAGTCATATGAATAGTTGTCAGAGTAATCTAAAGGTATGAATTTTGATTGATAGACAGCAAATGAACATTTACATATAACTGGTTTCATTTAATGTACAGTTTATTGTTCCATGATTGTAGCAAGTCTGAACGTGGACCATTCGAGGGAAGTCATGACCACTGCTGCTCTGGTCTTGGCCTTGATGATGTTCCTTAAAACAACTTTCCATTGACATTCAAATTTAGCAACGACAAAAATGCAAGAAATACCCAATAACTGTGATGTCCTTAAAAATTAGTCAGAGAGAGTGTTATTGCTGTTGAGTGCAATCTTGACACTTGCGCAAATACATTACTCTATCCTGACTTGATTATCATATGAATGGATCCATTCATATGATAATCAAGTCAGGGTAGAGTACAATAAATTTGCACAAGTGTCAAGATTGCACACGACATTGCTATTTATCATTAAAATTCAAGGGCCAAATATCCAGTGGTTTAGATTCCTCACTACATTTTTTCAGTGTTTCATTTTGCATTTCATTTTATAACTTGCCCTACTATCTGGACTAATTTAACACTTGTGATGATTGTAACCCTCCACGATCTGAAGTGTAACATGAATTATGCCATGCTGAATATTTTTTATAGGCCTTACCACTTCTAGTATCAGTAGCAATACTAGAATTAGTATGTTGTCCGATTTACCATTTTTATGATAAGGAAAATCTACTCTATACTGTAGTAATAGGAGTCCCAGGACCCCAGCATTCACTGCTTTGTTAACATTTGGTCATCATCTAAAGTTACATTCGCATTCATAATTGATACTGTAATTTGTATTACACATTGACAGCGTGTCACTTTACTTAAATAATTTAATTGACAATGCTATTTACTACTCAAGGCCTAGATGAAAACATGGAACACGGTCTCCATGCATGGAGGAAGGAATTGAAAGTCAAACAGCTGCCTCACTTTTTATACAAATACAATACAAAAATACGAAGTTTTCCCCATTTCAGTTTTTCTGTCATTGTATATTGTCAAATGTCAAAAATGTCCATGCATGAACGAAATGTAAATAGTGAATTGACATCCACGTGTATTGCCAGAGAGTGATAAATTATGTATCTTGATTGATATGCAAACATGCACATTGACAACACACCGTCTCTCGCCCATACAATTTCAATGCCAAACCGGCGATTGTGTGATGTGTCCGTGCGTAGGCACGTGAATACGGAGACGCATTTGACAGCGTAAAATATTAATATAAACACATCGCCGGTCGTACATTTTATACTCACAAATACCGTTTTTTAAACTCTAAAATGTCACCACAGAAGAGTGAATCCAACCTGACATGCTATTCTATGTACAAAATCTATTATAACAACAAATTACATTTGGCAGTGGCGAAAATTTGTGAAAATACTCACCTAATCCACTACAGTTTTCCGAGTTACCACCATTAACGTCCATGATGTGTGGATTTCGCAAAGGCTGCTGGGAAGATGTCAATGAGCGATGATGTTAAAGAAGCCGCAAGCGTCGTCTGCAAATAATGCAATTATTTTTTTCATTGATTGTGAATAGGAGTTGGTTGGTTGTGTAACTTGTTATATATATTTCCATAGCCGTATGTTATTGATTTTTTTCTATAAAAATCTGTCATTGGTTTTAACTGGTGTGACTATCTTAAGCTTTACAGTGCAAAATAATGCGTGGGTCAAGGTAAATGAAAGGGCTACAATTTCATGAAATCTATGACAGTCTCCATCAAAAACCAAATGCTTGCAACTCAAACTCCGCAGTATTTGATTGCGTGCAATTAAAGTTGCTTCAATTAAAAAACGTAGCAAAAATGCAAAAATACATGCAGGTTTCCTCAGATCGACAAAAAATATTGGAAATCAACATACACCATCAACTGCATGACTCCAATCCGATTTCTTAGTAGTCCAATCGGGTCAGATTCGTGAATTGGGAACAGGGAATGGAAACTTAAGCAAAAAGAGAAAACAACTAAATGCATGACAAGATATACCTGTTGGCAGAATTCATTTGAATTCAAGTTTTGAGGTGAACAAACACAAATTGACTAGAACAGATTTTGAACCTGCGACCTTCGGATTATTGTGCCAGCACTTTGTCAACGGAGTCATCTAGCCATAATGGTGACAGTCTCCATATTTTGTCAATATCTCTGTGCTCTTCAGGGTGCAAGTCAGAACCTTAAACTGCTTCATACCAAGGAATCACACCCAAGTTTATCAACCCAGGAAGCGGCTGTACAGGGATCACCTTAATGGATGCAACTTTTTATTTCAAATATCAAGCAATAAACCACAAGGGAAACTGACTGGGTAAATTTTAATTCAAGTTTGGGGTAGAACACAGAAAAATTGACTAGAGCGGGATTTGAACTAACGACCCGATTTGTTCAACCCAAAACTTGAATTAAAATTTACCCAGTTTCCCTCGTGGTGTATTGCTTGAATTCATTTAAAGTAACTAAGTGACTGGCTAGCTATAGAGAAAAACTTTTTCTCTTCTTCTTACATCTACTAATTACTTTTTTTTCTTTAAATGGTTGAATGAAGACATTTAAAACCAACTTTAATCAAAAGGTGCTTTTATTGAATTTACTCAGTACCATACCCAACAATTAATCTGTTGGAACCACCGATATTTAGTTTAATTTTGGTTGATTGGTCCAGACCAACCGAACTGTCTTTGGAACATGATCAATGCTTTATAACTAAGCAGTGATCGAGCAAACTTTTGTTTGGGAGTACTGGAGCAAGGTTAATGGAAAGGTAAAATACTCAGTGTAGAAGAGATCAATTCTTGACAGTGAGCTGTCTGGCTGGGTTAAATAAGAAAACACTCCTGATTCTGAGTCTCCGACCTCCACTTTTAAGGTCACTTGAGCGAATCACCTCTTCGATGATTGCTGGTAGCCTTAATCCCCCTTTTTTGTTAAACCCTCTCAATTTTTAAAAGGAACAAATATTGACAGAGAAATAGTGGTCAGACATAAGCAAGTTTGCCAACAAATAAAGCCTATAAAAATCAAATACTTCTGATCAAACACAATTTGTCTTGCCTGAGAGCATGCAAAATCAGTTAAAACACGTTTTCATTCTTTAAATTTATTTATTTTCTATTTCAGTGAAACACAATTTGTGGATATATTAATATTTTACATATCAAATTAATTTAATGAAACTTGTTCGTTAGCAAGATATCGAATAATTATTTATCATAATTTATAATATAAAAGCCTCATTATTGAGATGCCCAGTGCAGTTGAACTATATCATTGGGCATGCAAATTTAATTTGTTAGCTTAAAATCAAGCTTAACATTTCCACTCATTAATCTGTTCTGACAAGACAAAGAAAATGTTCAATTAAATATATTTTTAAAGACAATATTCTGTTTTCCTATTCTCAACAGTTTAAAGAACTCTGCTTAACTCTTCTGATCATGGCCTATGGAACAAATCAAATTTAGAATAAGTAAACACTAATTTCCCAAAATGTTAATTAAAAACCCATTTTTGTACAATTACAATTTTAATTTTACATTTCCTCTAAAAATATAAACACAAATATAATGTTCTTTTATGATTAAAACAATTTGTAATTTCATGTTTTTTCAGGGTTTTTTGGGCACTCAATGAAACAAAACATCAACTGAAAAATTGTGTGACCACATGCTTAATACTGAAGTAGAAATACAAATGCAAGACAGAAGACATCACTTGAAAAAATGTTGTTTTTAATGTACATGAAGAGAAACACCTTCTAAAAGTTGGATTTTAGGAGTGATGTAGCCATTTAACCCCTTCCTTCTCCTTTGCCCTAGAAATATTTTGTCAAAATTTGGAAATATTTACTCTGTGAAATCCTGCAAATATACTTATGATTGGCAATTGGTAAATGCTGTTCCAACTCAACTAACTCAGTAATTTTCTATGACCCTTTTAGAAACCATGTCTTGGAATTTTGCTCCAGCTTGGGCTCCAACCTTTGTTTGAAGCCTCATAAAGAAAATGCACATTTCTAAATAACTGTTGGAGCCTATAAACCCAAGCCCAAGCCCAAGCCCAAGCCGTGGTACTTCAAGTTGTGACAGTACATGAACATTTGATGAACAAGGGGGAGGTTGGTTAAGTTGATGTCCAGTTACCTCCACAAGAGCCAGTGAGGGCGCTATCTAGCTACTTCACACAACATCTATTATCTAATGCAGTTTCATTCATCAGGTTTAATTAGGTAAATATTGACTACAGTACCAAAATCACAAGAGGGCGCAATTTGACAAAAGGACATCTTATCAAAATCAAAAGGTAAATAAAACATCAAAATGTGAAAAAGAAATTTAATGTTTACCTGTATAACAAATAAACTCAAAAGAATAATTGATGAAATAAATGCCAGCAGAAGCTTAATACTTTTTCAACAAATCATTGAGCTTAATCTTCATGGCCTGGTAAACAAAGCTAGAAGTTAACTCTCAATCGGCCAATAAGCTTCTTGTAGTATGATCCAAAGTAAAGATATTCTCCTGTGTCTAGTACACCGCTGATGGAAGTAACATTTTGTCCTGTTGGGTCGTGCAGACTTTGAATGATGTTACCATCTTGGTCCAACGCTATGAGAAGTCCATACTGGGGCGTGTACTTTATAATCCAGTTGGGATCAATTAACTGTTGGGATGGAGAACAAATTACATTTTAAATGCCAGATTCTACATAATGTAAAATGTGGGTGCAGCTATTTCATATTTTATATACCTTGCCCGATATGTGGCAGAGGGAGGCCCCCACCCCCAAATGTTCCCATTCTCTAACACACTCTTCCCCTCTTGTACAGAAGCACCCCCAAAAAAAATCCTGAAAAGAATTCCAGAGATTTCCACAACACATTGAAGACACAATAGGTGGGGGGTACACCCTGCCACATACATACCAAATGATATTTTACACAGGTTTACACATTCAACTGTAATCAGTGACAAATTGTACGACTGACAAGGGTTGGTAGTGATAATAGACTGATTACATGACCAATGTTTACATGTCATCACGTGACCTGTAGTGTGCTACGTCATCTGAGCTGATGGCAAACTACGTGCAAATACATGCTGTGGCCGACAGAGTCACACCAACAGTCGGCTTTTGGTAATAATAACACAGTTACTAAGCCATTTTATCAAAATTGTATGTTGTGACCAGTGTTGTAGTCGAGACCAAGACCGAGACCGAGACCAAGGTGTTCGAGACCGAGACTGAGACCGAAACAGCCCTTCCGAGACCGAGACCTCCGCTCTGAGACGGAGACGGAGACGGAGACCGAGACATACAAATGCAAAATAAACTGCCAGTTCACAACAGCTTTAACAAGGACATAGAAGTATTGTAAAGTCTCAGCAATAAAGATTTAAGCACACAACAAAATTGTATCTTCCAAAAAGACTCATTGTTTTAGTATTGTTTTCTTCTTTTAGTACAGATTTTTCAGTGTTGAACCTGTGGGAAATACTAGTTTAAAATTTCTGCTTTATTAATTTTGTTTACCCTACACTGATGTGTGATGAGCACTCTCAGTGCTTTCCAAGCCCTGCAGAAAAAAACCACTGGCTAACTACTCTGTTGCGTAAAGCCCACATACACACACATGCGATGCAGATAGTGTGTAACAGTACTGATGTGTAACCAGTGAAAAAAGCCTGTGCTGCACATTGCAATAGCCAGGCGGTGTGGACTATTGGGTACCAGTCAGAACTGGTCTCTATTCTAGCAGCAATCTAAGGCCGTGTCGGAATTGAATGCTTCTCGGCAAGGTGGCTACGGTCGAAACACGGCCGGAACGCAATGTAAAGGTTAGTCGTATTCGTCAATATTACCATTGCTTTGAATAAAGACTAGACGAGTGCTGCGAATCGGCTACTATCCAGCGGACGTAGTATTATATTTTCTGTGTAAAAAGTGTTGTGATCTCGACAGGTCTTGAGGGTAAAACCCGAGACATTTGCATCCGAGACTGAGACCGAGACCGAGGGTTTATGGTTGAGCATTATTATACAAATATTGGATGCATACATGGGTGCATTGTCACAGAATATAATCACAAGGTGAAATCTGGACTATTCCATTTTATGAGACGAAACTGAAGCCAGATCTCACTGAATGACAAACGAAATGCATTCAATATTTGTTTTATATAACTCACACATAGATCCTTGTCATTTGAATTTTGAAACACAGAATAGACAGGGTTCCTTATCCACCCCACACTCTGATAATACTTAAAAAAAACTTTTTTAAACAATGTGGACGACTCCCTGTAGACACCAACATTGTCCGCCGTGACACAACCTTGCCTCGTTTGGACGAATGAGCGAAATTGATTACTTTAGGAATGACGCTGCGAATTAAGCATCTAAAATCCTTATTCGACATCCTACAATTATCTATATATATATTTATCCGATCCTTTGTTGCGGCAGTAAATACATGGCAAACTAAAGGTTACATGTGACGCGTGTTCCACCAATCAAATGACAAGGATCTATGTGTGTTCTGGCATCTGCAGAAGTGTTACCGTACTTCAGTTAAACCAGATAGTGCAACCGCATAGATAAAAAAGTAATGGCCAAAGGTCAGAGCTTCGGTTTCCAGTATATCTTTATTCCATACGGTGAACTGTAAGAAAAATACATAAAACCTTCGTTTACTTTTAAAGAAACCCCAAAACATATAAAAAGTGGCAGAAAATGTTTTTAAGTAAACCACAAACTCGAAAAATCCTTCAATTAGAAAAGTTTAGGCTAAAAAACGGTTAAATCCTAAAATACAGGGATCGCTCCGACAGGAAGGTCATGCGATTGGTAAAAAGGGCTATATAGGCTTAAAAACAGGGATAGCTCCTAACTCGATTATGCTCACCAGAATGCATAAATCCACTATATTCAGAATAAACTTGCGACAATAATGTATCTAGAAAAATATTGAACTCTATGAGACTGACAAGCTGAGTCAAACAACAATTTCTGGATGGATACTAAACATGAGATTTAGCTGTGCACATGAGAGAAATAAGAATCTCCAAAACGTCTATACCACTAATTTCTGGCCCAAAATATGAAGGAATAAAACCTAGAAAATAATCTCTACTTACATGACTGTGGTTCCGGAATGTCAGGTTAAAAAGTATGGCAGGCTACATAAAATACAAGAAAGTCTAAAAAGGTAAATATCGATAAAAACTTCTAGGAATGTCTGAGTAAGATGGCTGGCGAAACCATGTGTCCGGAAAAGTTGCTCAGTCCTAGCCACAGTGAAGGGCGCCCTCAAGCGATATAGTAGGGCGGGGTAAACACCGTCCGTGACACTCCCCGTCTAAAAATACAATAACAATGAATTTTTACTGTAACAACTAGAAAGGTTAACTAACTGGTTCAGGAATACTGAAGAAAGATAATGTCCAAGTCTAACAGTCTTTCAGGTTGACGGTGCCTTTTCGATGAAGATGAGCTCCGAGATGGGTCTCAAGTAGGTTCGTCTGATTCCCTCGCTGCATATGGTCACCTCTGCTTTGCGAGCTCGTCCGTCCAAACTCGGGTGAACCTTGGTAACACGTGAGAGGCGCCACTGCAATCTCGGAAGCTCCTTGTCGCGAAGTAGAACGACGTCTCCTCTGTTGATGTCTGGCTTGACGTCTGGCCACTTAAGTCTAGGCTGCAGACTTTGAAGGTAGTCTCTCTTCCACCGAATCCAAAATTGGTCCGCCAAGTACTGTATACGTCGCCACTGTTTGCGACTGTACTCATCCTGTTTCACAAAACATCCGGGAGGTGGTTGGAGTTGCTTGGGCTTCTGAGTCAACAGCATGGAAGGGCTGATTGCTTGAGGGTCATCAGCGTCTGACGGGATGGTGCCTAATGGGCGTGAATTGACGATGGCAGACGCTTCGGCCAAAAATGTCACGAGTACTTCATGTGTCAACTGGTGCTTTCCAAGTTGCAGGAACATTGCGTCGAGGACACGCCGAACGGTACCAATCAAACGCTCCCATACGCCTCCAAAATGCGACGCATGTGGGGGGTTGAAGATCCATTGGCACTGATGTGCCGACAGGTACGATGCTACTTTCTCTTTATCCATCTCGTCAAAGGCCGCAGCTAGCTCATTCTTTGCTCCAACGAAGTTGGTACCCTGATCGCACCTGAGTATTGAAACTGGTCCTCTTATCGCTACGAATCTACGGTAGGCTGATATAAATGCTGATGTATCCATAGATTCTATGACCTCAAGATGAATGGCTCTGCTGTAGAGACAAGTGAAAATGACGGCCCATCTCTTCGAGTCAGAACTTCCTCCTCTCGTTTTTCTTGTGACCACTGTCCATGGGCCGAATACGTCCATGCCCACGTTGGTGAAGGGTGGTGTTGCTGAAACTCTGTCTGAAGGCAGATCAGCCATGATTTGGTCCAGTGGCTTTCCTCTCAGCCTTATACACGTGACACATCGATTGATAATGCTTCTGACAAGGTTGTGGGATCCAGTTATCCACAGTCCCGCTGACCTTATTGCTCCTAGTGTCAACTGTCGTCCTTGATGATGTACTTGCTTGTGGAAGTGTTCGGCCAGGAGCTTAGATACGTAGCTGTCCTTTGGCAAGACGACAGGGTGACGAGTTCCAAAGTCAAGATCTGAGCGCTTAAGTCTCCCTCCAACTCTGAGTAGTCCATCGTCGTCAAGGAAAGGGCTCAACTTCAGGAGTGGGCTCTTTTTGCTGATTCTTAGACTGGAGTTGATTTGCGCCTTTCTCATGGTTTGTATTTCCTCGTTGAAGTATTGACTCTGGACTGCCTTGAATATGGTGGTTTCTGCTTGTTGCAGTTGTGGAACTGATAGCGTAGTTGACAGTTCTTCCTGTGTTTTATCAGAGACAGCAGCTGTAGTTCTGCTTCTTGCTGCTTTGAAGGTTTGGACCTTTCGGACAAGTTGTCCCATAGCTTGCTTTAGAGAGTGCCAGCTTGAAAATCTGGAAAATCGTCCGCAACTTAAGGAGGCTTCTCTGTCTTGGGCAGTTCCATCACAGGTTTCTTCTCCGATGATAGTTGCGGATGTCACAACTGACTTGCGTACTTCGGGGTCGCCATCGTCAAGGGCTTGATCAACGGGTTCTGTAGAGGTTGTGTCAGGTGTAGGGGGGTCCAACTGCCATAAGAAGTCTGGGCCGCGAAACCAGGTAGTGTTGTTCAGCTCTTTAGCTGGAATCGATCTTGAAGCGATATCTGCTGGGTTTTGGTCTGTAGGGACGTGACGCCATTGGTTGGGTTCCGACGCTGTGTGGATTTTGTGTACCCTGTTTGCCACGTACACATGAAAACGTCTGGATTCGTTGGCAATGTAGCCAAGGACTACTTTACTGTCTGAGTAGAATGTCGTCTCTTCAAAGGTGACTCGGTCTTGAAGCTCAGTTTGAAGTGTCTGTGACAGCGTTGTGGCAAGAACAGCCGCGCAGAGCTCTAGACGTGGGATTGAGACTGCATGAGAGGGGGCAACCTTTGCCTTGGCTAGTAGTAGGGATACGTGTGGTTGACCATGTTCGTTCAGGAGTCTCAAGTAGGAAACTGCTCCTGTGGCGACCTGGCTGGCATCGCAGAAGATGTGGAGTTCCCGTCTTCTTACTTCACCGAATTGTGGGGGTTTGTAACATCTCTCAATGTAGATGTTTTGCAGGTCATACAACGAATCTCGCCATCGTTGCCATCTTGGGAGACAGGCTTCTGGGAGTGGTCTATCCCATATGTCTTGAGGGATATTTGTCTCTTGTTTCATCTCTGCCATCAGTTCACGGAGGATGAGCTTTCCCTCGATAGTGACCGGTGTAACAAAGCCAAGTGGATCGAAGATGGAACTGGCTATTGAGAGAACTCCTCGACGGGAAAACGGTTTCTCTGGTAAGTTCACCACGAAAGTGAAGGCATCCTTCTCTAAGGACCAGTGTACTCCAAGTGATCGCTGGATAGGCAGTCTGTCATGGGTAAAGTCTAAAGTTTTCACATCTTTGGCTTTGGCTTCTGTTGGAAGAGCATCCATAACTTCCTTACTGTTTGAAACTATCTTGTGGAAGTTCACGTTTTTGTTTGTGAGGGCTTCTCGGGTTCTTGATATCAAGCTTATGGCTGTCTCTGGGTCGGCTTGGGAAGTGAGTCCATCATCAACATAAAAATCACGGTTGACGAAGTCCAGTACGTCAGCGCCATGTGTTGACCTTACTTCCTCCACAATCATTCTAAGGCCAAAAGTAGCAACGGCTGGAGATGAGACATTCCCGAATAGGTGTACATTCATGCGGTAGTCGATGATTGGCTTCTCAGGATCATTCTTCTGAAACCACAGGAAGCGCAGGAAGTTCCTGTGCTCAGGGTTTACGTGAAAGTTGTGGAACATTTGCTCTACGTCTCCCATAACTGCGACTTCACCAACCCTGAAACGCAGGATTATGCCGAGAAGGGAATTCATCTGGTCCGGTCCCTGGAGTAAGACTTTGTTCAAGGAAATGCCACTAAACTCGGAACTTGAATCGAAGACAACTCGGATGCCTGGTTTCTTTGGGTGTCTAACTGGGAAGTGAGGCAGGTACCAAACAGTGCCGCTTGGAGCAAGGACTTCTTTATCTGGAACAGGTGTCGCATGTTCCTTGTCAAATATCTTGCCTAGAAAGGCTTGATATTCTTTCATCATTTCTGGCTTGCGGCGAAGTGTTTTCAGGAGGTTGTTCAGGCGGATCTGTGCTTGGGACCGGTTGTTCGGAAGACAGGTTTTACTCTCTTTGAAGGGTAAGGGAAATTCCAGGTTTCCTTTATAGTTGGTGTGGACGTTTTCTGTCATAATCTTGATGAAACGTCGGTCTTCGACTGATAGGGCCCTCTGGTTGTCATCTTGAGATTCAGCGTATATGTTGGGACGTATCTCCCTGGAAGTGCTGAGGATGTCTTTGGCATTGATGTGGTTTTCACATAAGTCGGGGATGTGAGGCTGAGCTTCGTCAGTCTTCGGGAGGAGAAAAGGAGAAGACACCTCTGTGCGCTTAGCCATGACGTGTTCTCTGCCTTTGATGCTGCTTGTGCACATACGGCCAGACACTGTCCATCCCATATCTGTCCGCTGTGCCCAGGGGGTGCCTTTGGGTCCGTTTCTGGATTCTCTGATCTTGAGGGGCTCAGGGCAGCTCCTTCCGATCAGTAAGGTGATATCAACATCATCTCTTGGTCTGGGGATTTTGTCGGCGATTTCGTTTAAGTGAGGGAACATCTTACACACATCCGGTGATGGGATCTCGTCTCTGTCACCCGGTATGTTCTCATTTTCTAGAACGGTGGGTAAGTATTCTTTGTGGCCGTTTAGGGATTCGATGACCAGGCCGTGTGCTCGTCTTCCATTTGTGAGAATTCCTCGACCGCCACAAGTTGACAGCTCATACTCGAAGGGTGGCCCATTGATGTTGAGTGCTTCGAAAAGTTTGGGGTCTCCAAGGCAGGCATTTGACTGATCGTCGAGGACAGCATACGCATTGATGGAGATTGAAGGTTTGTGGCGGTGATATACCTTGACAAGTGTGATCTTTGAACATGACCGTGCCATGGCACAAGTCGTGTATCTCGTACACTTTGTGTTGGCTGTGGTCGTTTCCTTCTCATCTGGCTTCTCTACTCTGGGCTCCCCGCCATTCGGTGTGGTGGGGGAATGCATGAATGAAGCATGTGAAGTGCTGTCACACTTCTTGCACTTGACTTTGGTCTGGCAGTCTTTGATCCGATGATTTTGGCCACATTTGAAGCATCGTCCTCTTTGTTTGCAGAATTCTCTTCTGTCTGCAAGTGGTTTTCTCCCAAAGGCGATGCAATCGGCTAGTTCATGGCCAGAGCGATCATGAAAGATGCACCTTGAAGTGGTAGGGGACGTCTGATGTGTTAATAGGGGACTACTTGTAGCCATAACACGGAGAGGCGATTTGTGTGGGGGAAGTGAGGGGTTAGACGCCTCCTTGTAGGCTTTGCCTGTCATGGTAGCTGGCGGGTATAA
Organism: Marthasterias glacialis; assembly: GCA_911728455.2. NCBI lineage: Eukaryota > Metazoa > Echinodermata > Asteroidea > Forcipulatida > Asteriidae > Marthasterias > Marthasterias glacialis. The sequence goes on from OU452219.1 coordinate 29,327,944, forward strand.
ATCTGGGTCGTTACATGTTCTTGCCTTGTCCTTCAGGAATTTTGCAAGCTCCTGGAATGGTGGGTAGCAATCGTTGGTTTTCTTGTATTTCGTCACTTGTTCTCTCCATTTATTGTGCAGATACAGGGGAAGCTTTTCCAGCACTGGATACAAGCTGTATGGATAGTTCAGGATATTTAGTCCGGACAGGTCTTTCATTTGTGCTGCTATGTCCACACACAAATCTGCAAATTCCAGTAGTTTATGTCTCTCCTCTGCTCTGATTTTCGGGAAGGTGGTCAGTTTTTGTATAATCTGTGAGGAGATCTTTGTTTTGTTCCCAAACCGCTCTTCAAGCTCAAGCCATGCCTCATCATAAGCGGTCTGTGGATCCAGGATGTGGCGATGTCGAAAGCGGTCGACAAGTTGCTTTACTTCACCTGCAGTATATTTGGCCAGAAAGGCAAGTTTCTGTGTGGCCGGGGTTTCAGCTTGGTCAATCATTGTATCAAATGCACATCTCCAGGGTCGGAACATGATGGGATCTCCACGGTAGATGTCTGGTTCATGGGTCGGTTGTCTTTGTCTTGCGAGAGTGTCAGCTATTTGTTTGGTAAGATCAACCGTTGAGGGTTTGGGGATGAATACCGGTGCAGAAACAGCGTTAGACATCTTGGCACGGAACAGAGATGCGTGGTCATTTGAGGTTTGGTCAGGTGATGTGGTGATGTGATCTGCATTGTCGTCACTTTCAGTCTTTAATATGGCTTCCGATTTGGCCTTCTCTGTGGCAGCGGCTTGACGAGCTCTTAGGATTTGCAGATCAGCTTCGGCGGCTGCCATATTGGTCCGTTGTTCAAGGTCGCACTTCGTCTGTAGGAGTTTTATTTCTGCCTCTTGTTTAGCACGCTCCAGTTCCCTGGCTGCTTGCTGTCTTATCATTTCTGATGTACGCTTAGCGATGGCTTCTTCGAAGGCTACGTTTTTGGCAGCGGCTGCAGCTGAGGCTAGTGCTAAGGCTTTGACACTAAGCTGGGAAGAAGCTTCAGAGACTCTTGATGACCTCTTGCTTCTTGTGGAGGCTCTTGAATGTCGGGAAAGGTTCGATGTTGTTTCCAGGGCCAGGGAACAGGCTTTCTCTGTTGCCTTGGCAATGGCGATGTTGACTTGGTTGCTATGCTCAAGGAATATAGTCTTTGCTTGGATGGCATGGTCATTGTAGGATGGAGATGTGGTATAGAGGCTATGAAGTTCATTCCAGGCCTCGATGTATGCTTGAAGGGCACACTGGATAGCTGCTAGTATACTTCGAATTGAATCTTCTGTGTCTGTTGTATCTTGAAGGATTTTGAGAAGATCCTCCGTATTCTTCCATCTGTAATTGAATTCCTGTGCAGCCCTTTCTATGTCAGCAGTCAGGAATGAAGGAGAGGAGATCTCAGGGGATTCACTCTGGGGCATAGCCATTGTGTCGTGAAAGTTCTTGTATTTAGATTCAGGTGTAGTCGCTTGTACATGTACTGTACACAGTCATTTCACTGTTCTGGCATCTGCAGAAGTGTTACCGTACTTCAGTTAAACCAGATAGTGCAACCGCATAGATAAAAAAGTAATGGCCAAAGGTCAGAGCTTCGGTTTCCAGTATATCTTTATTCCATACGGTGAACTGTAAGAAAAATACATAAAACCTTCGTTTACTTTTAAAGAAACCCCAAAACATATAAAAAGTGGCAGAAAATGTTTTTAAGTAAACCACAAACTCGAAAAATCCTTCAATTAGAAAAGTTTAGGCTAAAAAACGGTTAAATCCTAAAATACAGGGATCGCTCCGACAGGAAGGTCATGCGATTGGTAAAAAGGGCTATATAGGCTTAAAAACAGGGATAGCTCCTAACTCGATTATGCTCACCAGAATGCATAAATCCACTATATTCAGAATAAACTTGCGACAATAATGTATCTAGAAAAATATTGAACTCTATGAGACTGACAAGCTGAGTCAAACAACAATTTCTGGATGGATACTAAACATGAGATTTAGCTGTGCACATGAGAGAAATAAGAATCTCCAAAACGTCTATACCACTAATTTCTGGCCCAAAATATGAAGGAATAAAACCTAGAAAATAATCTCTACTTACATGACTGTGGTTCCGGAATGTCAGGTTAAAAAGTATGGCAGGCTACATAAAATACAAGAAAGTCTAAAAAGGTAAATATCGATAAAAACTTCTAGGAATGTCTGAGTAAGATGGCTGGCGAAACCATGTGTCCGGAAAAGTTGCTCAGTCCTAGCCACAGTGAAGGGCGCCCTCAAGCGATATAGTAGGGCGGGGTAAACACCGTCCGTGACAATGTGTATGGTATATAATAGTTTTTGTTGGATCAATAATTGCTGCTGAAGAATCAGTGTTACATTTGCTTGGTGATGTCAACTGGGTTAATCCCCTGCTGACATCCACAACACAACATCTTCTGGACTTGTTTCTGAAAGTGTTCACAGGTAAAGCAGTAGATGAAAGGGTTCATGCAAAGATTCAGCATCACCATGGCACTCAAGTTATTGTTCACTCCAAGATTGTACAGATCTAGTAGATGTCTGCTGGTGTCTAACAGATGCAAAAGAAGACAGCCCACAAGAATAGGGTCTAGGTAATGTTCTTGTTGGCTTTTGACAGCATGTTCACAGCATTTTGGTTTTCACCAGCCCTGGCTTTAGACCATCTGTGAAGCTCTGAGATGATCTCTGAGATGATCATCTTCTACCCAACAGGTTTCTTCAGGCTTGCGAGCTACAGTGCAACATGCGCTTTTGAGGAATCCTTGGTTTCATCACCAGAAATATATAATAATAATAATAATAATAATAATAATAATAATAATAATAATCTTGGTGTACGCAGATATACTGATGGCCAATGGGACAGATGGTACCCCCAACAGCTTGAAAAGTACAATTTGGCCAGGAGGCATGGGATGCCTTGTTCTTTTGATACGATGTAAACATCATATGAGCAGTTGGTATCCAACCAAAACTCCACGCTGCAATAATGATCACTTGATGCGAGGGCTTGAGAACAATTAAGAGGGCTTGAGAACGATATCTGACTGGTTGGCACATTGCAAATTAGCGCTCCATTGAAATAGCAACCAGGTAATAGGTTGATGTGATGAACATGCCATACTGGGGCCACTCTGACCACTACATTCTACAGTGCATGAGCCAAAGAGGCCATCAGGTACAGCCGCTGGTGGAGAAAAGACGACAGGAGGAAAAAAACAGTGACCCCAGGAAATCCATAATGTACTGATGGCGGATAAGCCTATTGGTTGTTGAACTAAAAAAAGTGTGATATCGCAGCATCACCAGACATACAATTGCATTACCAACCATTCCAATTGCGCTTAACAGTCTCAGTCTTGGTCTCAGACATTGAGGTCTTGGTCTACACTGATGTGTGATAAGCATTGTAAGCTCAGTGCTTCCCCCCACCCATCCCGTTACCCCTATGAGTCCTGCAGAGAAACGATTCACAGAAGTACTTACAGTCACCATATTGCACGTACAGGGTAAGCCCCAAATTTCTGCATTAGCTGTGTAATAGACCCAACTACTGATGACATCACGCTGTGTTTACATGTGCGCTTTTCTATGGAGCTTTGAGTCTGGATCCCATAAGGAAGTGCACATGTCAACATAACGTGAAGTCATCAGTCTATGGGGCTATTGAAGAATGCTTAGTATCTTGAAATAGGCACGTGCTCCAGCGTAGATTTCTAACCTAAAAAACGCTAACGTCAAGTGCAAGCTCTTTTGCTTCTGTAAGCGCCAATTTTTCGCTTCATAAGCAGAGCCATGAAATTGGGCACAGATGTCTGCTTGAAGTTCCAAGAAAAAAAACAACAATTTTTCTTAACAAGAATCTGATTTCCACATCAACACATCACATCAAGTCAGAAAAACTTATTTACACAAAATGTATTCAGTAACAACTGCCATTTTAACGGAAAGAAAATCAAACCTTTATGATAAGTTTAGCGAGCCAAGGTCTTGCAGTGATTAAATCAAGCATGGAAAACGGTTGTTTCCGGATGGCAGCTAATCCTAGCCAGTAGCCTCCAGCCTTCCTGGGCCGTATATTGTCAGCAAACCCAGGTAGATTGTCTGCAAATACCTCAACTTGGTCTTTTTGGGGGCCTTTAAGGTAATATCTGTTTGCCAATGAAAGATCAAATTACTGTGTAAGTTCTGAGCCAAGTAATAAGAAAACTAACAAGAAAATGTTTTAAAAATTGTCGTGACCTTGGGGTCTAGAGAGCACTGAACTCAAGTTTTGACTGTCGAGTCAGAGAGTGTTGGTTCAAATCTCGAGCATGACACTAGTGTCTTGGGCAAGAAACTTAACTATAATTGCTTCTCATCTCCCAGGAACAATGGTTACCTGTGAGGGCTGCTGGTGCTGCATACTCTAAAGGAGTTGAGGGGGTTTCAGGAACGCTTCACCAGATTCTTCCACTTTTTCTGGTCCAGCCTGACGGGATCTTTTTTTCAGAATTTCTTGAATCACTTTTCTTTGAGAGTACCGCTAGCACGAAGAAACCCTGACTTGACAAAGCCAAGAGAACAAAGATTTTCCTTATTGCACCATGATTTTTGTTTTCTCTATCAAGAAAATGTCAAAATTCATGCACTACATATTGCAGAACCTTGGCCGTGTCCCACAGCTTTTGATTGGTACTAAACCCGGAACCATGGCTGGATCTCCGGTTCACTCTGACTCCATTGAGCCAAAATACACTGAATGAACAGTGGTGGAAGCCTTTCTATGTCTCGTAATCCTCTTGTTGGAACAAAAGAACAAAGGTCTGGAATCAGGTATTACACAATTACGCCTATAAAATAGCAAAAAAATTGCAAAATGTTAAGTGCATTTGTCCTGTTAGTGTGGGTGAAACCAAGTGTAACACAGCATGTGCATGCTCTCTGCACACTCAGCAGTGGTATGTCCGGGTGACCTTTGTTCCGGTATTCCGATTTTAGGAACGTCGCCCGCATTTGTTGGTTCGAAAAATATTTTCATGTATAAAAGTAAGCTGGCGCCAACTGGTTAAGGCCCAATGAACAGGGGTAGTAATAGTGTATTAAGGCGCTTTGATACAATGTTTAAAAGTGCCTAATAAATGCCTACTATTATTATTATTAGTAACAGAAAAAAAATCATTAGAGGATCAAAGCCGAGATGAATCAATTGAAAAACACATTACCACTGCCAGTCAAACTAGCAATATTGACAGAAAAAAAATCAACCAGCACTTCGAGTGAAGAAAGGTGCTGTTTACGCTTAAAAATCAACTGCCAAGTATTTAGGGATCCCTTAGCCTTGTCCAAGGCTGTTGACAATTTTCTTGAAAATATTTCATGCTGCATGTCTGTAGTTTGCCGCCCTCAGTAGTGTAGAACCGCACCAGTCCACAGATCCCTGTGTCTGTGTGTACTGTGACAGTACTGTAAAGTACACATATGTATGTGATTGAAGGAAAAAAAGCCCTCATCGACCCCACACTACTTCAAATACAATTCATGCGAGTGTGATTCCTGCTGTGTGGCTAGCGTGGTAAAGCAGCTGTGCTCATGTCAAGATCCTTGGGCATGGTTAAGAAACCCTATTTAAACACTTTCCTATTAAGTGTAAAAAAAACCAAGATTGGCCAAAACAATTTAAAGTGCTTTCACCAGAGCCATCAGAAAGATCAGAGACAGAAATGCACTTGTAAAATGGGTAAATATTATCTTCAAAATATTAACTTAATTACTTCATTATCCTAGCTTTGGTGGTCTCAACTATCAATAGAAAATCTTCATCAGGAGACAACTGTACACCATTTGCAAAATACATCCCATCCATCATCACCGTAATCCTTCCAGTATTTGGGTCGAATCTAAACAACCTGGCAGAAAAAGACACAATTCTCATTACATTAATATTTCCTTCGACATCATTGGTTTATTACTGGTCTTGAACTTCATCTTTGAGAGGGGCAAGGCCATTTTCATTTCACAAAGGGCACTTCCACTGAAAAATCTTAAGGGCTATGGAAAACTTTTGAAGGGGCAGAAAGGCAAAGACCAGGGCAACAGAGGCCATGGCCTCCGGGGTCTCCCTGTAATTCCACTCCTGTAATTAACACTGATTTACTCACTGACCAATATTTGGGTGGTTTTTTTCCTTCACAGTTGTTCTTTTTTAAAACCTTGTTTAGTTTGTGCAATATTTTTTGATAAAATATTGATATATTGCTAAGTGACAAGCCTGTTTGAACTCATTGATACTCAGGTACTAATTTTCCGGTGAAATTTCTTCCGACTAAAATATTGTCATCAGATGGAATGCACAGTAGCGTTCAACCCTTTAGCACTTGCGCACAATTAAACATCAAGTCATTTACTCATTGAACGCACCACGAAAATTCACAAGATTTTCTACTGTGCATAGAAATCCTTAGATAGCTTTCGTTGTGATTACTTTCTTGTGTAACAAGTTTATTTTGATGTGTAGAGGATAAAATTACCCTTCGAATGATTTGCACAGTTGTTTTGTTTGCTTTACCAAATCAAAGCTTTGAGGTTGGAAACATAAGACTGATCAACTAAAACAAGGAAACTCTGTGTACGAAGTAAACGTTACATGGACAAATGTGCACAAAAGTTTGCTCAACAGCACTGTCATCTCAAAGAAAGAAAATGTAAAGAAAAAGATTGAAAATAATCACAACATACCTTTGGAATTAAAAATACATGGCTTTATTATCTACAGATAACTTCTTTACCTAAAACTGTCCATAAAATCCTTACAAATCATGGTATTCCGTTTGCAAAAACTGTGCATAGAAATCCTTTGCAAAAACTGTTTGTTTTGAGTAAAAACAAATGCGGTCGCCATTACTGTGTACATTGCGTGTGAAATACATCGTACATAAAATACAGCTCTTCCCCACGCACAGAAACAACTCGCACACAGGTGTTGCACACAGGGTGCATGAGTTGGTTTGGTGATGGGATTTCCGACCTTTGAACCTTTGGAGGTAGACAACGTCATTTTTTCTTTTGGGGACCATGTACTATTTTTAGACCAACGTAATCTGAGATCGCACTCTATATACGCGCTCTATATCGCGCATGTAAAACTCAACTTACAACTTGTCAAACTTCGAAGGCGATTGCAGGCCAATTGCAGAGCAATAGGGAGGGCGCTTCCAGGCGGTATGAGTGCTAAAGGGTTAAATATTAAATTATTTTCTCCAAAATATGAGCATCTGTTTAAATCTATGATTTACAGAAGTTTGATAAAAAACTGGAGAACTGGTAACTTATCCAAAATAAGGATGCTTCTTTTGTACCCCTACCTTCCAGTATGGTCGTTTTCCAATATAATGAGTCTGTTTTCACGGCGACTCCAACGTTGGCTGGAATCAGTGAAGTAAATGATGCCATCAGATCGAATGTCAAGATCATTCAGGAGTTTCACTGGCTTACCCTCAATGGCTTCAGAAGCAGACAAAAGTTGCACTGTGTCCCCTTTTGTGAAACGAAACAATCAAAATTAAAAAGAAAAATATTGTTGAAAAAAAATGAAGTGAAACTTTACATGAGTCCTTGAGTAACAGATCCAGGTATAAATTCCCTTGTGACTGTTTATTTTTTTTCCATGAAATTATTTTGCTTTACAACTATAACACATTTGACTTTTGTCCTCACCACTGTAAATCAAGTGGTTTTTTGTGTGTGTTCAAAATAGAATATATATTTTAAAACAAAGTATGCAAAACAATGCTAACAAAGATTCCACAACAGCTAGTAATAATTATAATACTAACAATGATAATAATAAGCATATAATAGTGTGCCATATCTAACAACCTCTAATACACAAAATCTTAAGGTTTTTTTTTGGTAAAGCTGTTTACAAAGAAGAAACAAGAAAACAGTGACCTCATTAGTCTCAGGACAAAGTTAAAATGAAATCCTATTTACATGTGAAATTCATGGTCCGAAGAAATAAAGACCAACTCTTAAAAACAGCATTTCGGGTCTGAATAAAGGCAAGTAAATCAAGTGCCAGTAAGAAGTGTTAAATGGGACTGAGCGTTGAAGACTTGGAGAATAAGCACATGCACTCTGACAACCGTGAGAGTGACATTAAACAACTGAACATAACAGCATTACAAAATTGCCATTTTCTAAAGCATTGAAACTTAGGCCTATATGCATATAAATTTGACACGAGATCAAGGTGGCAAAACCTACAAATGCATCCCGCAGATTTTAATTCAAAGTTTTATTTGAACTGTCATTTTACGCCAACAATGAACTACTGATGATGCTAGGACCATAAACTGTAGCCTTGAAGGGTTCCATTGGTATCAATGAAAACCAAAATTCAAATATGGTATGAACAGGTGCCCAAGTGACTCCTTTTGTGAGTAATTTTGTTCATTTCAGTTGGTATTCAAGGTTGTGTTTTTGTGTTTTTTTCCCTATTTATTTCGTTTTTGTTGTTGTCATGGCTGGTTAACTTTGCATTTATGAGTGTTACAAAGTATTCCTATTGACTCTTTTTTTTTTAAACCAACAATAATATTTCTTTTTCCAAGGTCATAAAGAACAAGTCAGTACTTTGTATTGGGTAGGTAATTTTATTGAAGAAATACATTCCCTGTTTGCTTAGAATTAGAGGCATCAAGTCTAACAAGTTGTTCGTGAAAACTTAAAAAGAGACATACACCATAACATACTGAAGATTATCAGGAAGGTGGTTGGTTAAATTCAACAAATGTACCTGTAGATTTGTGCTACCTGCCTTATTATTAGCCCTAACCCCCATCAGGGTCCTCCCAAGTGCCCTGCCAAATACAACAGAATGCAACACAGTAGAAATGGGAACCATGCCAAATGCAACAAAATGCAACAAGGGATTCTGTTGCATTGTGCAGGCATGTTGTTTGTGTTGGGAATGAGCAAGGGTGTTTGCCCTGCTAAATGCAACAGTATGCACATAAGTGCAGTGTTGACTTGGCAACAAGTTGCAACAAATGCCATCAAGGTATGAATTTGAGTCGACTGCCAAATACAACAAAATGCAACCCCAATATAAAATCACTTGACTGCTAAATGCAACAAATTCAGTCAAAATATGACATCCAAGTTGACTGCCAAATGCAACAGACTGCAACAACTTTTTTTTTCCATTGGTGCATATTGTTGCATTTAGCATGGTTAGGGTTAGAAGGCATCCAGTATTGACCCATTTCTGGACACACAGCGCACTTAAACGCGCCTATACTGTCTGCCATTTTTGGAATCAAAGTGTACCAAAAGGAATTGACTCCTAAAATGGCGGAAATGGTAGATGCGCACTACGCCAAGGTGCGTTCCGCTTCGTGACAAGGGTTCATATAGAGCATTATGATTGCACATCTGTGGAGATACTGTAAAACCATCAACTACTTACATTCCATTTATTTTTATGGTCTAGAGGTAAAACATCTGCTCCAGAATGTGAAGGGTCATGGGCTCAATTCCCAACTAAAGTCTTTGTAGATTTCATGAAACTGCTTTGTTTATTGGTTTTCTACATTGCTTTCATTGTCTCTGTTTTGAATCATCTTTGCCACAAGTCGTACTTGATATAAAATTAATAATAATGTAGCGTCAACAAGCTGGAGGAGAAAACACATGCTGACAAGAAAATGAAATCTTGGCAACTTTCTACGACACTGTGGTTGCTAGTGTTTGGTCCTATTGCTTGATTTGTTGGGGTGGAAATGTTGGCAAATGTGAAAAGGACCATTGAGACAGAATTATAAAAGAAGCAGGAAGGATTCTCAGGGAGTTGTGGCCGTCGGTGGACACAACATATGAGATGATTGTGATCAACAAATTAAGTGTTCTTCTAAATGATAGGAAACATCCACTTCACGACACACTCACTAATCAGCTCATTCCTCGGTCTGGGCGTATGCGGGTGCCCTATGCTGTAACAAACCGTCATCCATCCTCCTTTGTCCCACGGGAAATCAAACAACATAATCTTGGGTTTCACCAATAATTATAACTTGAATTTTACAGACACCTAGTGACTTTTTTACTCTTTTAAGATGTCTCAGGTTTTACTTCACTTAACTGTATAGTTATGTTTTTTTTATCAATATTTTGTGCTTTTTGCATTGTATATAATTTTGTTGTTTATGTTTTCGATGTTTTTACTGTTTGCGTGCTTTTAATTACCCTTATGGGATTTAATAAAGTTATTGAATTGAATTGAATTGAATTGAATAAGTAAAACATATAAAGAAAAGCCGTATGAATTACCTGTGTCAACATTCACTTTATAGAGTCCAAGATATGCATCTAAAACATATAGAAATCCATCTGTATGGAATCTCATTCCAAGAGGACGTCCGCAGATGTGTTCATCCTTCTCCAATCCTACACTCGATCAAAGAAATCACATCAAACCTTTTCCGTTATTTCTACCTGAACACCCAAAGTCCCCCCAAAACAGATTTGGAAGAGTGCTGATTTAGTAACTAACCCCCGAACTCACTGAATGGCAGGGCCAGACATACGAATTAAATCGCAGTAAACACATTTCAGTTTGGGGATTTTTTAAGATGGAAAACTAAGAAAGATTTTGGCTAGAGAATATTTAAAGATTAGAAATGTATACTTTTTTTAACAGTGGCTACTCTGTAAGATTTTATGGGAGTAAAACTATCAATTTAAGCTTATGAGAATAACATCACCCTACCCTGGAATTTTACCTAAATGTCACAAGCCCCTATTTTCCTAGAAGAATGTATAGATAGAGTTATTTACTCATGTAAATTGGGGGATCACATATCAAAATAAAACTGCCTTTGTGACAATTATCCAAATGAACGTGTTATCTTTTTAATATTGAACTTAAGAAAACTGAAGATAGGTCCAATTTTAATTTGGAAGTAATCTAACAATTTCTTGAACATGTGTGTACTGCATTTTACTGACATTTTGATGAAAAAGGGTGAAAGTTTATGCTCCTACCACAGGGTGGTACTCCAAATCTTGCAATGGTTGTAATTTCTTCTCCTTTAATCTTGACAACTTTTCCATCTGCTGTGCCAGTGTAAAGAACACCTAGACCAATAGAAAAGGAGCAAACCATTTTGAATATAAAGAAAATGGTTACCAATCAAGACCAAATAAAAACCAAATGCTCAAATCTTTCTAGACGGTTTTCTTTAATAAAGACAGGGCTAGAGTTTGTTTGTTTGTTTATTTGTTGTTTGTTTGTTTGTTTGTTTTTTTTTGGGGGGGGGGTGTTGCAGGAATCCACAAGACCGTAGGGCTTGTAGCTCAATAGACCGATTGCACAACCCACGTCACGTGACCTGTAGTGGGTATTAAATGTAGACAAACATGACGTCCTCCACAGGAAAGTGCGGTACAGTACACGATGATTGTTGCATTTGTTTAAATCGATCCAGGCTTCTCTTTCTCGATATCTGTTAAAAATATTCCAGAGTTTGTACCAGAGACCTTCGAGTGGCTGAATAATGCCAGTAAGGACAGTTCCAGCAGGTAAAAATGTGCACGATGCGGTAGTGCAGATTGCATGACGGAATGTTAGGGCCAAACGACCGCGAACACACACTTTTTAACACAAGAATTTCACAGTTTTGAAGCTGAATCATCCAAAGAAATGGCTTTCCAAAACTGTATGATACCATGATTCTTTATATTTCAAATTTCACAAGGCTAGGAGTAAATGCTTATTTGTCCAAAGTTCTTTACCCTTTTTTACAGTGATTCAGGCCTATACAAACAAAATAACAGGCGGTTGGCTACATAGTCATCCGATGTCGGTAGTGCAAAACTCAAAATAAACCTCTTTTGTAGTAGAATACTGGTAGTTTATGAAACAATAATGTGATTAAAATCAATGTCACAACATACAGCTTTAATAACAGGGCTTGGTAACTGTTGCTGTTACCAAAAGCCAACTTTTGGTAAAGCCAACTCTGTCGATCACAGCATGTATTTGCACGTAGTTTGCCATCAGCTCAGATGACGTAGTACACTACATGTCACGTGATGACATGTAAACATTGGTCGCGCAATCTGTCTATATTTTTACTGGACCAAAAAATGTTTTTACAAGGCCAGAATGAAAATAAGAACATGTCTACACAGTTTAACGTAGGCCTGTGCAATACACTGTTCTTTGAACAATCACAAGGAGAAGATTTATCTTATTTGTCTTATGGGTAAGTTTACTTCCATACTCAACAGAATTGATATCCATTCATTCATTCATAATTGGTTTATTATTTTAAAAACAAATTCCCATGGCGACCGGAGGTCGAATTACAGGAAAATATACAGAGATTAAAATATAAGAAAAAAAACACACTATTTCACATTATTTAAGAAAAAATTGATTAAGGAGAGACAATTATTTACAATGTATAAAATAAATTGTTCTGAAAGTTGCGGGGAAAAAAACCTGGATAAAAAATATTGCTGGCACAGTCAAAGGGCGCATAAAAAGCTGCATTCTATTGCATTTCAGTTGTTAAAAAGGCGTGTGAGGTGAGGGAGAGGGCTCTTTCTATAGCGCTCTGTTCGGCATTTAAACTGACCCAGAAGTCCGGAGTTCCTAAGTTGGTACCCACTATCATACCTCTGTGGCAAGAGGCGCTTTAGGACTGATGAAGGGAGAGTTTTGGCAAAAGATTGGCACAAGTGGTTACGACGGCATACCAGTGTTTCAATACTGAACAATTGTAGAGCGTCTGAGTAGCGCACGTAGTCATTGCCAAGAATAATTCTGCATGCGCGCTTTTGCACCCTTTCCAGATTATTGCACTGCTTACTTGACAAAGCACCTGACCAGGCGGGCGCAGCGTACTCCAAAATTGGCCGCACAAAGGAGGTATATATAGCAACAAGATCAGATATGCTTAGGTAATGATACTTCAATTTACGAAGCATGAAAAGGCGGGAATTTGCACGCTTGATCATTGAGCCTACATGCGTGTCCCACCTTAAGTCGGCTTGAATAAAAACACCAAAAAGCTTAATAACTGCACATTGTGTAATAGTTTTGTTATTTAGAGTCAATGAGAGGGGATCTGGTTGGTTCCGCGAGAAACAAATGTCCATGGTGAAACACTTTTTCACGTTGAGTTGCATTTTGTTGTCCGACGACCAAACATCCAGATCAGTTATTGCAGATGGGAGGTTGGATCCAACACTGGCATCACGGGTTTCAATGACAGTCATGTCATCAACATATTTGAAGTGTTTTATACTTGTATTGTTCTCTTTGAAACCGGCGTCATTGATGATTGCCAGGAAGATAAGGGCACCGAGCTTAGTGCCTTGTGGGACACCTGCATTAGTATGGGTCCATTCCGAAAAGCAATCGAGGTATTTCACGCACTGTTCACGATTAGAGATGAAATCACCGATCCATGCGGCTAAATGTGGTGGAACTCCCAACTTGAGGAGCTTGGAGACTGCAATTGTGTGGTCGATGTGATCAAAAGCCTTAGAAAAGTCAGTGATAAGAATGGACGATATAGATTTGGGTAGTTCAGCATTAGCATGGAGTGTGTGAAGAACATCAATCAAACAGTGCGTGGTGGATACGTTCTTGATGTTTCCGAACTGGGCGGGGTCGAGGTTGGGTTTAATCGACGCCATTGTTTGTTGAGCAATGAAGTGTTCTGTCACTTTGGCAAAGTGATCTGAGAGGGCAATGGGTCGCAAATTGTCTATGTTGGCTGGTGAAGTTTTGGGCACAGGGACGACAATTGCCCTCTTCCATTGTGCTGGGACGATAAGCTGTGCAAACGAGGCGTTGATAATGTGAGTCAATGGCTTAGAAAGTTCATAAGAATACTGTCGTATAAATCTAGCCGAAATATTATCGGGGCCACTCGCCTTTATGCTGCTTATTCTCTGAAGTTGTTTGAGCACCTCCCAAGGTTGGACAGGAGGGATTGGTTTGGCTGGAAGGTAGGCTGGCAGTAAGGATGTATCCAAGGGGTCAAAGTCGTTACCGACTGCAGCGAACTTTTCACAAATAGCAGACGCTATGTCCTTGTGAGCTGTGGGGTCAATATTCTGCACATGGATGTTGCGATTTGTGCTCGTGCCTGTTGTAATAAGTCGCACTTCACGAAACCATGAACTCGGATTAGATTTCTTGAGTCGCTCGACCTTGGTTGTGTAGTGTGTTTTCTTGGCCAGTTTGATTTCACGATTGATCTTGTTCCTGAAATACCTCCACAGCGATTGTTGGTTGCCATGGAAAGCGCGCTGACGCTTGACAACGAGTGATTTGATGTAGGGTGTCAGCCATGGTTTGTCAGTGGGGTGTTTTTTGACTGATTTCTTCGGAAAGTAAGTGTCTAGCACACAGTTGAGGGTTTCGTAGAACTCCGTGCATTTTGCAGTGACGTCATGCGTGCTGATTACTTCCAACCAATCATGGTCACTCAACCATGAACCACATTCTCGCACGTCGCTGTCCTTCATGGGCCGTACCACTCGAGTCTTGCTGGTGTTGGTATTGCGGATGGGGCTTTTAGGTCTGACAATGACACAGCGGTGATCACTAAGACCAAGAGGGGAGCTGATTTCTACAGGATTGTAGAATGGTGATAGGTTGGTGATGATCTTGTCTAAAATGGCATCTTCACGAGTTGGCTTGTCCACAATTTGAATAAAGTTATTTGACAAAAGAGGGTCCAGTTGTAGCCGGTTAAAATCACCCATGACAATAATGCCGGAATCAGGCTGCTGTGTGAGAATTTGATCAACAGTGGAACTGATGTGATCAAGCAGAGGTTGAGCAATAATGCTTTTGGGAGGGTAGTAAACAGTTCCAATCACAATGTTTGAAATTGAACGTGGTAAGCGTGGAGGCCGAACATTAACCCAGATTGCTTCGATGTCATCAGGAACCTCTATGTTATCAAGTAAGGTGACATCCAAGCATTCTTTGGTGTAAAGAGCTACACCCCCTCCTCGTCGCTCTTTTCTTGGACGCGAAAAAATGTTGTAGCCATGGATACTAAATTGATCCACAGGTTGGTCTGGTGAAAACCACGTCTCCGTGATAGCTCCAATGTCCACTTTGTTATTGTTCAAAATCAGGCTCAGTTCATCAACTTTGTTATTGAGGGAACGAGGATTACATAACAAGGTAGTTGGTAGCTGATAATGGTTCCTTGGTTGCTCAGTTGTTATGTTAATGAGGTTCCCAATTCCTCTCCTTTGTGTAGATTTCAAAATGGAGGACCTTTGCGACATTACTACTGGAATATGACGAAGTGTTGTAGATCCTCCTCTTCAACCTCGCTTATTAATTTTTGCTATGTTATTAGCTCTCAGAATATCCCACGTTCGTTGCGGTAGATTGGTTTTTTGCAATTTCCTTCCTATGTCAGTGAGACTTTTGGCAGAGTATTTCAGGACTGACGTCATCATTGCTTAGATTATATCACAACTGGTTAACGGTAGAGAGATGCCTGCAGTTCCACAAAATTACGAAAGCAGTTCAAAAATATAGTCACTTACTCGTGGGAGAGTTCATAGTTATTGAGAAGACTCACCAAGTTGTTAGGAAGGTCTATGTTGATCTTGCAGTCAGGAATATCAATTATTATGGAGAATGGAGAGATTTGGCAAGAATAAAATTCGACAGAGACAAAAAAGCCGTCCAGCTGCCTAGAGGGCGCTTTCAATCCTTATCTGACTTAAAGCCAACATCTAAACATCTTTGTTTTTTATATTAAAGATATTATGCAGTGAGGTATTATTATTCACTTAAAAAACACAAGACTGCCGGGCTTGTCCGATCGAGAGTTTACTGGCCCGATGGTAAAATCAATGGCCTTGGGCCTGTTGTCCAGTGTAAATTTCAAGCCCTGATAAAGAGATAAACATTACGTGAGCTTTACTTAAATAACTGACACTAATTACAAGTCATTTTGTTTCCAAGTCATGTCACAAGTCATGATTGAAATAATTTAGTCAAAATGGTTCCTGAGTCACTTAGAAAATGAAATAAAGTGTTTTAATAACTGGATGGCCACTATGATGTGCTTGATCATACCATCACGTATCTCCATTGCCTCGGGTCCGCTGATTCTCCCTTCCAGAATGTTTTCAGTTCCTTGAAGTAACTTGTTAGGTGTAAGGGGACCCTCTAATGCAGGCGGGGCAGGTAATCTGCAAGTCATTCAATCAATCAAACAATCATTAGATTTGATGCGAGACAGTTTTAAACTGGTTGAAGATGGGAGCAATTTAATTTACATCTCTGGCAAAAGACCATTAAAACATCTAAGAATCATTATTTAGTTTGCAGTACAACCAAGCTCAGCTGTGGTGCACTAGTATGTAACCACAGCTTGGAAACAAGTGAATACAAGTCGTTGTGCCTAATTTAAAAAACTGAAATTTAAAAAATATATTGATCACACAAGTGATTATTTACTTGTGCATTTTTGTTCAAATTTCTTTTTTAAACGGTGGCATATCAGAGAGAGAGAGAGAAATTTTTGAACTTGTTTCAAGACAATTTAAAATCTGACTTTATGGGATTCCCGGTCTGGGATACTACTTTGTTATGAGAATGGTACATTATTTTTCCCCAAAATCAATTGAGCCTTACCTCAGAGGCAATGGATCAATTGGGCATGGCAAGAGGTAAATAACCACACCCATAATAGCAATCATAAAAACAAAGAAGAGAAGGCATTGACTCCATGATGACCTGTCACAGAAAAAAGTAGAAATTAGTATGAATAGTTAACTTACAATTAATGTTTTCATTTTTCAAGGGCTGGTTGTACACCTTTGAACTGTACCCATAAAAAAAATCAGAAGTCAAGCACATCTTGAGAAAGTTTCAGCCCACTTACTACATTTTTCTGTTCTCCCCAGCAAAACATACCCAGTTGATTTGTGCCCGTCCATGTTTTGTAATGGATCACTGTTTAGTCCAATCAAACAGGTAAGATGGAAGAAGGTTTTTTGTACTGTAATTAGTTATCTTTGATAATATTTCGTACAATATTTAAGGTTACCATTTTTTTTTTTTTTTGCCTCACATTTCGAGTTTGCCCTTCTGAAGTTTGGCCTTGAGAAGGGCAGCCTTGGCCAAGTTCGGGCAAGGACCTTTTGTCAACTAGTGGCTGATATTAACTGGTACTCATCCTCAAGAACATGTGTTGGGTACCAGGCAACTTCGACCCCTAGTCGACAAATGGTCCTTGCGCGAACTTGGCCCTTAATTAATGAATAAATTTTGGCTCTTTTAAGGGATAGCACGTAACGAGAAAAGGCAAGATTTGTAAATTATAAAAATAGATACTTAGAAAGTTCACTTTTTGTCAAGTTGGTATAGATCAACAGTATCAAGTAATCTTAAAAATCAAAAAAATTGTTTTCATAATAATTTCTCAAAAATGTCAATTACCGATTTTTATGAAATTTAATAGGTCGATATGTTTCTTGAAACTAGAATGAACATGTTATGACAATATCCCACTGAATACACCATCCCAAGCCTCATTTTTATTTATTACTATTTTTATTGTTATTATTTTTTTTCAAAAACTACCTACACAGCACTGGTTCACACTCTGCAGACATGATATTTACACAAGAGCTAATTTTTTCCACAACAAAAACCCACCTGGTGTTCAGGATTACCGGTACTTACAATCATTTCAATGTTAATCCTCTGTGTATGTTTCAGAGTCGTTTTTCAGGGGCTTTTATCCACATATTGTGAATTCACATGTGACCTACCGCCTGTGATAATAACAATCCAACCCATTTCATACAAAAACAAATTTCTGGCGTGATAAGGTGCTGGATTTTTTAGAAGAAAAAAACCTGTTTGTATTGCATAGTTAATAGCAGTCAAAAAAATAAAAATAAAAATACCATGCACTTCATAACCACATTGTACACAAAACTGGAATAAAGACTGTATTTAAAAGTAAACTTGAGCAGAATGTGCTTTGTTTTTCAAGCAAACAATTATAATACAACCCACTGGTGAAGCACACATAAAATTGCAAAACACAGTCTCAAAACAAATAACTAAATTCACAATCCACACAAACATATAAGGTTGCAGGAGACAACAGTTGACCTAACCTTTGACTTGTATCATGTGAAAACATATATTGCACTGCCCTAAATACTGACACAACTGCCTGTATAAAAAATGTACCACCACCTTTTCTTCTTCATGAGTTCATATTATAAATATTCTATCCAAGTCATAATTTTACCTTGTGCTTGAAACCTTATTGTGCTTTGGTTCTGAAGGTCTGCTGGAAACAGGATCTTTTGTCTTTCTCTTTCTTGTGCCCTCCATGTTTTATTGCCAAGGATGACTGGTGTTATGAACAAGATCTTCAGTTAGAAACCTGAATAAAATGAATCTGTCCAACCTGGTAAAGTATCTAATTTTGGAATTCGCAAAGAAATTTATGTTTCTCTATTTCTCTATAAGTACAGAAGAAATAATGGGTCCATGAATAAAAGATCCAGGTTCAAAATTTGAAAGAAGTATTACATTATTGGGAACAGTAGAGTCAAACTGAGGGTAAAAAATCAGATACAACCCTAATGATTAAATGACTCCAGAAGCACTGAAATTGTTTACCCAATTTTGACATTATCTAACGAGCATCGTCCAAGATGTTGAAAAATTTTAAAAGTATGTAGTTTGGAAGAAAAAACTAACTGCCCTCTATTCAACCCTTTACTTTCCCTTACCTTGTATCCCTTTCAAGGTGTTGTATAATGTTTGGTTTTTTTTTCACTTAAAAAAATCATTCTTAACAATCTCCATCTGTTTTGATAATTCAAAGCCAGGAGTGTCATTTTTGACATGCATGGCGTATAGGATCATTCTGAGTCAGACTGGAGGCATGGTTTATGAATGTAGAAATGGACTTTAAAATGTGGACCACAAACTGAGGCATGATACATTAACGCTCCAATCAATGCCCAATCATAGAGCAAGGTCCTTCCTCTACAGTTATATGGGACGCACACATTAAGCTGTAGAACAAGGTGCATGATGGTCTTGTCGTTATCTAGACCAACATTCACCTCGTTTTATTGTGCATAAAAAGTATTTGCGAAGTTGTTCTCCTATCCTAGCCTACTCCTACTACTAGAACTATGACTATTATGAGTAGGACTTAGACTAACATAACAACCTCATCAAATTATTCATAATCCAGAAAAATTGCAGTCTCATGTTCTGAAAAATTGTTAGCTATTTACAGCGGTACTGATGTATGATGAACAGGCGTTGTCACCCGTTTCGGATCAGTTCATTGAGCAGCAGTTTCTATCAACTTCAGATACAAGTATGCCATGCGAAATGTCTCAAAAATGCTATTGTCCACACTGTCACTGGTGCTGGTGGTTAGTGAGACAAATTAGTCTACACTTACAGACAGTACACCATTACACTGTGCAACGCAACGGAGAAGTCCAGCCTGGGCTAGCTAGCACCAGCAGTTTTAGCAGCAGTTCAGTATCTCAGAAATGTACACATCGCTGTTTGGCATCATCATTCAGTGAAAAATGTCAAGTCTCTATACTTAGTAACTTACTATTCGAAATTCATAGATGTTATCACTATATCACCAGAATAATCAGATCAGTCCCTACTCCTAGAACTATGAGGTTCGTTCCGCTATCGTCTCCACGAGCGCTCGTGGAGACGATAGCGGAACGAACCTCGTAGTTCTAGGAGTAATCAGTCCCATGATTGAATGTTCCCATTTTCCTATATGGATACCATGCATATGATATATACCATGGAAATTCCTTCATCCATTGTTGTAGTCTGAGTTACTGGACCCATGGAGGTAGAATTCTGGACCCAACAACTATTTTTTTACATGTACATTTGGACAGTTCGTCTTGTCCAAATGTTAAAAAAGGGTCTAGTAGTAGTACTACTACTACTAGTACTAGACTAACTCGGACCACTCGACTACTTATCATTATCATTTTGGCAACAGAATCAGAAACATCATTGACAAAATATTTAACAACCTTAACAAATACATAGGCCTAATCCGCTTACATTTACGCTGAAATTCTATTAAAAGCCTCACTATGTGAGCGTCAAGCTGTGTGATGGTTAAATGGTCCTTGCTCTATGGTTCAATCTAGTTTGTGATTGTGAAGGCTTTCCTGCTGTCTGCTTCAGCAGCCGAATAACCACACGTATTAACGAGTCGATCGTTTGCATGCTCACGACGTTGCGTGGCTAGGCTAGACTGGTCATGGTGCTTGGTGTGGTAGTAGGCAGAGCAGCGTGCATGATGCATCGAGCATGAATACACACATCGTTTGTAGACCGATTGCGCGACCCGCGTCACGTGCCCACTTTTGGGTATAAAATGTAAACACACACCGTTCGACATCCTCCATAGGAAAGGGTGGTACGATACACGATTTAATGCATTTAGTTTATTCGATCCAGGCTTTTCTATTGACTGCTTAACTCGTGCTATGTTGGTTGTATTGTATATTATATGGGGTGTGATCCCTGGCTACACGGCTGAATGGCTTCTGACTAGCCCCCCGAACAAAGATATTGACAAAATAGGGAAACCACCAACATAGGGCTGGATAGCTCAGTTGGTAGAGCGCCGGCACGTTAAACCGGTGGTCGCAGGTCCAAATTCCACTTAGTCAATCTTTGTTCACCCAAAAGTAAAATGCAGATCATAAAGACTGCACAGAAAATGATCGTGAGTACACATTTAAAGGCATTTTATTTAATCTTTGATATCTTGATGAGAAAGAAGCCAGTAGGCGATTTTCCAGCAATTCTGTTGAGTTTTTGTCATAGTTTTGACAATTTTTAACTGATTCGTAAAAAATCCGCTTCGTCAGATGATCACTTCCTTAAAAACGAAGGAGATAGGCTCATACATACGGAAGCCGGATAGTGCCAGGGGATAAAAGGTAAACTATATTTTTCACGAGCGCGTGAATATTTTTTATGTACAATTTATCTGGCGGCCGCCACTTATTATCTGGCGGCCGCCACATAATTATCTGGCGGCCGCCACATAATTATCTGGCGGCCGCCACTTATTATCTGGCGGCCGCCACATAATTATCTGGCGGCCGCTACTTATTATCTGGCGGCCGCCACATAATTATCTGGCGGCCGCTACTTATTATCTGGCGGCCGCCACATAATTATCTGGCGGCCGCCACATAATTATCTGGCGGCCGCTACTTATTATCTGGCGGCCGCCACATAATTATCTGGCGGCTGCCACTTATTACTTGTTATTCGTTGCTTGGAAATGTAGCATGCTTCATGAATGTCAACGCTCACAACCAGAACCAGTTAAATCAAGATGTAAGCCTCCACTGCCGGTTTTTATCTTTGCAATTACTGAATGTATCCAACCAAGGTTTTTTTATGATTTACACGTATAAACCTGAATACACAACAAATACAGTAATGACAAAACGTTGGATTGCGTTTGTGGGTTACGAAACCTGTCATTTATTTACAATCGTTAAATCGCTAATGATTGTTCGTCCCACATACCTCTAGTCTATTGCTCATCACAGAAGTCTTTGTATTGTACATGTAGTAATTTCAGTATTTTGATTTGCTTCTCAGATCAGCAATGGATCAAGACATTATATCAATGTATTTCTACTTGGGGTTCAGTTACAAAGAAATTTTGTGCGCCCTTGCTATGAACCATCGAATCTTTCTTAGTCTTAGGACTTTGAAAAGACGCTTGTGTGGCCAACGTTTGTTTCGTCGCAAACATCTTACAGACGTTTTAGACGTTGCTTCCTTCATCTTGGAACAGATTAGGGAAAGTGGCAGCATGCATGGATACAGATGGATGCATTTGAAATGTCTGCGAGCGGGCAAGGTCGTCCAGAGAGACACGGTTTATGCCATGATGAAGATTATAGATCCAGAAGGTTTGGAACTCAGGAGGAGAGGCAGGCTTAGAAGACGAGAATACTTTGCAAGAGGACCTAACTATTTATGGCACTTGGATTCCTATGACAAATTAAAGTCATATGGGTTACGCATCAACGGTTGTATGGATGGTTTTTCACGTCAGTTGGTTTGGTTAAACGTATATCGCACCAGCAGTGACCCTAGAGTAATCGCTGGGTATTACATGGAGGCAGTGGGCGATCTGAAGGGGTGTCCACATGGTCAGAGGAGACATGGGAACTGAGAACGGGCGTGTGGCTGCAATGCAAAATTTCTTGTCAGAGCGAAAAAGCTTTCTGTATGGGAAAAGTACTCATAACCAACGGATAGAGGCTTTCTGGTGCATGCTGCGTAAAGAATGTACACAATTCTGGATGGAAATCCTGAAGACAGTAAAGGATGATGGCGAATTCACAGGAGACCCCCTCGACGAAGGACTAATGCAGTTTTGTTTTATGAGGTTGGTCCAGGTGAGTTTTAGCTTCCATTTTTGAAAATCACATTCTTTAGTTAGAGCCCCGGACTCATAGGAGATAATGGAAACCATAATTAGTTTCTTTTTGGTCACGTCACACCTGCAGCTTATGTATCCCACGATGACCTTGTGTAAATACCCAACAGATAGGCTTACAGATACCGGTACAGATACAGAATTATGTCTTTAACATTCCTGTTATTTCTTCTTTTCCAGAATGATTTGGATATGGTAATGTCTATATGGAACTGCCACCGCATACGAAAATCCAAGAACCAGAACGTTCCCAATGGAAGACCCTTCGTCCTCTTCACCATGTCAGAATTGTTTGGCCATCGTGACTACTTGAAGCCAGTTGATCAGTGCCAAATAGATGTATGTCGCACCGAGTGTACCTTCAGGGATGGTTTTCCATGCGAGGAGGAGTTATTTGAACTTTTCCTTCTGTACATGATTGAACATAGATGGGACCCTCCCACCAATGCAGATGAGGCACTGCTGCTGTACCACAGGCTTCGCTCCATGATTCACGATGACCTGGAGCAGATATAGTGCATGTATTCTGACATTAAGACATTCAGCTGAAAAGTACTGGCATTGGCAAACGAGAAATTTTCATAGAATTATCAAACTTCTCTCCAATAATGTCTCGGGCGTATCTCGCACTTGATTACAGGAGGCTATCATGTAACCTTAAAAACTGTTAGCCGAAACATTAATGCTGTGTTGGATCATAATTATATAAATAGAATTATTCTTTACAAACTGGCAAAATATTCACTGTTTTTAAAAACTACATTTTGAAAATATCGCGTGTAACGCTGTGAGTTTCAAAAGGGAAGTTAATAGGATTACACTCACACTTTCGGGTAAAATCTGGGCCCAATGTCATAGAGCTGCTTAGCAGGAAATACTGCTTAGCAAATTTTCATGCTTAGCCAAAATCAGCAGGGAACCAGTCAAGGGCAATATACATTGCATGATAAATGGACTGGTAACCCAATTCTGCTAAGCATATATTATCTACGCTAAGCAGATTTGTGTGCTTAGCAGCTCTATGAAATTGGGCCCTGGAAGGTGGGTTATACGTGAGTAAGTTTAAGCTCATATTGCAATTTTGATTAAGATAATTATTGAATGCAAATAACTTTGTAAGTTCGTAAATCCTTTTCTGTACGACACACGCGCTCATGGATTTTACGAACTGACAAAGTATAAAATGCATTTAATAATTGTTTGTCTCAATTAAGATTACAGTATCAATTACAATTAAAATTGCGTGTACTTTACAGCAAGCTCTGTGCAACTCACATGCCAAATTTTACCCGAAGTGAGTGTTACCCTATTAACCGTTACAAAACTCATGCATCGTTACATGCGATTGTTTCGAAATTTAGCTTTCAAAAACTGTTTATTTTGCCAGTTCGATGATCATGTTGGTAGTATGCCACTATCTGGGGTGCCGCGCGCCTTGACTACGCACTTCATGCGGTAACTGTTCCGGGCAAGAATTTTTACGTCGACGAGATAGCCCCTTTAAGCGAGAAAAACAATGTTCTGCCACCTCGGTTTCGACATTTTGATAGCAGTTTTTATTCATATTTACACAGTTAGCTGGGGGAATGTTTTGAACGAGTTCATGATTATAACATATACATTTAAGAATGCTTATAAAACACAGATAAAAGACGGAAAGAAAAGTACAAGCCTATACTTATCATGTTTGCACAACGCGATAGTTAAAAAGTGTGAAGCACGTAATGTTGTTTATAAGTTCAGTGATGCTTGAGTTGCCCATTCCTAAGCGCAAAATGGTTTTGAGCGCACGAAATAAATGTATTTTAAGCGCAATAATAAACTAACATTATTTCGTCGTGTCAGAAATTTGTAGTCAAAGGACCCTTTAGGTACTAGGCCTACATTGTTTAGTTTGCTAACACGTCATAAAGTACATAATGTAAAGCGTTATAAACCCGATTACATTAACGTTTGGTGAAAATCAGAGAGTACATTTGTTGGGTAAATGTCACAAAATCAAGCTTAAAATTAGCAATTTGGGATTGCGATACAAAACAAGCTTTTTTTCAAGTGGAGCTCAAATTTGAGAAAATGAAAGTTTATGTTTTTCAAGAAGTTCAACTAGGATTTTACAATCCCAAATTTTCAACATTATATCCCTGAGGACGTGACCTGTGGGTCAGTCGGGATTTTCTTGTCCTTGCCCACCCCCACATGCACTCTAAAACAGATTGGTTAAAAACAACCAAGATGTTGGTAGATATGTGTCCAACCGAGCTTATTGGTTAAAACCAAGATATTGGTTAGTTTAACAACGATACATTGTAACCAAATTAACCAAAATATTGGTTAATGCACACTGTAAAAACTCCCGGGTGAGAATTGACCCGGATTCGGGTCCCAGAGGGCAAGACCCATTTCTGGGTCAGTTTGACCCGGAATCCGGGTCAGTTTGACCCGGAATCTGTGTCAATGTGACCAGAAATTTTGTTAAAAAGCTGTGATTTTGGCTCGGATTTGGGGTCACATTGACACAGATTGTCTGTCCCCCTAGGACCCGAAACCGGGTCAATTCTGACCCGGGAGTTTTTACAGTGCATATTTAATTCAACACATGATATATTGGTTAAATTAACCAATAAGCCCGGTTAGACACATATCTACCAACATCTTGGTTGTTTTTATAACCAATCTGTTTTTAGAGTGCACCCCCACCGAATTTGTTTGTTTGTTACGCCGCTGTTAATGACATGGTTGATATATTTCATTGACAAAGTGTTTGCTTGTAAATTACCGTGAGTAAAGTACCGTGATTTATAGAACCGTGATTAAAGTATGCATTCAACTAACCTTTGAAAAACGAGTTGGCTGATTGTTACATTTTGTATTTATAGAAAATGTATGGGTTTGGAAATGTATAGCCTTAAATTCTCAATGATGTTTTGGCTTTAACTATGGTAGAGTTGTGGGGCTTTATATAATCGGAAATTCATTTGGGCATTACATTTTGAAAATGTAGTTTTAGAGGATGTTTTTCCCAAATCAAACTCCCAACTTTCCTAAATTTAACCAAATTTTCTGGAATTGCAGCCGGAAGGAGGGAGCAAACCCATTGGTCAGGGCTATGTCACCGAATGAAAGCGATACAGCAAAAGCATTACCAAAGTCGTAAATAGTATAACCACAAAATTTAATAACACTGAGTCATGTTAACACAAAAGCAAACCAAAACACTAAACCAAAAAGTAACATGAAAAAATTATGAGTTGTGGGTCATTCCGTGTCAATTCAACATGCTTTTGGACCTGACCGACCCGGATTGAAACGAAATTCGGTGTGCTGATTGGACTCCTCGGTCATTTGGTCAATTATTTTTTGAGTTAGGGGTCAACGAACTTTTGACTAATTAGCATAACCTGCTCTATTCGGACAGCCATATCTCCAAAAGTAAAGCACCTACAGAGAAAAATTTTACTTAATTTTGAAGCTCTTGGAATGGCCCTCATTTCATAAAAAAAATTATACCTCGTACCACAAAAAAAGTACGTACAAATTTTACCTTTGATTTAGAGTTAAATAGTACAGAAATTTATGTGGCGGCCGCCAGATAATTATGTGGCGGCCGCCAGATAATTATGTGGCGGCCGCCAGATAATTATGTGGCGGCCGCCAGATAATTATGTGGCGGCCGCCAGATAATAAGTGGCGGCCGCCAGATAATTATCTGGCGGCCGCCAGATAATTATGTGGCGGCCGCCAGATAATTATGTGGCGGCCGCCAGATAATAAGTGGCGGCCGCCAGATAAATTGTACATAAAAAATATTCACGCGCTCGTGAAAAATATAGTTTACCTTTTATCCCCTGGCACTATCCGGCTTCCGTACATACACCTGGTAGGAACCAGAAGATACCTGTAAGTTGATTTGGATCGCGCAGCGAGATTAATTACCCCTGTGAACGAGGTTGAGACGAGAGGTTCGATACGTCGTAGACTGGTTCGCGGTCCCTACATCGTTCTCTTTTGACTGTATGGCCGTGTCCGAATCAAGCGACTTCGGCTACGGCTATGGCCGCTGACTGCAACGACAACGTTGAAGAATAGGAATCCTCGGCGTTCCGGCCGTAGCCACTGCCGAAGCCATTCATTCGGACACAGCCTATGAAAGAAAAAATATTATTGATGCTATAATATTGTTTCGGAGTGGTTTACACTGTACTCTGCCTTTATGACTTTTTTGCTCAAGTGGAGGTAATTATAGACTTTGAAATGCATAATGTCTTAGAGAAACTGTATTGTCTATACAAACTCTGCTTCGCCTCGTGAAATGGAACAGTCCAAGTGTACAAACGCACTCGACGTGTCCTTTCCAGTCAGTATTAATGGACGGATCAATATGGTATTATAACACCCCATACATACTGTCTTGTGATTGGTTTAAAGCGCGTCACATGATATGTCTTATTTTTACTAGAAAGACACGCAAACGGCGACGTACTATACCAATTAGCAACCAACGTACTATACCATTAGAAACCATGGTACAATGTACTATACCGAGCTGCGAGGTATCAAGACGTCTATTTTAGTGTTTATAACACCTTTTCCTTTGATTCTATCTGTTGATTGGCCGAACGTGCGTCACGTGGTGTTGTGTATTTTTACTATCACACTGCACACCGACCAAAAGAACTATTAAATGGTACTATCCAACGACAACCTCGAACCCGGTGAAACGATCAAATAATACGTGCATTTGAAATACGATATGAGAACGAAGGCAGTGTGGTACCCCCTCTTTCTTTTTGTCAAGTTTTCCTGTCAGATTTTACACAGTTGTTTGAAGACTGGTATACGCACAGTTGTTTAACGAATATTACAACAAATTGGATGAAATTGAGGTGTTATAAAACAAATATTGACTGCTTTATCTCGTGGCGTAGTAAAACTAGTCACTCTCGGTGATCCCCGGAGCCGCCTATCTTCCCTCGGCTCCGCCTCGGGAAGATAGGCTGCTCCGGGGATCACCTCGAGTGACTAGTTTTACTACGCCACTCGAAGCAGTCAATATTTGTACAATAGCGCACACAGCGCGTAGTGACAAACCTCGTCGTACCATAATTGATCTCCATCAATACTGACTGGATAGAACACGTTGTGCGTCTACGGTCATGCGTCAATGCCTTTTAGAGGATTTGAAAATACAAAACGCGGGTCGTCACACCATTCTGTACACAACGCAAACAAATGACTGAGCACCATTCTATTCGTGACTCGCTCCGTATAGAATCTAAATTGACTGCGGAAAATCCTCGGTTCGCTCTCTATGTATGAGGTGTTGTTATAAAACAAATATTGACTGCTTTACTCGTGCTATGTTAAACTATGACAGCCTCGGTGATCCCCTGAACGTTCTATTTTCCCTCGGCTTCACGTCGGGAAAAAAGAACGCTCAGGGGATCACCTCGGGTGTCATAGTTTTAACCATAGCACTCTTGCAGCAGTCAATAATAGTCTACTACGCACGCGCTTTAACCCTGCAGCGCCATGACGCGCGAAAATGACTCCATGGTGGGGAATGGTGTCTGGTGTTAAATTGAACAATGAAATCCCCAACACAACTCATTATTATTTTATACATAAATGTATTCTACTATAGGGCCTTGTTGCACACAAGACAAATTTTAAAAGCAACTCAAGATGCAACTAACTATACGGAAGCGTATTGCCACTACGTGAATAAAAAAATCTCTTCTCGTGAACGTTATCGTGTACGTACACGATAAGTTATCGTGTACGTACACGACAAGTCTGAACTTATCGTGTTATCATGTACATCGTGTACGTACACGATAACTTGTCGTGTACGTACACGATAAAAGTGAGATTTTTTTATTCACGTGGCGGCAATACGGTTCCTTAACTAACAGCTATATACCCCCTACAAGGAATGCTCTTGCTGCACAACACACATCCTGAAAGAGTACTTGACATTCACAAGAAACTTTGTGAAAATTGAAATGTCAATGTCTTTTCTCCTTTGAGATTTTTCAGGAATAAGTTGCATGTACATTGCCCTGATAGTAAAAGTCTTCACAAAATAGCGAGGCAATATATTTTATGTATGTTAAAGGTATGATACGTGCAGCTTTGGTATGGGCAAAACAATCTGAAAGCTTACTGTTGGCAACGTTGATATTTGAAACAACGCCCAGTGAAACATGCACAACATATCTGATAAATTAAAAACTATATTTGCTGTTCTCTTGAAAACGTGAACACCGGATTTGATGAATTTTTTTACCGGTTATTTTTAGTGATGCGTATTTCGAAAATGAAAAGGACAATTATGCAAAATTAAGGTGCTGATAAACCAATTGGTATACTTAATAAAAGGCCCATAGGAGACCTATATCACGCTGTGACCATCTTTGTCTGGTTCCCTGTGTATCAAAATATAATGACATTGTAGTTAGTTGGCTGATAAGGCCCTATAAGAGATATTCACAAGATACAATTTATGTACTTTGAGAAGTTTTAATATTTTGTTTTCAACACCTGGTAACATTTGATGTAGGGTGATTATTTGATGATTAAACACAGGATCCAAGAAGGTAGAGTGAATTACGATACATCATTTTAATTTTTGATCTCATATATTGACCGCAGCCAAATGATGATTGAGAAAACCTGTATTATGAACTATTGATTGCCTTCATGCGTGGCTTAGTTAAAGTGAATAACATTTTTGCAGGTGCGCAGTTCAGGCAGCAATATACAAATATAACATGGTTTGAGGGTGTGGACAATAGCTCTCCTCGGTAATGGAAGTCGACAAACTAGTTCCCGAGTCGAAGTTATGGGTATTAGCCGCCATACTTTCCTATTGTGTCAGCTAGCTAGCTAGGCGCGATGTTAGTACGCGTGAGCCGTAAGTGCTTTTTAAAGACGCACACTCGTTACCGCCAGACAAACAAATTCGTGCCACGAAAGATCACCTTTGACCTGTGCACGTGTTAGTACGTAAACTATGTATGGGTACCTGATCATTTTGTGCCACAAAAATAGTCGCCGGGTATAGTGACGAGCGGGCGTCTTTAATACTGGGTTATCGATGGATATCTATGCTTGCCGCATGTAATCATGAAGTCTTAAGTTGTAAAGTACACAAGCGCACAAGAAAAAAATCCATGAAATGAGCAACTTTCTGCTATTGTAAGCGTAAATTGTTCACTTGCTGTATAAAGCAGTGCCATGAAATTGGGCTAAACCAGGCCATTAACAATTTTGTGCACTTATACAATAGGTCCTGCGGTTGGTAAACAGTTTGCAATAGCTAATTTTTTGGTTAATCCTGTCGCCCAAACATGGACAGCGCATCTTTAAATTCGCAATATGTAATTATAACAGGTATAATTATATGGCCTTACAGATTTAAAGTTTATAAACGTACACACTTTTTCTACTGAAATTTGTAACATTCTTCAAGCTCATTGATATTTCAGTTGAGTTTGCAATACCAAATGATACCATTTGAAAGCTCTTTTCTTGCTGACTTTAGAAATAACATTAAAAATTGTTCAAATTCAGCCTTTTTGCTGTAACAAATCACAAATAATAAACTTTAAAACTTCATGAGCAATGTTATAGTGGGCAACAAAATGGTTTAAAATATGCAACAGAGGGCGCTACAGACGCAAAAATACAATAAATTTAGTTTAAAATTTAATCCCAGCTTAAGTTCGCACTACGCTGCATCTTTCTGTGTTTAACTTTAACAAATAAATAAATAAATAAATAAACAGATAAATAAAATAATAAATAAATAAACAGATATTAAATATTAAAAACATATCATAACAAAACACTAACAGTCAATGCACTGTGAATTATAATAATATAAATATTGCTTGTCAATGAAGCCAGACTCTGTGTTCAGGATTTGCCGCATGAAAAGGACTGAGAGGGACAATTAATGAACCATTAACAGGGGTCAAAATTAATGCATGACTGGCTTTCCCATGTTACCCTACCGTAGCGTGATTATTATAATAGCGGGTATATTTTTCCGTGCAGTAGTAATTATCTGAGTGACATTGAACTTATTGTGTGTTCGACCCGTATACGCGACGGTGGTGCTTGTATTGTGATTTTTAAGTTACGTGTTGTATGGCGGATGATACTGGGGAAACGACTGCAGTAGGGTTCTCCAGTTAGACTACGGGTTTGTCGTCAATATAAGATAAACTTCAATCGTTGGATAGTTCGCAAGAAGTATCACAGATTTGAGTTATTAGACGTTCTTCTTTACAAGTCAGGACACGGCTTGTTTTCTCAACTGATGTGCCATATTTACAGGATAAATTCAATATAATACCGGTTCTGCAGTTTATAATGGTAGGTACCATAACCGTAGAACGACTCCTCCCCAGTGCTGTAAGTGAACAACCTCCATTGATAGATTAACTATAGCATCGGCGTATGATCACAAGGAGATGGGTGAAGATATTCCACACGTTTTTGGACTGGGTGTGACCTATAGAATCACTCCACCCAGATTATGGCAAGTGGTGAAAACAATTGATCTAATATTTGTCTTAATAAGCACACTTAATTTCTTATGTGTGGCTGTAAAATGCGATTGAAACTGTGGAAACAACCATGCTCACGTGCGGATTGACAATGCTTCCTCCGCTTCTTGGCCCTACGAACGCCATTGCCCAAATTCAGACATCAACTTTCGAATCGAAACTTACATTATGGTGCAAAATTGTTCAATCGATGATCTCTTCATCATTGAGCGAGAGTCTCGAGTACATTAGATCCGAGATATAGTGACTTATTTTGGTGGAATTTTATGACAAAAAAACTCTCAGAGCTGATACAGACACATTTAAACATCGTCTGAGCCATGATGGTTGCTGTTGCACATGCGCGATGTACAGCGCTATGACTGGTCATACTCCTGCTCTAGTCTTTAATTCCAGCAGTCTTCTTAATAGTAATACATAATACGCAGTTAATAGCGCTTTATCACACCCTATGGGCGTCTCAGAGCGCTCAGTATTTTTTTCCTGCAAGGTATGATGAGTTACGTTTTTGAAGTATGAGACCTGTTCCTTTACATAGCACCATGTAATGGTTCACAGGGTGCTGTGGCGCAATCTGCAGCCGATCAAACGAACACCGGGGCGGACCCCTTCTCTTTGCGACAAGTGTCACTGGGTTCTTTTACGTGCATTACGGGACCAACGGCTTTACGTCCCATCCGAAGGACGAAGCAATAATGGTTAAGTGTCTTGCTTGAGGACACAAGTGTCACGACCGGGACTCGAACCCGCACTCTGCTGATCAGAAATACCAGAGCTTGACTCCGGTGTTCTTATCCGCTCGGCCACGACACGCCACTTCTTACCCCTAGAGAGACGAGCGAGTGACACCATCTGTTTGGTTGGGCGACGACAGCACGACGAACGACTACACACACGCAGCGACACGAAAAAGACTAGAGGGGAGTAAGAGATATAGCTCTGTACAGCGCGCATGCGCAACAGCAACCATCATGGCTCCGACGATGTTTAAATGCGTCTATGGCCGTTTACGAAATCACGGCCTGGGCTTGAGCTCCGGCTTAGGCTCCATCCGCCTGTCTGAATCCCCGTAAGGAAAGCACACGTTTTCAAAATAACTGACAGAGCCTAAGCCCAAGCCCAAGCCCAAGCCGTGTTTTCGTATACGGCCTATATCAGCTCCCGATATTTGTCATAAAATTCCACCAAAATAAATCATTATACCTCGGATCTAATATACTTGAGACTCTCGCGCAATGACGAACAGATCATTGATGGAAAAATGTTGCCAAAAAAATGTAAGCTTCGATTCAAAAGTTGATGTCTGAATTTGAGCAATAGCGTTCGTAGTGCCAAGAATCGGAGGTAGTCTAGCGTATTGGCACTGGACTTTTGATGTACTTTTTGCATTCAAGATACATTGAAATCTACTACTGTACTGTGTAGGGCATAGGGTTGGGTAAAAATTGGTCGACGATGCTTGTGAATTCTTTAAAAAAATATTGAAAGAACAACCAGTTGACTTAGTCTGTGGTCGATAGATAAGCACAAGCGAGATTGAGATTAAGGTGCTTATGAGTTCAGCATTAAAGGCATTCAAATGATTTGGGTGATGGTTGGATATCATGGCACCGGACAGTAACAATCCAGACTTGTACAGAAGGGCAAGACTCCTCGTTTAGACGAAGGACGGTGGATGTTGGATTGAATAACCAGCTTGGGTGATGTCATTTATGATTGCTTCATCTCCTGGCTTCAACCAAGTTTCTGAAATTGCCACAATATCAATGTTCTTGTCAAAGACAAAGTCATTGAAAACTGTTGTTTTATTTCTGATTGACTGTTGGTTAAGTCATGGGCGTAAGTACCAGGGAGGTGGGGGATATATCCCCCCTTTTTGTCCGGGGTGATGATCCAGAGGATCATCCCCAGAGCTGTAGTCCTCAACAAATTGTGGTTTTCACTGAAAAAGCACCCGATAGTTTTTTAGTAATGAATAAAACATTTCTACAAATCCCTATCAAAACAACACCCACGTCGTCTGTACACGTCCACCTGTAACGAGTAGACGGTCATTTACACGAACGTTTACGGAACTTAACTATACCCACCAATCAGCACCGCTGTGACAAATTGAGGTTGGGATCGGTTACTTGACAATGCTTAACCCTTAACTGGTCCTGGCTTTTTGGGGATGCATAGTCCCCTCCCGTATTTTTCAAAGTGTTCGATCGATTTTGATGAAAATTGCCACAAATGTTCACTTCACCGAGTTCTACATGATGACGTCAAATTTCCAAAAAAGAAATCACTAGAGGTCGTTTTTGACTGGTTTGGTTTGCCCATTTTTGGTCAAAAAACGTGTTTTCCCCATAATTTATGTATTCTTTGTCCAAATGTTTTGAAACTTGGCAAACGTGTTTTTTTTTCAGATAGGCCTACATATAATTCCAACCTATTTTAATAACTGGAGTCACTGTGAGGCGTTATAATACATTAATTTATCCCATTTTTCTAACACGGCTTGATTGGCAAACCTAAATATTTCAGGGTCTGATTAGGTAAGAAATTAGCATGTTGAAAAAATATTCTATTGTTTAAAAACCTAATATAATTTTAACTCCCTAATTACAGGCTGAAAACAAAGAATCCAAGATGACCGCCTAATGGCCACCATAGTATACTATGGTGGCCATTTTGAATTCCCAAAAGCATTTCAGATTATCACACGACTCATCACTATCACTTTTCTGGCCCCAAAATAAAAAACAAGGGGAAATTAGGTTAAAAAATTCAAAAAATCATTAAAAACCAAAAACAATCGTAAAATGGTTGCTATGGCAATAGTTCGCCCCGATATCAATTATTTTTTGCCAACATGATCGTACATATATTTTTGGGGCACAGTCAGAAAATGATCGGACTAAGCGTTAACAGTTACACGGGCAAAAAATTGGTAGGGGCACGTTGTGCCCCCCTTGGTCTTGATATAGGGCTAATGAATGTACGATGTACTATGCAGAAAAACAGAGAACAAGTATTTTCTGTAACTATTTGAACAAACTATGCAGAACATTAACAACACAGAGGGCATCCATAATGCAATGGGACATCTGATGTGGACTTACATTCCCATGTCCCCTTTGCTCGTGATCTCAGCATTATTCTTTTTTTGCATGACCATGCCCCCCCCCCCACTTTTCCACTTTTCACAACAAATTTACGCCACTGGGTAAAGTGCACAGAGTTTGGCATTTGTTTCGTCTGAATATGAGGACAGTTATCTTGAGGCAAATTCAAGCTGGGTGGAACTAACAAAATCGGTCTGCTTGTGTAGTCTTATTCCACCTCTACTGCCTCTTCTAGTTGGTTTCACGGTTCCAAGATGGAAACTTTGTATAGATTTGTACACATCCAGTGGTAACTTGACTTGTACATTCAAGAAAAATATCAAATCTCACCTGTTTTTAAACAAGCATTCTCACACAAGCCACAGTCCTAAATTGTCTTTCTTCTCTAGCGCCATGAGCGCCACTTTAGGCGGATACCGGCGCTCTACAAATGTTCTTTATTATTATCTTTACATAGATTCTAGACTTTTATCAGGACGGGGAAATTTGTTTGATGTTTTTCAAATCAATTAGCAAATGTATTAAGATTTCAAAATTAATGCTGAAGGTCTCAAAAACACTAGTAGGGCCTACCCTTTATTACCACCGCCCGTGTTCCTGCGATGCCTTCCATACCTTGTTCAATATTCTCTCATGTGTGGTGCCAATCTACGGAGCACCTAAAGGGACAAGTAAAGAAAAAAATTAAAAAGGAACAAAATGTAATTGGTCCCCTGGAAAGATTGATTTGTTACCTCGAAATCATATTATAGTTCCCTCGAAATAATTTCGTTCCCTCGAGATATATATATGTTTTTTTTTCCTTGTAAAAATATGTGATATTTTGTTGGAACAAAATAATATTTCGAGGGAACAAAAAACTATTTTGAGGAAACGAAATACTTTTTCGTGTGCGAAACAAAATATTTCGTTACCTCGAAGTAATTTAGCTGGTACAGGGCTGGTAAAATTAGGTCATTTTTCTTAAAAAAATTGATTAAAGCGGCACAATTTGAATCTATGCACACACCAGTTTAAGGGTAAAATACTCTATTACGTTTGTACTTTCAGAAGGCCGGCTTTAAGTACTTCAGTTGGATGGAATGATGTTCTGACGTTCGAATCAAATCGTCATATCAATAGATATGTTCGTTTTGTACCGAGGTCTGAAGAAGGAATTAAGTCTGTCCATAAGATGTTGACGACAACATTAAAAAGCAATGTGAGAACCCGACGACTATGCAAGATCTGTGCATACCTCAGTCTTTCACTGATCTGCAGTCCACTTCTATTACAACTTTGGGTTTCTGTCAGAACCCCGAACAGCAGCCATATAAAACCCAAAGTGATTTCTTATGGCCAGCCCAATAATAAAAGCTTGCAATTTGATCATCAGCCCAAGAATAACAGCTCAAATTTGAATTATAAGCCTAAGCATATATTTGATCACACCTTCCCCTTGGCTGAGCCTCTGACTTGTTTCAACGGGTTTCGGCATCCAAGGCCAGTCTTCCTGTTGGTTTTTATCCCTTCTTCGAGTGGTAACTACGAGAGGCGTCAAGCGATACGTGAAACATGGGGAAGTCCCAAGGAGATCTTGGGGAAGAATATCGTCACAGTCTTCCTGCTCGGAAACGGTACTCCTAAATTACAAGATTTACAGAAGGAGAGCTCTACACATCACGACATCATCCATGCGGACTTCATAGACACCTATAAGAACCTCACCATCAAGACAATTATGGGAATGAAATGGATCCACACGTACTGCTCACATGCCTCTTATTTCATGAAAACAGACGATGACATGTATGTAAGTTATGCCAATCTAATCAAGAAACTGTTAAACCCATCGACTCCAACCACTGACTTTGCAATGGGTCATTTCTACCCCAAAAATGAAGCTATTAGAACCAAAGGCCATAAAGTTTACGTGCCCAAAAGTATGTACAAAGACAAATTCTACCCTCCATATCTTGCGGGGGGAGGCTACGTCATGTCCGGCGATTTAGCGAGTAAGATATACAGGGTGTCTCCGGACGTCAAGTACATTACCCTGGAAGACGTCTTCGTTGGTTTATGCCTGAAGGCGCTGCACGTGATGCCCATTGGACACAGTGGTTTCACTTATTTACACATTAATTATGAGGTTTGCGAGTATCGCAATCACAGGATTTCATCTCATGGGGTTGACCCCGAGGCCATGCACAGGATATGGAATGATCTAAAAGAAAATCCCCACCCTTGTTGAAAGTATCCATTCATCATTTGCAACCATTCCAATCGGCCGCTTTTCCCACAAATTACAACCATTGTAGAACTATAACAAGTGTATGTCATTACGACGTACTGATTCCACTCTAATGTTAAACGGATTTTTGTTCTTTTCTTTATTTTGTGTTTTGAATGCCATCACGGAATGATTAAACGATGAACTGAACCAAAGAAAAAAATAGACACTAAGCTGTTCCGGATTATCTTTATGGTTCACGTGACTGTCTTTATGGTTCACGTGACTGTCTTTATGGTTCACGTGACTGTCACACGCTTAGTTAATTAAACAAGAATCTTAAACTAATGATATTTAAAAACTAAGTCAAGGCATAAGCTTTCATTAGTTGGGATGCTATACGACATTAACCACACAGAAAATTTGTCCATAAAATCGAGGGGATTTTGGTGGATCTGGAAAGAATGTCGCCCCCCTGACACAGTCACCCCGACAGTGTCGCCCCCGACAGAGTGGCCCCACCGCCCAATAGAGTCGCCCCCGACAGAGATCGCCCGTTTTTTAAGTCCGATTTATCAAAGTATCTTTAGTAAAGCTGTAAGACATGATTCAAACTGATAATCTGATGTCATGACCAGGTTTTTGTGAAGTTTGGAGCAAGCGTTTAAATTGTGTTTGCTTTATAACGGTCTTACTTTAATTTATTATTATTAGTTGTTTCATTGGACCTCTAATTTGTGGAGTAATCAGTGAGATATGTAGCCGGTTTTTATTCGTTATGCTCTCTATATTTAAAGGTTATTTATTTAAATTTTTGATCTTATTTAATGTTTTCGTTGCAAAAAAGGAGTGTAATCAGTTTGAATTATTATTATTATTTATTATTTGGTTACTACTTGTACGTTTTATTACATTGACTTTGTTCCCTCTGTGTCTGCTTATAATATAGTGCCTTGGTATTCACAGCTTTTTAATACTTGGTTTTGGCTCAAAGCATTCTTGACTGGTCGCTTTCAGCGTGCAACTGTACCAAGTAGCTTTATCATCCTGGTGTCCCCCAAGGTAGTGTTCTCGCTCCACAAAACAATTACATGTATTCACAAGACCCAACATTGGAACCCAGATTCAGTGCCCAGAATACATCAGAGAGTATCTACAATCAATAAAGAGAGTTCCTGGGCCCTTTATCCTATTTCATTCAAAATAAAATTAAACACTGCATTGAACCTTGAAACTTGGCATATACTTGAACCTGAACATGAAGACAGAACTTGAATAGTGACGTCATCATGACATCATCAGAAGTCGAATTACATTAAATCAAATTGTATTATTTCAAAAAATCATAACTCCTGAACTACACATATGATTTTTACAATCTATAAAAATTATCATCGGATAGGTCTTTAAAAACCAAGTAAACGGTTTACAGTGATGACCCCAATTTGACCTTGTCTTTAAATTCAAAATGGAAGTTGAGGTGAAAAGATATTCCCGGGCCTTGTGACGTCAGCAGACATTATGAACTGGAATATGGACACTGTCTGTGTATGAAATAACGTTTGACCCCTAGTCTTTACAGTTATGAGAGTAATGATGTCATTATCTTCAACAGCGCCCTCTTATAAACCATTTTAAAATGCACTATTTTGCTGAAAATCTGGTGCAAGTTCAAAATAATTTTAAACTTAGCACATGCTTAAATATTAATGTTCAAATACTAGCAATGACATCACGATCACATCATCGGTTTTCAAAGCGTTTAATCAAAGTGTTTTTATTTCAAAAACTCAAATCTTTAGCAGCAAGCCTGTTATTATTAAAATCTATGCATTTTATGGGATGGTTTGAAGTATGAAGTTCTTTATATTTGTCGGTGACATGATTTGACTTCACCTCCTTTCCAAACCGGAAGTTCCAATAAAATATATATTATAAAGCTTTTTTGAATGTGTTTTATGTTCGTATTTAACTATTTTATTTGAATTAACTTTAAATACATCAAACAACTATTTCAATTACGAATTATCCCGAACACCTAGTTTTTGTGATGTCACAAAAACTTAAGTCTAGTTATAATTATGGGGGTGGGGGGGGGCCATAATTCAGAAACTTTGTTCACGAAACTTGGCACACATGTAGTTTATAACCCCCCCAACAAAAAAAATTAAAAAAAATAAAACAATAATAATAAATAAAAAAAAAATTTATAAAAAAAAAAAATATTAAAAAACTAAAAAAATAAATAAAAAAATAATAAATAAATAAAATAAAATAAACAAATTGTTAACTTTAAGCCAAACAAAAGGAGTGTAAGAATGAAGTAATTCAAAATGGGATGCTTTCAGTGGATTTTAGATTCGCATGTTGCAAGTATTTCACGATATTGTGTAATATGAAAAGAAAGGAACGAACAGAAGGAAAATGGTCATGCAATTGCTGGGAAGGGGTGGAAGTCTCCTGAGAGTATCCTCATAATAAAAGTATAATAACTTGGATGGTGTTCTCTTTGAAATGAACAGTTGTTCATTTCCATATGGGAGCCTGCATGCATTTAGCAACTACCAACATTATCTCAAAGTTTATATTTTCAAAACGTACACTAAATAAACAAGGTGGAAACAGCATGTGGGGGGAACTTTTGCCATTCCTGTTTTTTATGAGGTATAACAAAGTCAGCTGGCCTTTTTAGTACTTTGTGTCTATACAAGTCAGGAAGACTTTTCTATCCATTTTTATTGTGGACATGTAACTCTGTAAACAAAACAATCGATGTTTCATTTGTCTGACCCTTTATTTCAAATCAAAAATGAAGTTGCACAGGGTAAAAAAAAAAACTACTTGTAAAAGAATTTGTTTTGAAATCTCTTTTTAAAGTTTTCTTCCTCTTCTACCTTATACAGTACAGCCATTATATGAATGAGGATATAACCCACTGTGAAGCATTTATAGTAAAGTGTCTTGCTCAAGGACACAAGTGTCATGTCAGCTTTAATGGCCACTTTGTTCATTGTATAATGTACCCTGTTTTTGTTTATGATTCCCTGGAGGTGACACGCCTTTAAACAACAAATTAAAAGTGTAAGTATCATAAACAGTTATGGAACAACAACATCGTATTTCAAGCTACATTACAGCAACCATATTTCCTTTAAAAGAAAGCATAATAAGGCTCTGATAATCCATGGTTTACGTAAAGACACAAGCAACTATAACTGAGGAAGAGCTCTTTGTAAACTTCAAATACATAGTTGTTCTTCGTTTGCTATCCAAATGGTTTAGATTATCTCCTTTATTTACAATAACAGTAAACAGTGAGTTACATTACACTGATATAAACTTGACAATTGGTATAAATGTTTGCAACTTCATCACCTCTCAAAACTCATATCATGTTGTTGTGACAAAACTGTCCCTGGTGTGTACAGATTTGCCGTGCCCAAATTGTTCACATCGATGACAGCACTCCTGGCATTTGGAAGCTGTCGGCTGTTTGCCATGTTTGGTGGCATTGTTCTCATGCCAGCACCACCAGTCCGCAAAATCCCCTTGAGTTTGGAATCCTCGTAAGAGGGTATGCTCAATGCCCCATAGGATGAAATAGGGCCAATGTCCGAATAGAAACTCAGATCTTTACTTGGTGTGCCGTATGGTGTACTCGATGCTCTACTTGGGGTGGTGGGAAGCTGGAAGTCATAAAGGTTTTGTGTCTTTTTCAGCGAGGCAGCCACTGAGTATGTGTTCACACCGGGATTGCTGGCAAGAAAATTTGTATTGAGAGGAGCAGGCGGGGGAAGTTTTGTAGAGAGAACCTCCCCAGGGAACGAAGAGATTGGAGTGAGACGAGTCCAGTCATCTTTTGTGACCTGGATGGTCAGGGTTGTGACGAGATGAGACAATTTGTTGGAAACATGAGCAAGGACCATCTATAAAAACAACAAGGGTGGAATTGTTAGGAAATATTCTCTGTTTTCCGATTATGATAAAGAAATAACAATGTGATGACTCAGTCTTCATTGCATTTTAATGATTAGATTGGGGGTAACCACTTTTATTGGACCCAAGGCATACATGTGAAGGAGTTTTGCCCAGTCAGAATGTGTAAACTCTCCGAGGTATTTAAAGGTCTATGAATTGGAAACTTGTCCAGTTGAAACTATAAAATATGCCCTTACTAAAGGGACACACTGCCTTCAAATCTCTTAAAACTTTGCTGTTTGGAATAGGGTATGTCCATACTAATGGACCCATTTGAACCCATTTGATAACTTTTGGGCTGTGACTGGGAGGGTACCAAAAAGACAATATTTTGCACTTTATTTTTGTTGGTACTTTTCTTAGCTGATACTGATTGTGCTTACCAAACAATAAAAAAAAATGGCAGATTATTTAAGAAATTATAGGGTTGTCTTTAAGACACTTTGTTTGTAACGAGGACAGACATTTTGCATTTGGACTGACTGGAAAGCAATAAGAAAAGTAATTTATAAATTGATTTCCTTAAATATTACTTCATTTAGACCCATGGCCCCTTTTAAAGAGTTATCAGTCAAAACAAACAGAACTTGTAGGATTTAAGTTGGTACAAATGTTAGTTTGTAACATGGACAGACATTTTTGAGACAAACGTCTGTCCATGTTACAAACCTAATATCTTCAAGATAATCCTCTCTAGTTTCTTCAAAACCCACACAGTTGCCTTGGTTTTGCCTGGAAACATTCTTAACAGGGACTGTATTGTAAAGGGAAAACATTTTTGTGAATTTGTTTTTATTATTACCACTCTCTCTTTATTTGCATTTGATATGTCTGTCCAACATTTCTATGTTACAAACATAACAATCTTGAAGCTTATCCCCTGTTCTTGCTAAAATACAAGGACATTTGTCGTGCTCTTTGGCAAACACAATCCTGAATTGATTTGGAATGTGCATGGAAAACAAGAAAGAAGCCTCTTCCTCTTTTATTTCTACCTCCCATTTTGTTAAAAAATGTCACACTATATGGACCCATTAGTGTGAACAGACCCAATAGCTCCAAACAATAAAACACCTACAGTGTGTTGTAAATACTGAGCAGTGATTAAAAAAAACCATATATTTGCCTCTGGAAATACAATCAGCATAACCACACTCTACATAGAAACACACGGTCCACGGTTTTGTGGAGTCAAAAATGTGTTTCTACAAAATGGCGGACCATGTTATGTCACGAAATTAAGCCAAAAAACACAATTTCAAGGGATACTTACGTGAATCATTCTATTCTACTTTTAAAATATCTATCCAACCATGTTCATTTCATTACAAACGCTTTTTATAGCCCAAAAGCGCCCAACCCGAAGGCAATATGTCCCTTTAACCTATAAATGGAAGTTTTTTTTCAAAATTTACAGGTTTATATCGCAAAAATATATGAATATATATACAAACTAAAATTAGAGGTAAAACTCACGCTCCTAAAAGGGGAGAAATTCATGATGTAGACACAGGAACATGCCGTAGGTGCGCGTCGATTGATACGTGTGGATGTGATACAACATACAAACTAACACAACTTCAAGTGCTTAGTTTCTTTGGACAACTCTCTTGATATTTGGCTTTCATCAATTTCAATTCACCTTACACCGATGTGTGATAAGCACTGTATACTCAGTGCTTTCAAGTCCTGAGAGAAAAAATCCACAGGCAACTCGGGTGGGATTCGAACCCATGACTCCCGCATGACTAGAACAGATGTCTTAACCACTAGACCACCGAGCACGCCCGGTGACGAGGGGCCAGTTTGAATCCAGTATTATTAGCGCCAGGTACCGCAAACAATTAGATAGATGATTAACATCTATCTATTTGGCTTTTGTTATACAGAAAATGCCATCAAGGCGTTGTGTTGCTGGTTGCAACACTACTAAATGATGGTGTCAGTCTGCACAGAATCCCATGAGATCCTAAATACCAATGAATTTGGCAGCAGCAAAACTGGGGTAACATTTTAGGGGACACACAATTTTTTCCTAGCAGGCACTTCTGGCCAGAGGTGTATGAGGACTCTTTGGTTAAGGAGGGCTGAGGGGTTGATTTGCCTAAAATGTTACTCCGATAAAAACACAAGCATAAAAAATCACTTTGCCCCCTTACTTCTTGCTTTGCCCAAATTTTCCCAACTGTTTGGCACTGTTTTGGTTTTATTTATTTATTTATTTTTTTTATTTTTTTTTTTTGGGGGGGGGGTGAACTGCCCCTTGCCCCCCTGGCTTATACGCCTATGCTTCTGGCCAAATAAAAATGTTCACTTTCCCTGAAGAAGCCCTTTTTAAGCGCTCTTGTTATGCCGTTTACTATTTAAAAAAAAAAGATAATCTGATGAGGAGGTAAAAACAAATACACTGCTTGCAAATAGAAAAATATAGTTTACAAAAAAACATTGAAACTACTACATAAAAGCTCACAAAATGTAACATTTTATACTGCTAACTTTTAATCTCAAAAGTCCAGATTCTTCAAATGGGGGGGGGGGGGGGGGGGGCACACGGACATCAATTGCTCCCCCCCCCCCCCCAGGTTACGCCACTGGAATAACTATCATAAGAAGTTACTTCTGTCTTTCTCAACGCTTCTGAAAGTCCCAAACAAAAAAACAAACAAAAAGACAAAGAAGAAGGCAATCTAAACCTGACCTGCTCATTTGCATCTCTGCGCACTCGGACTTGAAGCGAGCCAGCTATTGTTCCAAATGAGATGGTCCAGAAATGTTCATTACGAAATTCTAACACACCATCCAGAGTTGAAGCCTGACAGAAAAAATAACAAGTTGATTATTCATCACACAGAACAAGTACTAATCAAAACTAATTATTTTACTAAATTCCAAAACCACTAAAGCATTTCAGGCGAAAACATTTTAAGGGAAGTTTTCCACCATGACCATTTTTATACCAAGTGAACTGTTAATCTGTAAACATTTGTATTTACAGACTTACCAATCTTATGCACATGCTATGATAATTTCTCTCTAATTATTTTTTTAATATGAAAAATCACCCAGCACAAAACACCAATTAGGATAACTTGGGAGGGTAGTCATCCTTACTCGCAACTGAAAAGCTGAACTGGGAAGGACGTGGGTCTTCCAGCCACAAACATACAAGGGCGCCTTTAGAACCCAGCCACATTGACCACATATAACCAGAGGGAAGAAAACCAGGAGAGAAAAAAACACACACCTCTACTCACATATGACCCTAGCCGGGAATCGAACCAGGGCCACATTGGTGACAGACGAGTGCTTTATGCACTAGCCACCCATGCCACCCTGAAAGAATGAGGGCTGCAAGGGAAAATAAGGGCAATTCAAAGTGGGCAAACAAATCTATTGCCATTCCTCTTGAAGTGTGGCAGATTGTAAGTTGGTGGAAAAACAAGGTACAGGTAGGGAGTTCCAAAGTGGGGGGGAGGGGGTGGGAAGATCCCTAACCCTAATCCTAGATGTAAATTATAACTTCATACAAAGTGAGCTATAAAGACCTACTTGATAATTTTGATATTTTGATATTAAGTATAATCTATGAATGATGTTTCTTCCCATGCATGTTGTGCCGTTTAGTAGTGTAGAGGGCGGGTTTAAAATAACACAAAGTACATTATAACAGAACACCCCTGGACAATAATCCCATAAGAGCTATGTATAAATTACATTGGTATCCAAAGGGTTGATCCACAAAGAAGTTAAAGCTATAGGCTCATCGGGAAAAATTAGCCGTTGGGTATCTCTCACAGTGAGAAAGGCAACTTTATTTCCGTGTTGTATTTCTTCTCATAATAATAATATGTGATTCATATAATAATAGCACTTTATTGTACCTAACGGGCATTTCAAAGCGGCTTTGTTGTTGCAATGGGTACGCTGAGCTATGTTTCATCTATGAGACGCAACATGTTGCACCTTGTAAAGATTTACAAGGTTTTGTGCTACAATCAGCAGCCAACCATTATGCCAGAAACACCAGGGCCAACTTTCTTTGACTGTGCTCGGGTTGAAATGTGAGGCCATTAACAATTTGTTGCCTTTAAAGGAAGCACTCACCTCTCTGAGACTCTTATCCAATTGGTCGATGATGTGAGTAGGAGATGTCTGCAGCAGAATAGTTCCAGTGTAGA
The DNA here is from genome assembly GCA_911728455.2 of Marthasterias glacialis. NCBI lineage: Eukaryota > Metazoa > Echinodermata > Asteroidea > Forcipulatida > Asteriidae > Marthasterias > Marthasterias glacialis. Next base: position 29,372,567 of record OU452219.1, read on the forward strand.
CGCTCATCGGGAACATGGTTCCACACATCATTAAAGCTATCGCAAACGCCGCAAGGGAGTCTGCTATAAAATAATTGCTTCAATAAAAAAAAACATGATGGGAGTTTCAGTCATGTAAATTAGTTTCTTCAAAAGAGTGGGGAAATGGAATTGACTTTGAATGAACCCAAGTTATACAGCACCATGTAAGGGTTTACATGATGATGTGGTGCAATCTGCAGCCAACCATGCCAGAAACACCCCTTAACAACAGCTTAACTTCCCTTTATTTTGCAAACATTTGATGTTGCACATCATTTTTCAGGGTGACACCTATTCCTTGGCTCTTATAACTTGCTTGGTAAATTACCCCAGTTTAAATACTACAGGCCCTTTCAATCACTACATATTCTCATGGACAAAAATAAAATAGACAGGATTGGTCATTATCAAGAACAATTGTTTTGAACAATTTCAGAAAGAAAGCTGAAATTGAATTTCATGCAAGCAACAATCCTATTTCCATCCGTCGAAGTCAAGGGTAGCACTTGAAGGCCTCAATAATCACTTGTACATATTTTGATTGCTACAACTGCAACATGCCTGATGCTAGCGCACACCAAAACCATGACAAAACAACTGTTTTTGTTGTTGTTTACAGGTTGTTTGAATGAGAGGATTAGAATTAATTTACTCAAAAAGAAAAAAAACCCACAATGATGTACTTTCCCTTGAAGTGCTAAAAATTTGACACACACAGATCCTTGTCATTTGATTGATGGAACACGCCTCACGTGTCATCCTTTATTTTGCCATGTATTCACTGCCACGACGTTCCACTATCGTGTATGGATAATTATAGGAAGGCAAATATGGATTTTTGACACTTAATTCACAGTGTCGCTCCCAAAATAGTTGTCCATGCCCATTCGTCCAAACAAGGCAAGGTCGTGTCACGGCAGACAATGTTGGTGTCTACATGGAGTTGTCAAGTTGTTTAAAAGAGTTTTTTATAATTTTCAGAGTGTGAGGTGGATGAGGAACCGTGTCTACTTTGTGTTTACTGTGAACAAAATTAAAAGGATCTATGTGTGATTTTTACACAACAAGCATTGAATGCATTTTGTTTGTGCATTGTCGCAGAATATAATCGCCTTGTGAAATGGAATAGTCCAAATTTCACCTTGTGATTATATTGTGCGACAATGCACTCATATGCATCCAATATTTGTATATTAGTCAGGAGAACCATAAGAATAAATAAATAACAATATTTGATATCTTACTTTGCATCAACAAGTAGATTTGTGATGAATAGAGACAAAGCTCCAGCAAAGGCAATCAGTATGAATGGATTGACTCTGGGAAGAAGTAGACGATCAAATCCAGGAACTACTGCACAAAAACTAAACAGATTCAAGAGAGAAACCTGCATCAGAATCTGGTCAAACAATAAATATCTTTTTTTAAATGGGACTTTATTTCCATATATTACATTGTGTAGCGTGAACAGTGCATGCACTCACTGTGAAACGCTTCGATTCCCCGTACAAAAGGTACTGGAATCCATGTTTGCAATCTCCCTTTTTCAGGGGGTTGTATTCTCTAATTCCAGACTTTTGTCCTTTTGTTGTACAAACGAGGATTATTAGAGATCGATAGGCTGATATCATTGTACTCAGCTCAATAGGACGCAAGTCCGAGAGGTCCAAGATTCCAGGCCCAAAGGAGTGTGTTGCAAAGTACTTTTATGGATAATGTAAAATACATTCAGACTCAGAAAGAAAACACAAGACAGGAAAGCTTAGTCATCAAGAATAAGCAAGGAACAAAAACACAATTCAAAGGTTGGTCAACTTGGTTTCCTTGATTAATAAACCCCTGTACAGATGACGAAACACTTTGTTTACATGTTCATTGTTTGCAGTGCCTTCTGCTGGGGCCACGGAACCATGACCCCATGGACTCCTGGAAACAGTTGCCCGTGTCCACCCAATCCACTACAGTGTCTCACCACATGTGGCCTGTTGACATGACCACCACCAACAAGCACAGAAACTTAAATGCCAGTTTGTAAGCCTGCCACTGTGTGTGTTACATAAGACTTTTGCTTATTATTGTGTCTTCCTATTATACTGGTTAATGAGTTGGAATTCAAACAGATATCACCAGAGGTGAAAAACATTTATTAACAACTTACTTTCTGCTGATATCTGCAAAGTGTTCCTGTAGCCAGCTGGACCTGGCTGCTTCAATCACGTGCCTAAAGGCTTTATTGTTGGCTCCATATGCAACTATTATGTGACAGATAAAACCCAGACCGGTACCTAGCATCAGACGACCAGTGTGGATATCAGCAGGCTGGAAGAATCGCTCTGTGCTGTAGCCCCCCCAAAAAACAACGGTGAGAGAAGAGTAGGAGTGTGGGTAACATTTCAAAGGTGTCCCGTTTTAGTTTGATGTAAGCATTGTGAGCCAATAAAGTGGGAAATATACACGCCTGGTCAAAGTCTTTCAGTGCCAATTTTTTATTCCTTTCTATTCAAGAAATTTGGTTTACTTCTGGAATCTCCTCTTATCTCTGTATGTTAATAATATATAATAACAGTGGCTTCTTATATAGTGCTCAAAATGTATCACTCAGTGACGCTCATGGTGCTCCAACCCTGATCACTGGGTTATTTATTTCATTCCTTAAACCATCTCAGCTCCCTGGGGAGTATACAGCCTGTGCTGCCAAGTATGTAGCGCACCAAGCTAAATCAATCACATAAACCATCTCTGCCCTCACATGTACCCATTTACCCCTGGGTGAAGAGAAGCAATTTATGGTTAAGTGTCTTGCTCAAGGACACAAGTGCCATGACCGGGATTCTAACACACACCTGATGACTTAGCCACCAGAACTTGAGTCTGATGCACTAAACCGCTCAGCAACGACATGCCACTAAGTGTTAGTGACTTTTACTGCCCAAACTATTATTTTTTTGTCGAACTTCTAATTCTAAAATGAACCAGCTCAACAGATCCTTATCCAAATACACCTGCAAAAAAAAGAACAAAAAGGCCCTGGTACAACCTCATGCAACCACTATTAATATTTCCATTTGATATACTTACCTTTCTTTCATGATAAATATTGCCCCAAATATTGCCAACATAGTACAGGAAAATACAGCCAGAACTTCAAATCTCTCGAACCTGAAAAGAAATAAAGATGATCTCAATAGTTACTTCAACATAATGCAGTCCATTAGTCTGCAGTAAATAAAGCATTACAGCAATGTTACTGAAGAATAAACAGAAGAACTTGAGTCCAACACCACTTGACTGGTAGGCTGGGATTTACAAAAAAATGGGAACTTGGGTATCGAAATATAATAATTTGCAGTTCTTATACAGGGCTTTATCACATACGACATGTATACAGAGCTATGTTTGAATTATGGAACCCATTTATTGACCTCTTGCATGCATGTCACACGCAGCAAATGCGCCATGCTCACCATTTTGGAAGTCAATAGGTAAGCGTGTAAACGGCGTTTCACCTAAATGCGCATTACACTGTATAACACACGGAGCATTGACTTCCAAAATGGTACAACCAAGATTATTGTGATGATGACATCAGGTGAATTGGGTCAGTATAGATTCTTGTAGAGATTCACAAAGTGATGCGGCACAATCTGCTGCCAACCATGCCAGCAAACACTGGGGCAAATCCTTCTATTAATGATAAGTGTAGTGGGTTCTTTAATGTATATTACATAACACACAGAACCTACAGCCTTGCATCCCATCTCAAGGATAAAGCATTCATGGTTAAGTGTGTTGGTTAAAGACACAATTGCTGTGAACGAGACCTGAACCCAAACTCTAACAACACCAGAACTGCTGGAGCACTAGACCGCTCGGCCACGACTCTCCAGTAAGAGTTTTAAATAACATTTTTACCTGAAAATAAATGTTAACAGGTTGACACCGTGTATCCACCAAAAAATTTGTTGAGCCAGCAAATGGGTGACGTTGAAACAGGCCATTGTGGAACAAAGTGACGCCCGGACATTCCACTGTTGAGATTGCACAGAACACGCACATGCCGTCTGACACTTTGTTTCACCCACACAAAGAGAAAACATGGTCTTGAATATTTTGAAGATTGTTCGCTATTGTGCAGTGGTTTATGTGTATTCCCTGATTCCAGAGCTTTGTCCTTTTGTTCCAAGAAGAGGATTCTGAGACATCGAGACGCTTCCATCATTGTTTTTTCATTATATTTCGGCTCAAAGGAGGTAAGTCAGAGTGAACCGGGAACCAGCCATGGTTCCGAGTTTAGTACCAATCATATGCCATGGCCGAGGTTTGGCAATTCACGATACACATATTTAATATTAGAGAAAACAAAGATTATTAGATTTCTTTGTGCCAGCAGTACTCTCAAAGAAAAATGATTCCAGCAATTCCGAGAAAATAAATCGTCAGGCTTGACGGAAACAAATATTCTCTGTTCAAAAGATGCCCAGGTGCTGCTCTGTATGACACCATACTGTTTGGATACTTCAATCTGATTCTACTTACCCAAATGAATACACGGAAGCTGGTTTCTGCTGGGATACCCATATGCTAATTAGGCATGTTATGAGAAGCATGAGATCACAAACTGTCAGGAATGTGTAGGCACTCAAGGCTGTCAAGAGAAGAAAAGATGGAGAATTACAAACAGTATCAGTAAATATTGGTTTAGTCATTGTGTTCAATGCACTTTGTAACGATCTATTCCGGAAGAGAAAGTTGTGACTTTTAGGAGAGTTGGTTGGTTTTGTTTAATTGCAAAGTTTCTCCTTCGACAGCGATTTTGTAGTCATCATCAATGACTATTAGTTTGGCTTATATTTTTGTGAATTGTTTTATGCATGTAAATATTGTGACTTGCATGGAAATTTTCATTTGACTTGTAATATACGTTATTCATTTTTGTGTAATCCTCATTTCGCAGAGAATTAAAATATGATAGCCGACCATATGGAATATCCCAACAAATGGTAGTTCTCAAGTGGTGTTGCAGCATGAATCCAGAACAAATGAAATACGATAAGGCTAGCTATTCAGCTCTGCACTTTGAACATACAAATAAAGATATGAGCTTCTGCAGGGCTAACCCACATGCCCTGGCAGTGAGTGTCACGCACACCCAGTATACACACATATCAGGTTTGGAAGTTATAGTTGCTTAATCGTAACTGTCTGGGCCTGAGCCTTCATGGAGGCAGTAGAGGCAATTTCCTCCATGGCATGACTCTGGTCACTGCCTTGCAAGCTTGGTACTCCTTGAAATGTTCCAGTATAGAGGTGCCCTTTACAAAGGAAAAACCTGCCTTGCCCATACAACAATGATGTATCGGGCCTGAACTGTCCATCTGTTAGGGGCCTAATGTTAATACATCATCAAGTGGGACTTCATGAGTTGGTCTATACCCATAGCAACCAATGTACTATACCCATAGCAACAGCAGTTCCTTGGTACCTAGATATCTAGGCATACTATATGTATTATTATTATTATTATTATTATTATTATTATATATTTCTGGTAATGAAACCAAGGATGCCTCATAAGTGAACTTAATCACAGTAGCTCTGAAGCCTGAGCAAACCTGTAGATAAGGGTGCTTGCCATGTTAACCAGAAACACCGGGGTAAACCCCTACTCTTCCACGATAAGTGTTCTGGGTTCTTTTACGTGCACTACCCATCCTAGTACACGGGACCTACGGCTTAACGTCCCATCCGAAGGACAAAGCAATTATGGTAAAGTATCTTGCTCAAGGACACAAGTGCTGCGACCGGGGTTCGAACCCACACTCTGCTGCCAAACACACCATAACTTGAGTCCGGTGATCTTAACCGCTCCGCCACAACACTCCCCATCCTCTGTATGGGGTATTACAAAACAAATATTGACTGCTTTTACTCGTGCTATGGATAAAATGAGTTAAAACTACGACTCCGGCGGTGAGCCCTCAGGAGCTATATATTTTCCCTTGGCTTCGCCTCGGGAATAGAACGCACCAGGGAGTTATAGCTTAAACCACAGCACTCAAAGCAGTCAATATTTGTTTATTACAACTAGCCCCTGACCCAGATAATTGTTTTCCTCTGTTGACAGGTTGTTTCATATGTTAGTTCACTTTGCAATGAAAGCTTCATTCATTCTACACCATCTTTAGGATTCTAGGTTTATAATGCTTGTGATACTTATTCCTGGCAATCTTGCACTCCTTATTTGGGTTTCCAGTATAGTACTCTAGTATAGTGCTATTTTCATTGTCAAATATATGTAATAATAATATTAATAAACAATAATGTAAACATTAGTTACAATAATTAACCTAGCCCTGGAAGCATTCACTTTCGTATAAATACTACACTGACGTCCTGGACATGAGGGTCCATATCTGGGCCAGAAAAAAACTACATAATTCAAATCTTACCTGTAAGAAGTTACTAATCTCAACGGATTAACATTCCATGGCCGCATACAATTTTGGGAGGTGGGTTTAATCCGGTGAGATTAGTAGCTTCTTACAGGTAAGTTTTGAATTATGGCGCTCTGAAAATTTTTCGACCCAGAAACGGTCCCTCAAAGGCTAGGACTCTGTATCTGTGTACAGCACAGAGGAAGGGTCGTATATACATGATATACATGTAGGGCTAATACTCACCCATACTGTTGGTTGATTGACACCATAACAGGAGAACAATCATGCAGGCAAGATTAACCACTCCTAATAGAACCACACGTCTTGCCTGGTAGGGAAATAACAAATGTAATCAAACTCAAATTACTTTTATATCAATTTATGAGTTCTTATGTCATTAATTCTACCCAAGATTATCAAAAGTCTTTGGTGAGTTATCATCTTGACTGTAAAAATACTCTTATTTGGTGACAGATACAAATAGAATTATCCGAACCAATGAAATTTGCTTACTTTGTTTCAAGTCAAAGGAAAAATTTATGTAGGGATATCCAGCGCGCCCTCAATTTTGCTGTAAGTTTTAATTTGCAGTACTATAGAAACTTTAAGTTTTTACGGTTTCTGTGACCCTTGGACCTTTCTCTTTTCCGTTTGGCTTTCAGCAGGGAGAGAGCACATTCAAATTTTCTCTGTAAATTCTCTCTATTCTGCAGGGATGCATCCCTCTTGCCATGAACCTAATTAAGTAGGATTTGAAAATTTGCATGGCGGGAATACAATCTGGTGAGGTTTGCGGAGACACCACCTACATAGAACGTTCTCTACATGTATGCGCTGTGGTGGTTCTGAAAAGAACCGCTGGTTTCACAACTCAACGTTTCAATCACAAGGCCTCAAACTTATCTGAGGCCACCGAGGCCATTGGCCTCGATGCCCTGCAGAGTTGGCCAGGTTCCCCTACAGAAAAATTACACTGTCCCTACCAACTTTGCTAGCATGCCCTTTTTGAGAAATGTGCAATTTCTCTGATTTGGCCTGCCCCCATTTGTTTGAAAGTCGAGGCCTGAATCAGTATGCTCTGATCATCCTCAGGAGAAAGAAAGCGATCAGAGCATACTGATCGAAGCATCCAGCTGTCCAACCACCGCTTCTTTTCACAACCAACACATCTCATAGAGAGAGTTCTACGTACATGATTGTGTCTCCGAAAACTTAACTAGATGTACTCCTAAAGTTTGTTGTCTGGGAGTTTGTCATCAAAGAACCTCCCAGCAAGTATTTTTGGGGTTTATACCAAGTCGTTTTATCAGAGAAAGATTGTAGTTATGAGGGATGGAGTCATCTTTATTATATTGAACAATGCAATGCCATGTGTTGATCTGTGAACTATTGAGTATTGTATTTGGCTGTGCCATGCTATTAAGTATTATTGTAATGTGTACTACATGTACTAATTTCTTGTGAAGAAAAAAATTAGTTGCTGGAGACATCAACTTGTACTTGTAGATTTATTAAGTCCGCTTTAATTAGAGGATCGTTCCTCCTTCCTCCCCCTCATATGACAGGGGCGTATCGCTTCAAATACAACAGAAGACTTACATTAATAACCAAGTATATAAACAAAGATCACTACATCACTTACTTCCTTTTCACCAATAACTGATAGAAATTCCTGGGCTAGCTTGGACAGGGTTCCTTGCTGCGGCCTGGCAAAGGGCTGAATTGGTCCAGTGATGTGGTCTTTGGACCCACCATTTAGAATTGCTCTCTGTCGTAAATCTTCAAGAAAGAATGAGAGTTTACAAAATCTAATTGAGTTCTGAAATGAAAAAGCATATGAGTGTACATGTGTCTCCATCCCATCTATACACTTGTAACAAAAAGACAATTTGGGGTGGTCTGGGTGAGCGCACAAGAAAGCGATCATCCCGGTTGCTTTTGGATCTTGGCTGACCAGATTGGGGTTGAGATTCCATCATCCCATACAACTTCATCTTCTGTAAACAGTACTATTACTAATAATATCTAATCGTCGTAGTGCCAAGCTTTGAGCACCCTTTTCTATAGCCCAGGTAGGATGTTAGTCTCCGTTGTACTACACTAATGTCCTGGGTATAAAGGTCTCGCTACATAGTGAAACAATTTATAACTAACTTATTTCATTGTTTTACCTGATTAAATGAGCTGAAACTTCGTCCTAGTGTTCTATGTGTCCTATATTTGCAGACTGGCGGGTTCAAAAGTCTTTAAGATGCATTGAGCACACATTATTTACAAAAATAAACTGAAAAGTAGAGCAAAATCAGAAATCAACGCGGCCTGTTTAGGTAGTCTCAGAGTGATACGCGCAATGCGCATATGCGGGAGTACATAGCAGCGCCGGGAGAGGGCGCGGTCTAACGGTGTGACGATTCTCACATATTTTTACATAATGTCAATCAACAACATGGTCATTGTGTGAACTTATTACTCCCAAAGCTATTTCATCCATCCGTTCGTGTGACTGATGTTTAATGCATGCTGTACACAATGCATATGTTGTGCGCGATCAGTCGATCTGCGCGATCGACCGATCGCGCTGCACTATTGGTCGATCATGCAAACATATTCATTGCGCGATCGATCGATATGTGCGCGAACAATAGATCGACCAACAGCGCAGTGCGATCAGTCAATCGCGCACAACATAAACATTATATGCATGTACAATGTAAAGCCGCGCCCACATACCGTAATGCGCCTGCGTATAAATCTACTTGTTGCTAATGCTATTTAGTTTGAGCATGCGCATTGAATATACCTCATTCGGCGAGTATAACATGTCACGGACGATTTGTACACGTTGGCGTTTTATTTTACGTATGATTTTCACCATTTGTAAAACCATGCACTTCAAAGATATTCAAGGAGTAGCTAAGAACATCAGGAATACATGGATGAATTTTCAGCTTCCAAAATCAGGTAAAAATTGGGGAAATTAACTCATGTAATTTTAGTCGCATTGGAAAGAAGCTTTATACCCAGGACGTCAGTGGTAGTAAAACGGAGACTGACGTCCTACCTGGGCTACCTTTTCTGATGACCCTGTTAGTGGAGTTTGTATTGCATATAACTGATGCATGCTCATTTCAAAGATCAAAGAGAAAGTCTTTCCATGATTGGGGTGTCAGATTTATGCTTGATTTATTATTAGTAGCTCATTTGCAGGATATTCTTTTGCTGTTGGTTTGAAAAAGCCTAATATTTATGAAGTCATGGGGAATCATACAATCAAGGAAATATTGAACCATGCTTTTACTTGATTAAAATATTTACAGAAAAAATGATGTTACAGTCAAGTCTCCTATTTCCGCTGGTCTCCTATTTCCGCGGTATTAGAAAATTATGTTATGTTTTATTTCCCTTTTTTAATATTCCAGGAATTTGTAGCTAAAATGCTAATTATTGACCTTTAAAAAGAAAAATCAAGCGGACATTTCAGTGCACGACCGGAACTTTCATGCATTCATGCCCAAAGTAACTAATGGCGTTTAGCGAGTAGCATAACTTGTCAAGCCCAACTGCCCAACGTAGACGTGAAATACTAAATAGGCTAGCTTATTTTTCATGATTTTGACACTTTGTAATCATTAAAGTGCCTGTACTTGGTAATCCCTCCAGCGGCTCAAGCTGAGCCAAACTGGGATGTTCTGCAAAGTGATGTCAACAGCCAGCACGAAAAGTGCAAAGGTGAAAGGTGCACTATGAGTATGACTGAGTATGACGTTGAACAAAAAAACTATAAGTACAAGTGCGGAGATAAAAAGAATGAAAGAAATGGTGAAATTAAATTTAAAGGACGTTCCTCTCTGTCAACCTTTCTGGACAGATAAGGATATAATTTGAACTTAATTAAGGGAGATAAAGTGGCAGCTGGATACGGCATTTTTGCCCTAGCGGAGGCTAGTTTTTAGCAAGGTACCTGATACAGAGCTGACCGGAATACCAACGACTGTTGTCGCCGTTTGTGGTGTTGAAGCGATATCCATTGACGTGTCGTACGCGTCTATATCTATCTTAAATGCGTCCAGTTGTAATGGATCACCTCCTCCATACTCTTGGAAACCTCTTGGTCCACCTTTTGACATTTTATTTGTAGCGTATCTTCCTCGTAAATTATCATTTTCAGGCTCCAACGTGGACATTATTCCGTCAAGGGACGTGGGCGCCGCCATGTTTCCTTGATGAGTAATACCCTGAACATAAGTAAGAATGTCTTTCATTGGATAGAAAAGATAGAAATTGCCCAAAGAACCAATCAAAGTTCAGTTTTCATTTTGGGGGGCTTTGAGCTCAATAAGCTTTAGTCAGTCACGAGAGGGCGTCGACACTGACAAAACTTCAAAAACAACATCAAAATCGTTCGGTGGATATTTTGCAAGAATCATTAAAAATGTTACCGGGGTAGTAACTTCAACATTCAAAGTACTGCTGCTGGAGGGAAGCTAAGACTGAGGTAAGCGGACACATTTAGTTAGTTAAAAGCCGCGGGTGGTAGCTAGCTGCCCCCTTTGCCATGTGTGTCCCCCCCCCTTGCCTTAGCTATGACACTAGCTGCCACTTAATGCTGCACGAGTTGCTGATGGAACTGACAATGACTGGCACACAGTGGCAGTAAGGTTCAAATTCAGAGATTACAGAGCACCGGCTTCGGTGCTCTACAATCTTTGCTAAGTGTACACCCGATGTCAAAAAACCTTCCTCACACTAGTGGGGCTAGGAGTTGTCATGGCGTTGACGTAAAACCGCCGGGTTGACGCTAAAAAGTGCAATCGTAAAGTTCCCTCCTGAAGTGTCACATGTGCAAAAGTAACCGGTAACCCGCAAATTATGTCATGTATATGTACAAATTTGGCAAACTTTTTTGACCTTTTTTGAGTACTTAAAAAATGTTTTTAAAAGAACATTGAATAAATTTGTCAAATGCTCCGGTTTACGGCTGTCGTAACGATTGAGGGTTATGATTACCACACTTTTGGCTCAAAACAAAATTTGTATGCAAATGATATGCACACGCTCCCAACTATGTGATTGGAGTTTGTTGTGTTAATGTGTTTAATGTGTTGTTTTCTTGTAGATCACAGCATGGCAAGGAGACTCCTATGTTACAACAGATGGGGACTCTTTAGCGCTTTCTCATTCTCCAAGTTAAAGTCAGTATTAACCCCATGCAGAAATCTATCCTCAGTCCAGACTAAGAATTTAGATGATTATCATCAAGCACGATGGGGTCTTCAATTCAAGGTATAAAACATCATTGATTTTTTGAAAGTGTAGTTAATATCCATACAGCCATATCTGTTAGTTTCAATAAACACATCATACAACCAACCAGAGAGGTTGTGAAAATTTGATCACATTACGTAATCCTGTTTTTAGTGACAAACAACCAATACGGTTTATGATTGTCAGGTATTTTGTGCATATCGTATATTGTACAGTTGTAATATTGGGCCTCTTCAAATGCAATTTTGGCAGCTTTGATGGAGACGTTTTGTTTTTTTCCTTGAGGCCTGGTACTGGTATGATCTTTATAATCAGTAAGCTCTCAGATTGAATGAATAATTTGGTCCCAATAATTGCTAATCCTATACTTTGTCCTTTCAGAGTGGCATGCATTCTTTTGCGGTGCTGCAGAAGGGTGACTGGATATTTTCAGACAGTTTGAGACCTAATCTTGATATGCAAGATATTTGTAACAATGCAGAGGAGATTGCTGAGAATGTTAAACATAGGAAGGGAGATGCAGATGTGCATGAAGTGGTAATTGTAAAAAGCTGTATTTTGATTTCATTGTTTTTGGAACACTCAACTCAAACAAAAACATGTAGAATGACACACTGAACATACAAGAGAGACATTTGAAGTGCCGTGTTTGCTGGGGATAACACTTAAACCTGAAGTCAAAAGACTTCAGTAAGTCTTTTGATTTTTTTTGTGGAATCCTATTCCATTGTTGTGACCAAGAGCAGGAAATCTCAGACGATTAGAATTAGTTGAATCCTTTTGAAAACGAGTACACCAACTATTGCCAAGGCCTGAATTTTGATTATTTTCATCCACATTTATTATTTTCTTGCACAGGTGGAACTTTGGAAGAAACTAAAACACTTGGAGAAAGAGCTGAACGATCTTAAAACTGACGGAGAAGATCGTTGTGTCTTGGCAGACCAAGTAAAGGAAGCAGAAAATGAGTTCTTTCAATCTGCATGTAAGCTGCCTAATAGAACACACCCAGATGCAGTAAGTGTCAACATAAACAAACTCTATTCATACCAACCATCACAACCCAGCAAAACCCAACAGATGGTTTTTTCAATAACAGTGGACTACTATGGATGACAATGTTAAACTGATCATACTTTGCAGCCAGGCATATCACCAAAGGATCCACAGTTTGGGATGTTAGGTTAATTTAACCAGTATGTAACTGTCAAATACACCTATATACTAATTGGAGCAGTTCATCCATGGTGTGCACCACCACAGCTATGGCCACTGCGCGCACAACGACGCACCAGCACTGTAAATCCTCCATGCTGATTGGTACCAAAGCCCGGATGATGTGATATTGTCGCGTCACACACGTATGGGGCGACCATAACTGCAGTGGTGTAAACCACCATGAACAAGCTGCTCGAATTAGTGTATTTAAAATGGCATAATATGTAAAGAACCATATCATGTCATGTAAATTTGTCTGAGGGCATTGTACCGTGTAAATTTCACATTCAACTATGGTAACTACTGCATTGAGCATACACAAAATGTTTTGGTTTCCTAGTTGGTGAAAAATTTTCTTTCAGCCTTTTCACATAGATGACGAGCCCAAATTGGTGGCTTTAATTGGCAGGAAACCAAACTTCAATTTTCCAGTGAAGAGTCACATTGATTTAGGAGAGAATCTGAACATCATTAGAATCAAGTGAGTTTTTCTTCTCTCTCCCTCTCTATCTTTGTCAAGCTCTGAATAGCTCAGAGACGTTCATACGCTTCAAGAAAGATCAACATTGCATTTAGAATAATTATAGAACTAATTAAGCCTATAAAGTTCAAACCAGTACCAATCCACCAGAGATACTGTCAAAGTCAAGAAAATAGCATATGGAGACTAACAAATCACTGTTGATTATTTTGATTGCTGCAATCAGAAAATGCACAGATCTGACGATTTCTGATAAAACAAACAATTTTCATTGTTTTCACTTGTTTGTTTCATCTTGTTTGATAAAAGTCCACAGTTAGATAATGTGAAATGTACTCTTCCTAACACCATACCTTTTAACCTGAAACATTTCATTGATGTCTCGTAATCCTCTTTTTATAACAAAAGGACAAAGGTCCAGATTAGGAGATTACATAATAACCCTCATAAAGGGAGAATATCAGCATTATTTCCAGTGCCAAAGTTCACGTCATTCAATTTCGGCAGGGAAAATATATTATTGGCATGTATACACGTCATCCGGCGTGAACTGGTTAAGACCGATCAACACCCAGGATATCACTACATTTATCCATATGAAATTGATTAATTATAAAGATGAACAGTTATGAATTTTGAATGATATAACTAATCCTGTATTAATGTCTCTTCATAGGAATCTAGGTCATATCACAGGTCATAGGTCATATTTTCTGAAGGGTGCTGCAGCCATGTTGGAGCATGCCCTCATACGCTTTACAGTAGACAGACTACTTGGCAGAGGATTCAAGGCCCTGTCTGTGCCTGATCTCGTACAACCACTCGTTTTTGTAAGTACAAACCATTTGTGGAAACCATAAACGGTAGATGGGGTGTGTGACTTGTTTCTTCCTTGTTATATAGATTCAAATCCCATTAAGTAGAAAAAACCTCAGTTGAGCCCAGTCACATGGATGAGCTCAGTGTAAATTTGAACCCAGTGTGTAAATGGGCTCAGTTTGTGGATTATATTGCATGTGGGTACTTCCAGTGTATTGGAGGAGCACAGATTCTGGATGAGCTCAGTGTGGGGGTGGAGGAGAGGGGATGGGTGATCTTGTATGTGGATACTTGCAGTGTACTGGAGGAGCGCAGATTCTGGATAAGCTCAGTGTGGGGTGGGGGGAGGATGGGTGATCTTGTATGTGGGTACTTGCAGTGTACTGGAAGAGTGTAGATTCAGGATGAGCTCAGTGTGGGGTGGGGGGGAGGATGGGTGATCTTGTATGTGGATACTTGTAGTGTACTGGAGGAGTGCAGATTCTGGATAAGCTCAGTGTGGGGTGGGGGAGGGGGATGATCTTTTATGTGGATACTTGTTTTATTGTTTTGCTATGTTTGATGCCAAATGAAATGAAACTTGCAGTGTACTGGAGGAGTGCAGATAGTGGATAAGCCTATTTGGGATGGGGGAAGGGATGATCTTGTATGTGGGTACTTGCAGTGTACTGGAGGAGTGCAGATTGTGGATAAGCCTATTTGGGATGGGGGAAGGGATGATCTTGTATGTGGGTACTTGCAGTGTACTGGAGGAGTGCAGATTGTGGATAAGCCTATTTGGGATGGGGGAAGGGATGATCTTGTATGTGGATACTTGTCACATGCTTCAGACGACGGCAACTGGTTAATGACCGATGTATGTTGAGATCCTGAACCAGTATTTGATACATGCTGTTTACATTGGTTTTGTGTTTCTTAAACAGGAAGGATGTGGAATGCGAACTAAAGGTTTACACACACAAGTTTATAAGCTAGATCGAAGGAAACATGACAGCGAGTTATGTCTATCTGGAACCGCAGAAGTTGGCATAGCAGGTTGGCCATAGCTGTTTGTTGATTAATTCTCGTAATTAGATGATCTGAAACAAGTTGGAATGGCCAACGGTAGAAAAACATCATTATCAAAAGCGTCTTAGAAAGTATTTTACCAAAATTAATCACTTCAGATTTTAAAGGCATTTGTTATGACAGATTTGATAATTCTCACAAGACCTTGAGTTTGTGCAAAACGTGTGAAAGAAGTCTGCAAATTGCTTTTTTGCATACATAAAGTCTCATGGAAAACCAACTCAATGTTCTTCCTGTGGGCTTCTGGTAATAGTTGGAGAAAGTTTTTGTTACGTGGCATGGCTAATAAAGGAATTAAACATTACACTAATCACTAAACATTAAGCTACCACCATTACAACTTTTGCAATGCCATACGTTCCTGACTGACAAATGGTGCAAAATCTAGTTTCCTGACTGATTGAGACCATTTGATTATGTTTTATTATTAGGATACTTCATGGATAGAGTATTGGACCAGACTGAACTACCTCAGAAGGTGTTTGCCATTAGTCAGTGCTTTAGAGCAGAGACAACACACAGTGCAGAAGCTAAAGGACTCTACAGGGTTCATCAATTCACTAAGGTTGTAGATAAAATACTTGCAAATACTCAACACCCCTGTACTGTACAATTAGCCTGTTTGAGATATGGTGGACACATTACAAGTGCACTCTTTGGGTTGGGTAAATCTGTCTGTATACACCCAAACCAAACAGTGCACTCATATAGTGTCCGCCATATCTCAAAAAGGCTAATTGGCCTTGATCACAGTTGAAAATAATAATAGTGTACACTCCTAATGCAAAATGATCAACCAGGCAATCGGGTGAGAGTTGTTAGGAATGAATTTATGAAACGGAGCAACCAGTACATAGCAACCACATAAGAACCACGTGGGCCAGTCCCCTTCTCTTAATGATTAAAGTTCTGGGTTCATTTTAGTCCATTACACAACACATAGGACCTACAACTTTACATTCAATCTGAAGGATGAAGTAATTATGGCTAAAAGTCTGACAACTACAGAACTCGATTCAAGTGCAATAGACTCCTCGGCCACAACACTTAGTTAGTAGAATGCAATATATTGAATCAAAAAACTTTGTACAGCACACTCTCTTTTAAATCAAGACTTAAAAGAGAGTGTGTTTTACAAAGTTGTAAAGGCTGCGGTATCATTATATTAATGTAGTGAATAAACGGTTTGTCATGTTTGTAGGTTGAGATGTTTTGTGTTTCTACTGAGGTTCAGAGTGAGGGAATACTTCAGGAGCTTATCAGCATTCAGCAAGACCTCTTCACTGAACTCGGCTTACATTTTCAGTAAGTTGGTTGTATCTTAAAGGACGAGTACATCTTCTTCTATTTTTTAGGAGAGAGTAGATTCATTCCGACTATCTAGTATTCAATAAACATTGCCTCTAACCTCGGAAAATGTCATCAAACTTGGTGTTTAAGTTGAGTGAAAAAAACAAAAAAAGGATTTGTGTTTTACAGGGATATTTATTCGGCTCATTTTAATTTCCGAAATCAAAGTAAGCAATGGAGATTTGAAGGGGGGGGGGGTCTTCAAATGCTTCTTCTTTGACCATGCCAGTATTTCAGATGGAAACGATTTTTCTGTTAATAAACAAACTTTCAGATTCATACTTACCAATTTTGTTTTGATAATTACCCATCCTGTAGATATCTCTAAAGATCGGACAATGACATGTTTAAATGTCAAATTCATGAAGCATGAATTGCAAACCATTGGCTGTGAGCTACGGCATAGGATTGGTATTAAACCCAGAACCATGGCTGGATCCCCTGCTCACTTTGACTTACCTCCATTGAGCTGAAATACAATGAATAAACAATGGTGGAAACCTCTCGATGTCTCGTAATCCTCTCCTTGGAACAGAAGAACAAAGGTTTGGAATCAGGGATGACACTAAAACCCTTGTATAATGGGAAAAAAATCAGCAAAATAGTCAAGCAAGCGCAATCTGGCGCTTTCTGCGGATGAAAGGAAGTGTTGCACAGTATGTGCGTGCTCTGCACACTCCGTAGTGGAATGTGCGGGCACCCTTTGTTCTGGGCTTGGAATTTCACATCACCCATTTGCTGGCTCGGAAAATATTTATGTTGATACATGGCCTCCAGCGCCTACTGGTTAAGAGTACATGTAGTGGAGCATTTTCGTAGTGTTCATTACTAGAAGAAGTAAAACACACCCACATTGAGGATTTATTTTGCAATATTCACATCTCAAATCAGATTTTGTACTTACATTTGTTGCAGGTTACAACATTTTTTGATAACACTCTTTTTGCTGGTTCTGTATTCTGGTTGGCTGAAATACAGTCTTGTGGGGTTAACTAGTATAGGCTAGTCCATGAGATTTACGCCACCTTGAACTAGAGGCATGTAATGACTTCGCGTGTGCGTAATTTGTGGGAAATATTTCTTGATTGGGGCACTATACTCAAAATACTCAACTGGTTACAGCGCCCTCTCATGATGTGAACAGTGAACAGCAACTAAAAAACTGAATCTAGGGAAACTAAAAGCGTCCATTCAATTGTTGAATTGCTCAGGAGTTATTGTTGAAATAAAACAGTAATAGCTAAAAAAAAACATTATTTTTTCCCCCTTCACATTGAGCCCACTTGAGCCCCTGTATTTAAACCCTGTAACTAAAATTATGCAATTAATTATTATGAATAATTAAATTTTTCTGTGGTGTTTTTGTTCCTTCACATAGAGTATTAGACATGCCATCACATGATTTAGGAGCACCTGCTTATAGGAAATATGACATTGAAGCCTGGATGCCAGCAAGACAAAGCTACGGAGAGGTAACAAAGACTTCATTTCTACTGTGTTGGAATGATCAACCCCAACAGTCCCAAATTCTATTCAGGAAATTGTCTGTTTTTCTGGGATATTGTACTGCAAGCCCAAATAACAACTGCTTAACACTGGGCCAGGCATAGCGATCTTATACAAGTCCAAACTTTTGGGTGTTGAGTTTCCAGAGAGTGGAGGTTATTGAAGGAGTCAGGTGGGTCTCTAGTCACAGACACTGGGGGGGGGGATTAAAGTAGTGTAAGCAAGAATCTAGGAGCTGGCTGTATTTTGGACATCTTGTTTCGAAGTTGGACATCCTTGTTTATCTTTCAAGTAAATGTAAAAAGTGTTGTGAACAATTTGGATGTGGATATAATTTGGTTCATGTTAGATAAGCACTGTAATTGCCTTGTGAGTCTTGCAAAAAAAGAAAACAAATCTACAGGCACCTTGGGTTGGATTTGAACCAGCAACCTTCTGCATTCTAGAGCAAGATGTCCTAACCATTAGATGACTAAACTTGCTCAGTTATGAGAGGTCAATTCTAATCGTACAAGTACAGTGTATTCCGCAAACAAGTCATAAGCACTTATCCATATTGCAATATTGACAAAGTTATTAATTGGACACTTTTATAAATAAAACATCTTGATGAACTGGTTTGGTTTGCCGTGATTATTCACATGGTAAATCATCAAACCATGATCAAACCAACACCATCAAAAGCTTCAAATCTTTCATTTCTTGAAAAACTGCACAAAAATGCAAAAAAGCAAATTACAAGATATCATAACACCTTGATTTTGCTCAATTTATTGCTCAATTTATTTTCTGAAATAAACTTTGCAGATTTCCAGTGCATCAAATTGCACTGATTATCAGAGCAGACGATTGAAGATACAGTACAGGACGGATGAAGGGGCCATTCGACATGCCTACACTGTAAGAATAACACTTTATTTCACTGATAACCATTACCTTATGTACCAGTCAGGATTCACTGGGTACCAATCACTTCATACCAGTACCAATCCTCCAGAGAAATAGTTCCATTTAATGTACGATCAAAGTAGCATTTAACCAGTTGACACTGGATGACTCGTATACACGCAAAAAAATGTCTGAGCCAGCTATAGAGGTTGGGTAAGCGTGCCATTCAGTAAAATCGGAATACCAGAACAAAGGTCACCCGCACAGAGTATGCGATCACCATGCATGCTTCGTTTCACCACACAAAGAGGACAGATGGTGTTGAATATTTTACCATTATGCTGGGTTTTATTGTGTAATCCCTGATTCCAGACCTTAGTCCTTTTGTTGTTTAAGAAGAGGCTTTCTCCATTGTTTATTCATTGTATTACGGCTCAATGTAGGTAAGTAGGAGGGAACCAGAGATCCAGCCTTGGTTCCGGATTTAGTACCAATCCTCGGCTGTAGCTCACGGTGACATTTTTCTCGATAGAGAAAACCAAAATCCCAGTGCTTCCAAGAAGATTTGTGTACCCTTGGCTTTTTCAAGTAAAAGTTTCTTTGTGCCGGAAAAGGAAAAAAGATTCCGGCAATTCCAAGAAAATAATCCAATCAAACTAGATTACCAAATAAAACTGAATTAATGAATTTCCACTCTCATAAGAACTCTAGTCTATTGGGAAATGAGTGCATCAGAAAACTGAATTAGAATTGGTTCCCTGTATGTGTGTTTTTCTCATCATTTGTCTCATTATTGAACTTTTCCTGCAGTTGAATGGTACAGCCTGTGCTGTACCTCGTATGATACTGACAATCCTAGAGTGTAATCAGCAAAGAGATGGAAGTGTCTTAATACCCAAGGCTCTACAGCCATACATGAATGGGCAAACAAGCATTACAAAGTCAACCAGTGGATTGTTACACTACACTAGACTGTGATGTGAACACACAGCCATGGATCAGAGCAAGATGAGCAGAAATGGGGCATAGAGGTACAGTGTCAAAACTCCAGCATTTCATAGGTTTTTTTTCTCACACCACTCAGACAATAACTTCAAAACTTAGTGTTGGAAGTAAGTTATTTCCTCAGCAAAAGGTAGTGGGAAACAGACCGAGCAAATAACCTTACCCAAAATGCATTGATTAATCACAATTGTGAGTGGGCACCCAAAATTGTGACAAAAGTCCGACACGGTAAAGTTCTGTGTAACAAGGTGCGAGCATTAGGATCTATAGCTACATTGCTCATGTGTGGCTCGTACACTACAATTATCAAAGGGCTGAGACGCATGTGTTCCTTCCAAGGGCACCGTTACCAGTCAGTTGCCATGGTGGCTGGGGCTTAATGGATTGACCCAATTGTCATGAAGAGTGTAAAATACCTAGTACTGGAGCTGGTTATTCTTATACTCGGCTAAAGGAACTTATATCTATACAAGTAAGACAATATCATCAGAAAATAGAACTTGAACAACTTCAATCTGAAAGTTCACTGATTGTAAAGTTGATACCAATCGTTTAGAAAAATGTTTCCATCTGAAGTGTTGAAGACGCCCAAAATAACCACCGCTTATTTTGATTGCCAAAATCAAAATAAATACGCACACAATCCCCGACAAAACCTCACCCTTTTTGTTTTTGTTTCCACTGGAACAACCCACCAATGTGATGACATTTTCACAGGTTGGTTGTATGGTGTGTTTATTGAAAACAAGAGTACAAGTGAATGAATTCACTCTTTTAAAAACCAATGATGTACAGAATGTTGCTCTGTACATTGGAGGACTTGATATCCGACACATTTCTTGCGGTTAAATATGACATGAACTATTTATTCCATCAAATACAAACTGCACACTATTAAATAAAAGATCTAAAATAATCACTTAGTACACTCCAATGACATTTTTGGTAACAACATAAAATAATCTCTAATTTGTCCAATGTGTAAAAACATTCTTAAGATTTGGTCAGGGCCCAATTTCATAGAGCTTTTTAAGCAAAAAATGTTGCTTACAAATTTTCTGCTAAGCAGAAATGAGCAGAATACCAGTCACATAATGTACATGTGACATGGTAGTTTGGCTGGTAGCCTTATTCCGGTAAGCATAATTTTGTGGTGCTTAGCCCACTTTGTAGTTCTGTTTTATCTGTCTGGCTCTTTTTAATGCTTTGAAATTTGTTTTATTTATTTCACCTTGTAATGTATATTGTTAAAAATGTTGAGATGTTTTTATGCCACACGACTCCTTGACAAACAACCTTGGTTGAATGGGTTACCGTGTATAAATAAATTGAAATAAATAAAATAAATAAATCATCACCATCTTTTTATTTCACCAGGTGCTTACACTACACTGTCACTAGCCCTGTAAGGGCATCATCAGTTTCCATTTTTAAGCACTTTGAGAGAGAAAAGGCTGGCAATGATCACAAAGTAGACTGAATTAAACACTGAGCAGCCACACTGCACGCTCTAGTCTTATAACCAATCCTTGTTGTATGAGATATTTTTGTATGTCGTTACCAAAAACCTCCCTAGATTTTGAGTTAATTTAACTTGAAGAAGATTGTGTAAATTAAATTGCTCTGGGTATATAAAATTAAATTGTTTAATGCTAATGAAACGCTCAAATTTGTAACATTATTAGAATGGTTTCATAGTGGTTACCTCTTGTTTAATCACTCTTGATCATTCCTTAAAACATTGTGGGTAACCATATTTGGAATTTGGACGTCCTTTATTTATCTGTCATATACATGTCAAAGTACTGTATAAGTGAGCAATTTAAGACCAATTTGGACATCCTATTTCTACTGGCTAACACCATGCATCTGGCTATACAATAATGCTCATTACAAATTATGGTTAGTCAAGAAAATGAACATCACTAAAATGTGTAATTAAAGACTATGTTAAATAGATTGAAAATTGAAAATAACAATATTTTGGTTAGTTTCAAACTGAAAGCATCCTTGTAAAGTTCATACATGTACCAGCACCGATCCTCTAGGAAAATATTCCCTCTAAAATACTGTCAAGTTCAAGAAAATACAGCTGGAAAACCCACATATCACCATTACTTCCACAAATCACAGTTGACTGCACAAGAATCCCAACAAACTAAAAACATTTTTCTTTTTTACATGTTTTATCACTAATTTCATTGACAACCAAATTTGGTTAAATGTTCACAGGTTGGTGGTACAGTGTGTTTATTGAAAAATAGATGGTAGGGGTGAAATACTCTTCCAAAAAACAATGTACTTTCCTTTGAATATTTTAGAACAATCTGTAAATCTCAAAGGAGTACAAATGATGAACCTGACACCAAACGCCCTCTTGAGGCATGATTTTCTTTAAAATAAAATAGATATATACATGAAGCAAGGTAATGGCAACTGTTGTAGACAAGAGGGGGGAGGGGGACATTTTTAATATAAATACATTTTTTGTTAGACTTCCAAAAATATACATATACAAAAAAAATCTTCTCAAAACCCTTGATAGGCTTGAATATTTCAACTCGCTCAATCAAATCGTCCAAATCTGGTATCCTCGTTTGAGCTATAAATATTACAAAGGGTAAAACTTAGTTTTGCAAAGCCTAATTTGGAAAGGCTTAGGAAAAATTGTGACCCTTGTTTGACTTACAAATATTAAGAACTATTACAACAGACAAATAGCATAATAAACACTTAACATGTACTATGAGCAACACCAATAAGTATATAATTGAATATTCTTAGACATCAACATTC
This sequence comes from Marthasterias glacialis, assembly GCA_911728455.2. Classification (NCBI taxonomy): domain Eukaryota; kingdom Metazoa; phylum Echinodermata; class Asteroidea; order Forcipulatida; family Asteriidae; genus Marthasterias; species Marthasterias glacialis. Next base: position 29,395,421 of record OU452219.1, read on the forward strand.
TCATGAGAATTAAGTGATTTGTGATGTATGAAATTTGGACTTGTACCCAAATAAGTGGGAGCATTTCTATATTTTTGGATTGCTTCTGCGTTACAATGTAAAATCGTGTGATTTTGAGGCTTTGTAGAGTGGAGATAGATAAAAGTTTTATCTTTAGAAAAACTGGTTCAAGAAATCTATGGAAAGAATAAATTTTGATGTCATACATTTCAAGTTTTTAAGAAATGAAAATCTAACTGCCACTAACTAGGTTTTGATAAGTATTACAGAAAAAGAGATTGGTCACGTACAAATTGGAATGAGGGCAAGAAAAAGTGCAATTTGGAATAGGCATGCAAGTCTTGCACGTATTCAAACATTTTATTGAGCAACCTTGGTTTCCCACACATACATGTATTGCTTTGACATGTGAAGAAACAAAATCAGAAACTTGATTGAGTTTGAATACACAATAGCCTTGATCAAGGCGCCCCGGCCGGCCGGTGTTTTTTGAGTATAGAGGCTCCTGCTTAATATTAATTTCCCCCACTTATTAGCCGCTGCCACAAACTCCAGCACACCCCACGCTCACAGTGAGTGGATCCATACATTGTTATGTACAGTACACTTACATGTATAATCCATGTGCATGTACATGTACAGTTTAGTTGTGTGTGTGACTATTCGCAATTGCGCCCTGATGCTTCTTTACTAGCTACGAGCCTGTGATTGGTCATCCAATAAAATGAACCACCTACATCTTGCATACAAAAGTCCGTTGGAAATCCAACAGGATAATAAAGAAACACATAAGCTTTCGTTTACAAACGCATCAAGGCTGTCGTCCTAACGGACTCCGTGCATGGATTGTGTGCGTGTGCACGTGTGTGTCATCCTGACGGACTCCGTGCATGACTGTGTGGGTGTGCGAGTGCATATCGTCCTTATGGACTCCGTGCATGGATAACTCAGGGCTAAGGAAAAGTGCAAAGACAGCCTTGGTCAAGGCTAAATACCCACATGACTTGCACAGTCATATGACTCATCACACACTCTGGCTTTTTGCTACTTCCAGTACCACCCCAACCACCCCCTTTGTTTTCTTTAATTTAAACCTTACTTCCCTTTTGTCACCATTTGATACAATTCTTAACGTGATGTTTTTTTTAGTAAGACCTTGAGTCTTGGTAAGACATGTAAAAGGCAAGTTCATAACTTATAGCTTCTTACATAATTTCTTAAAAAGAAAAACTAGCTCAGCGCATTTCCTATGAGCTTATAATTAGATCAGATATGGTGGAATTACATACAAATCACACTTGCATGTAACAACAGGTAAAAATAGATCAAAATAGTGACAAATTATGCACATGCTGTAATAGCAAATGCAGTGTTTGTGACACCATCGTTACACTGAACGATTGGAAAACATGTACTTAAGACAAAGACAAGAAGATTGAGATGGTAGGATTTAAAGCTCTGTGTGTTGATGTGAATGCATCTGGTTTGCTCGATACTGCTGATGATCACGCCCATCTTCTCTATCTTCTTCATACTCTTCTATCTCCTCATCCTCCTCATAGTGTCTATGATCCATGGGTACTCTACTAAGCCGATGAGAAACCTTCTCTTTCTTGCTACTCTCAATCAATGCAAGAAAATCATAAGGGCTTACCAAGGGCTCAAATTTGCCTTCCTTTAAACCTACAAGGGAGGAGGACAAATTCAAGAAAATCTCTATAAGGTGTCTTGAGTTGCTCTGGTAAAGAAACCACATTTCTACAAAAGATGTAGTTTTGTGTCAAAAAGAAACTTTATGCATCCTTACTATTCATAAATAGTCCACAAAACAAACACAGGCAATTGTCCAGTTTGGGACATGTGAATTTGTGGGGTCAAGTTGAACTAAGACTGTAGTATGCATAAAAAACCACTTATTTTCACTTTGTTTCCTCGTAACTCCAATTCCCTGCATTGCATAAATTTGTTTACATTAAAATGAATTATAACTCATAGACTTTCCTATTATTTCATTTTTTCCCCCTTATTAAGTAGACTTTACCTCCGTCATGTTGTGGTTTATTTTTCTGAAACTTAAGGTGCATTTTGTGTTCGAAAGCTAAAATCCGCCTAATTTCTAACCGATTTGTGGGCTTTCATCTGGAGACCCTCTAAGTAAATGAAAATGTTGTTTGGCTTAAAATAAACCTTATCTCATAACCTTTCTTCTGATGTAACAGTTATTTTGATTGGAGTAAAGTTTCCCTCGTCATTTAAGGCTTTAACAGATCTAACCAATAAATGATCTTGTAGCTTATCCCATAGGATAATGCACAATAATTGGCACGAGTTGAACCGACGCAAAAAGTAGTTGCTTTGTTTGACTGTTTGTTTCTCAGTGTAAGTTTGACAGATAAAACTTGTTATTAGTGGCAATGTTTTAAACCAATAAAAAGGGTAAATAATACTGATCACCAAAGTGTTCATTTCATTCCGAATGCATAGAAAACAACAAATTACGAACACGTAAAAAATCATGATTTTATTGAGCAACATGATTTACTTAGACGTTTTCATGTCTCAGCAGCTTGTACATACCATTATGAAATGGGTAAGTCTGCTCATGTGCATGAGGGACTACATGCAGAATGTCTGGGAAAGGTCAACTCGCACTGTAGCAACTCAATTTGCATATATTAAAAACAATTTCTTAGTTTAACTTTTATTGCTTCACTTTTATTGCTTCACAAACTGATATGTGGAACATGCTAGACATTTCCAAGACAAAGTGTAGGATCTGTAATCTTCAAGAAAAAAAGGATTGAATTCAGTGTGAACTGTGAAAGCTCAATGGTTATCAAATTCATAGTACTTATCCTCTAGAGAAATATTTGCATCTGAGGAATGGTCAAAGTAAAAAAAAATAGCTTATGAAGATTTCAGAAATAACTTATTTCAATTGCAGCAATCAAAATAAGAACAATAGAAGAGTGTGCAAAACCTCCCAGGCAAAACATAAACTGTATTCACTGTCTTCACTAAAACGGGACAACCTAGTTTGATGAAATATCCATAGGAAATTAATCTACTGTTAAAAAAACCAACCTGAACATGTTGTCTCCCCGCTCATCACTATCTTCAACCAATCAGTCAAGGCCGGTACTTCATAGCTGAAGTCAGGAGGGTAGTTGCATACCCTGCTTGTTCTGTGGTCAACAAACACAATGCTGGGGTGAAGATGTTGTCGTCTGATGCCGTAGTCTTTCAAGATTTCTGAGCCTACGCAGGACGGCTGGGATCTGGACATAAATTTATTGGAAAATTGACAGTTTCTCCATCATTATTTAAGTTCAGTAATTATTGCATCAGGGATAAAGAACAGCATCAATTTGTTTTTGCCCAACGTACATTGGTGTAGGGCGAAACCTTAGAGTTTGTTACTTTTCTATCGGTGATACATGTCATGTCTTCAAATCACATGTTCATACACCTTTACGTGACCTATCAGAATGCATAAACTCTCAGATTTATGATTGTTATTTATTAGTATTTATTTTACTCAATCCCACAAGATGGACTTTGTGAACTTACACATCAATCCATAGTATGGTGAGCTTTGATTCAAATGTTTTCTCTAGAACCAATCTTGCTAGTGAGGACTCTGCCTTGACAGACTGGTCATCTGTATCCTTGAAGAGGATCAAGAATGGCTTGCCTCGACTGAAGTGAAGAGGGAAAGTACTAGGAGACAACTCCGGCTGAAGAAGAAGAAGAAGAAGTATTCATTTATATACAGCAAATTCCATAAGAAAATATGTGTAAATGTACATCACATGTGAACTATATACTCCAATCATGCTCAGAGTTGGGGCATACAAATACAACAGATCCAGAAACACCAAGGCAAGCTCATTCTCTTTCAAGATAATTTTGCTCTGTGTACTACCTGTTCAGAGTGACTTATGTCCCATTAAACCATGCCATGCCCTAGACTGAACACCACCCATGACACTACATGCAATGGTCACCCATCCAATTACTGACTGCAGTCAATCTTTGTAATCAGTCTTTGGGGTATACGTCAACACCCAATTCTCTGTTAGACTGTTTCATAATACATTTGACTCCATGGAGTGGTCTAGTGCACTGGACTCCGACTTAGACGGTTAAAAAATGTAGGTTTGAAACCTGGCCTGGATAATAAATATTGGCACCACTGTCTTGATCATGTATTGCTTTAGTCTTCAGATATAATTGCACATGTACATGCAGGTACAATGTACTGGCAGAAGTATTGTACACAACAGCTCCCATGGGACATTAAAAAGGAAGTTTAGAAAATTGAGGTTCAATTGAAAATCGGCAAATCTAATTGTCCGTCAACACACTGTGTGATCTGTCAAACATTTTAACCACTTCATTGAGCATAATCATTTTAACAGGCTACAAAATATGATCACATGGATGGACGGTTATTGCTTGGCATAAAGTTGTATTTGTATGCCCTACACAAAACACATTACGCACAACGCATGACAGACAAATAGACAAACAATCCTCTTAAAAAAAAGGTTATTATACTTCTTCATAATACTGTTGCACAACTGTCCTCACATCACAATAGACCGATTGCGCGACAATCTTTACATGCGGTCACGTGACCCCCTATTGGGGATGACGTCATACAGCTGGTGAAAAAATACGTGTAAAGAGATAGGCCGTGACACAGAGTGAGTTCGAAAACAGTCGATTATACTTTCGTTAAGCGATGAATTCGTTAATCAGCCCCTTTATTTAAAGTAGTATGGTGAGGCATTAATTTAAATCACATTTTTTTTTCATAATTTAACAGAATTCTTCTGAAAAGAGGTTTTTTAAGCCATGTACTACCGGCGTCGGACGACTATTATGTAGCCACCCGTCTGTTATTTTGTTTGTAATGTTGGCCTAAATCACTGTAAAAAAAGGATAAACAATGTTGGAAAAGTGAGCATTAATACCTAGCCTTGCAGAATTTCAAATAGGCAAAGGAATCACACAGTTTTGGAAAGCAATTTCTTTGGAGGATTTCAGCTTCAAAACTTTGAAATTTTTGTGTTGAAAAGTGTGTGGTGATCGCGGTCGTCTGGCCTAATGTTCCGTCGTGCGCTGTACACATCGTGCACATTTATACGGTACTTTTACAATTTTCAAGACTTGCTGGAACTGTCCTTACTGGCTTTATTCAGCCACTTGAAGGTCTTTGGTACAAACTCTGGAATATGTTTCACAGATTTCGAGCAAAAAAAGCCTTGATCGAATTAACTAAATGCATTAATCACCGTGTACCGTACCACCCTTTCCTATGGAGGATTATGTGTGTGTTTACATTTTTAACCCAACAGGGGTCACGTGACGCGGGTCGCGCAATCGGTCTATCGTTTCACTTAAACATATCTTGTTTTTTATCTAAAAACAGTCCCCCAACCGTCAAATAGAAAGAAAAAAATCCAGCCATCAAAAGAGGTTCTACTGTGAATAATTGCCTACAGCTGTCCATGTTTGTTCTTTCCAGATAGATTTGTTAGTGTGTTTAAGAATTGTGTGTATAACCTTGAAATGGTTATTGATCAAATTATTTTGATTAAATTCCTGTTTTATCATTCAGGACAAAACAACATTTCTTGACCATAATTACATGTGTTTGCTGCTTCTATCTAATGAAATTCAATAAACCATTTAATAATTCAATTAAATATTCCATATTCCCTATACCAGAATGTCATAATTTGTTATTGTTTCGATTGCAATAATCCTAGATACACATGTACCACTGTTTTTGTTATCATAACATCAATTCTTATTTGCGTTTGGGGATTGGATGAGGTGTCAGAAAATAGCAGACATGTAAAACCTGATGTTGTTAACATGTATATTTATTTGATTTTGAAAACATACTAGCCTCTTCTGAAAAAAGAAGAAGAATATGTCAAGTTTAATTATATTTCTGGAACCATTATGCCATAAAATTTACTGGTAGTAATATAATACCACAATAGGGAGTGGAATATGGAAAATATAGCAATTTTACGTTTCAAATCCAACGAGGCCAAAAGGCTGGATTGTTTTTTTAGTTGTTTTTTTTAGAAAAGTCCTAGTGGTACAGAAAAACTATGCAAATATATGCCCAATCACTTTGAAGAACCCATGTCTTCTGCAAGCCAATTATAATAACAGTAATATACAGACATTCATACTTTTGCAATATCTTCCACAGATGACAATTTTACTTGGTAACTTTTTAATAAGACTTCCCAATATAATTTATCTGTTAATTGCATTGGGGGAAAAGAGAATATATATTTTAACCGTCTACACTGATGTGTGATAAGCACTGTATACTCAATTGTTACAGTTATATTGTTTGTGATACTCACTATGACAGGATTTGAATTGGCCTCTTGTTAACTAGCATGCTCCGTGGTCATGTGGTTTAGATATCAGGACCCAGCTTTATAGAGCTGCTTAAGCGGAAAATGTTGCTTAAAAAATTTCTGCTCAGCAAAACTAATCAGGATACCAGTCACAGACTGTATATGTGACATAGTATTTTGGCTGGTAACCTTAATTTGGTAAGCATAATTTTGTTGTGGGTATGCAGTTCTATGAAATTGGGCCCTGCTCTAAAATGTGGGGGTCATGGGTTCTAATCCCATCTGAGTAGCCTGTAGTTGTTTTTTTCTGCAGGTCTTGGAAGCACACAGTCCTCATCACATATCGGTGTGAATACATAGCACCTTATAAGAGTTACAAGCAATGTATTAGCCGGGATCTGGAAATTAAGTTATTCATGACAAACACTTTCACATGTAAATGACAGATACATGTAAGTGTGTTCAAAATGTTTCAAAGGTGACACTTGTTAAAAGTACATGACGGACTCATTCAAACTGAAAATATAAGAAATTCCTCTTACAACTAGTGGAAGAGTGGCCTTGTGTACGAAGGTGATCAGATCGCTTGTGGTATAGTCTCCTGTGTACTCCACTTGAGGCTGATGGGAATCTACCCATTTAAATGCAGTGACTACAGGTTTAGAGGCATCAGACCTAACATAACAACAATGCATAAGGAGGTACATGTATATGAACGTTTCAATCGTGGAAATGCAATATTGACCCAATACACCTGACGTCACAATAATCTTGGTTGCGCCATTTTGGGAGTCAATGCGCGCGTGTGTGATACAGTTTAGCGCACATTTTAGGCGATGCTGCATTAACACACTTAAAATATATTATTTGTACATGCAACATGACTCCCAAAATGGTGAGCAGGGCAGACAGTAGCCATATGTGACGTTGGTGCATGAGGTCAGTAGGTTCATTGTAGGTTATACATGATTAAATCTCAATAAGATCTTTTCAGAAAAAAAAAATCAACAAACTCATCTTTGCAGAATAAAAAACCAGCCAGTAATCAGATGAGCAACTTATTCAAAGACAGCAAACTACAAATTAACACCAAAGCCACGAACAACACGGGTATAAAGGCTCCACATGAGAACCACAGTCTGTAGGGAATAGCCTTAGACAAAAATAAACTCAATAATGCAGAGTGGCAGGGACAAATCTTATTTGAATAAAGGCGGTCTTAAAAGTAATGAACAATTATTTTTTTCTTGGAAAAACAAACGTTTCACATTATGGATGAACTAAAGTAGTACTCACTGTAATGCCATTTATAGAAACGTGTGTCCTCTATATGAATAAACACAACTACATTAGTCAAAACTTTCAAGAAATGTGTGGAAGTAGTTTCAGAAAATTTTCAGATGATCTGTCAGAGAGCAGGTCTGGTACAATTATGGATAAAATGGTAGCTTACTGTAACTCAGCACATTCTGCCTGACACACTGCCATCAAATGTTGACCCTGAAACATCTTGGTGGCTTGTTCGTATTCACGCCTCTCTGAATGAAGAATTGAAAAACAACATAAATAGTAACGAAAAAACAGAAACAATATCTATAGTTACACAGTTCATTTTTTATCAGTTGATACAAATGAGATGTCATGAGTTACTGTACAATCTCTTTTACCAGTTGCTAACGAGATTTTTCCATTTTTTCCGGTATTGTTTTCTCGGAATTACCGGAATAATTTTTCTTTGAGATTACTGCTGGCATGATGAAACCTTAACTAGAAAAAGCGAAGAGAACAAAGATTCTTTATTAAGTGCACCGTGATTTTTGTTTTCTCTATCAAGAAAATGTCAAATTCATGCACCAAAAATTTGTCATCAAAATTCTTGGCTGTATGCCACGGCTTACGATTGGTACTAAATCGGAACCAAGACTGGATCCCCGATTCACTCTGACTTACCTCCACTGAGCCGAAATACAATGAACTGGTCAAACTTTGTAATTTTCCTCAGTGAAAATGACAAGCTTTTCTTTTAATTTTGTTTAAGCAAAGAGTTTAAGAGCTTACCTTTGGTAGATGTTGCAGGGAAGTAACCCATGACTACAGCAGTGAGGGTAGATGGAACCCACTCTGGTTGCTGACCCTTACTAAATGCAAGGCAATCTGAACATGTCTTTAAGATCACAGGATTGGCTGTGGAATACCTGAAAGGTTTCAAAGAGGAAAATCATCAGAAAATTTGTTTAATATATTAAAATCACTTCATCTCAATGCCAAAATACAAAAAGAATTATAATAAAAACTGGATTTACCAAACTGTGAGATAATTCAAGGTTCTGTTTTTACAAACATATGAATATTGCTAAGAAGGAATGATGAAATAAAGCCACCAACATTTAATTATGGCACCCTGACTGGTATAAAAGGTGAGGTGTCACAAAGTATTAGAAACAAATGACAACAAACACTGGAGAAAGCTCCGTCTATTTCACCACTAGAGCTCTGGTTCTTTTACATGCATAACACCGTACAAAGGTTTTTGTCCAAAAGACAACGCAATTATGATCTATTTACTTCTCAGAGTTAGCTGATCAATCTATTTACTTCTCAGAGTTAGCTGATCAATCTATTTACTTATCAGAGTTCAGTAAGCTGATCAATCTACCCTCGCAAGTATCCATTTACTTCTCAGAGTTTTAAAGTCAAAATCAAGTGTCTTGTTCAAGGGCACACACTGAGCACACACTCTGACCACACTCTGACCACACTCTGACCACAGCAGAAATTAAGTTCAGTGCACTAGACCGCTCAGAAAAAAAAAACATGCAAACAAAAATTCAATAACAACAAACTCTAGGAGTACTCACAGGTTGTAAGCTTTAAGGATTCCTTCCTTACTCAGCGAACCTTTATAATCCGCTACCAACTGGCCTTCCTGGTACATCTTGACAGCTGGGTAGGTAGTTATGTTATTGAGCTGACAGACGTCAGGCCAGTTGAAGCATTTTACTTGAGTGAAGGGTTGGCCGAGCTGTGGATTAGCTTCTTGAATGGTCTTGGCTGCAGCTGAGTAAGATTCTAAGAAAGCTTTGCATCTTGGATCCCCTACCAGAAAAAAGGACAGATGATTTGTAACTAAAGTCTTCATAGTCAGGGCTGTAAGGGATATTTTGGTTCAGATTTTTCCAAAAGCACCAAATTTGGCCCAGATGTTGCCCATACCATACTATTTCGATTTTTGATGGGCGCCAAGACGGGCGACCCACGGGGCGGCCATATTGGCAAAATCCATTATGGCCGCCATTTGGGTCAAAGGTCAATCACGATTAAAAAAGTAAAAGGGCTAAAATAATAAATTATACTACTTTTTAGGGGTTTTCAGGGACGGGGAATCTGATTCTGATGTTATTTCCAAGATTTGAGGTCAACTTTACCCGTCAAAGTAACCGTAAAGGTCATTTCGGCGTCAAATCTGGTGTTTTTTGTGCGTCATCCCAGAAACCAACCCCAAAAATAAAGTGTTTTCCTATTATAAGTTCGTATATGTCACATCATTTGACATTTACTCCAGAAGGTCATAAAACAAATCTGTAAAGAATAAGTTCAGGAACAACTCTGGTTTGAACAATTTGGAAATGGCATTTGCAGTGAAAATATTCTATATGCCACTGTATATATTCAACCGATCAAAATACCTTACAATGATCTGTTTAGCAACAAAATACAAATACTTTCTGGCTGTCACCTCCAATACCAAGGCATGTGCACCTTCCAGTGCATGCTTTGAGGCAGCCACAGTGCAAGAGAATGGCACGCAGCTGAAGCGTCGCTGAGAATGGTCCATACAGGTTGCCATGTATCGTGCCATCTTTGTGCCAGCCCCACTCACTGATGTCAGGACTTTTCTTGTCAGACCGAGGTGGACTGACTCCAGCTGAAACTCTCCTGTAATAGTGCTCACTTTACATGCTGGAACAGTGTGGCTTGGGTAGGTGGGATGCTTCCCATAGTGATCTGCTTCCACTGGTGAGGAGGCGATGTTTGGCAGCGTTGACACCAGCTTCACCACAACCCATCTTATACATGAGTATGACAAAACATCGATGACCTGCTTATGGACATACTCGAGACTGAAGAGATCATGCGTGAGAGCCACAAGTGTGTCGGTGAGGTCCAGTATGCCTGTCCAGGGTGCACATGGTGTTTTCTAGCAACATCCAAGAAAAACGCAAATGTGTCACACCCTGTTAGGCTGTGTCCTTCCCCATATTGAGCAGTGGATGACGGTGGAGGGTCAATGATGGCTTCGAACTCAAGCTGTTTTACAGCTAACTAACTGCATGCAGTCAGGTCTAGCCAGCATAAACAGTGTAAGGGCTTTGGGTTTCTCATAGGTTTCAACCACCCAGCCATGTGCCTGGAGGCTTATGTTGGACTGTTCATGGGCTTGGCCATTGGCTTGGCCTTGAGGCTGAACTTTCTAGCTGATTTCTGCACAAGAAATTTGCCCTTCACGAATTCAGCATGTACTTGAGGGTGTTTTATAGCTAACTCCACCATGTCTCACACATGGACCGGCAGCCAATGTGCGTAGTTGGCGCGGTCAAGGCAGTGAAACCAGCCACAGAGTTCGTCACATGCTTCACATACAGTGAGAAGTCCCCCTCCTGCAGGGATCGCACAAATCAAGTCATTAGTAGCTCCAGCCCAATTATGGTTGACCAGAACTTGAACTGGGGGACAGTTTGGGAACGTTGATCCCACATGTCGAATGACTCAAGTGGGGTCATTACATTCTCACAATAGTTTGAGTAGGGGGTCTGCTTGAACAGGTAAAGTGACATGAGAGAGACTTGATGGGTATACCTCGTGGGCTTATGTGCTGCTAATTGAGCGCAGACTGTGCTCCACCACATTTCTGGACCTCAGCCCCAGAGAGGACGGTGGGCCACCCAGAATGGAGAAGTACCTTTCCAATCATAATATGCATCTTTTCTTTAATGTGCAGTGCGCCCATCTTAGAAACCAGCTTGTCTTCTCCCAAAGTGTTGGGGGTATTGCCATTGGAGCAGTTTGATGATAGCAGTTTCATGATAGCATACAGTGGCTGATCTGTACCTAGGACGGTAGTCTGGCCTGGGTTGATGGAGCCTTGTCTGGGAATAGGGGGAAGATGCTGGGGGCTTCAATGACTCCTCGCTTGCTTGCATTGAAAGGTATCCCAACCAAGTGATGATGTCACCATCTGCAAGCGTGCCTTACTTCAGCACACTGGTGACCTGCACCATCCATGCCTCATCCTTTACCTTGGCACCTCGGACAATAAAGGGTGGTCTGACTTTGCTGTTGTTGAGTCTGGGTGCAAATACATCCGGCCAAGTGAGTTCGACTGGGGTCTGGATCATTAAGAGTCTGGTAGTTTCAGAGTTGACTTGTCAGAGGGGTCAAGCTTGATGAATCTGCTTTACACGAGAGTGCTCATGCCAAAGATGGTTGGTCGCGCTTAGGGCATATCCATAGAACTCATTAAATAAGTTTCCCTCAGCCTTGGTGTCTATATTGTCAACATCACGGAAGATGAAGACATTGAGACAGCTATTGGTTGAAAACACCACTCCACCTTGAGCTTGTGAGCACACATCTCATTCCATCAAAGTCCTTGGCACTACCCCTCTTCCACAGTCGAACATGATGTGATACAACTTCACAGTTTCTTGGATGTGGCAAGAATATAGCCTGGGCAGTCTGGACAAGAATACCGGACCTTACCAATGGACTTGTGGCTCTCACGCATGACCCTGATCTCTTTAGTCTCGAGTCAGTGCAAAAGCAGGTCATGCAACACTTTGTCATACTCATGTACAACAGGGTTTGTGGTGTGCAGCTGGTGTCAACGCATCCAAACATCGCCTCCTCACCAATGGAAGTAGATCACTGGAAAGCATCCCACCTACCCAAGCCACACTTTTCCTGCATGTAAAGTGAGCACTATTACAGGCAGGTTTCAACTGTAGTCAGTCCACCTCGGTGGACAAGAAAAGTCCTGACTTCATTGAGTGGGACTGGCACAAAGATGGCATGATACATGGCAACCTGTATGGACGGCTCTCAGCAACGCTTCAGCTGCATGTGCCATTCTCTTGCACTGTGGCTGCCTCAAAGCATGCACTGGAAGGTGCACATGCCTTGATAATGGAGGTGACAGCCACTATATAATAGAAAGTATTTGTATGTTGTTGCTAAATATTGTATGGTATTTTGGTCCTTTGAATACATACACTGGCATATGGAATATTTTCACTGCAGACGCCATCTCCAAATTGTTTAAATCAAAGTTGTTCCTGAATTTATTCTTTACAGATTTGTTTAGTGACCTTGTAGAGTAAGAGTCAAATGATGTGACATATACATGTACAGCTTATAATAGGAAAATACTTTTTGGGGTTGGTTTCTGGGAAACACCAGTTTTCGACTCCGAAATGACCTTTACGGTTACTTTGACGGGTAAAGTTGACCTCAAATCTTTGAAATAACGTCAGAATCAGATTCCTCGACCCTGAAAACCCCTAAAAAGTTGTATTATTTTTTATTTTTGCCCTTTTACTTTTTTAATCGTGATTGACCTCTGACCCAGATGGCGGCCATATTGGATTTTGCCAATATGGCCGCCTCATAGGTCGCCCGTCTTGGCGCCCGTCAAAAATCGAAATAGTATGGTATGGGCAACATCTGGGCCAAATTTGGTGCTTTTGGAAAAATCTGAACCAAACAGCCCTTATGGAGCCCTAACATCCTTGACTATCACACTTTTTTAAAGAAAAAATGGTAAACTAGTAAAACCTAAAAGCAGTATATGTACATGAACTTCTTAAATTTATAACTGACTGCAATGGATTCTTTAAAAAAAAGTTTTGTCTTATTCAATTTCAAAACACAAACTGATTTTTACCACTTCTTCCAATCATCACTAATTTAAATTATTTCAAATTTGAAAAACAAATACAAACAAAAAACACTTAATCTGACTAGAACCTTGAAACGATTTGACTTGACCGGCCCATACAAGGCATTTAGAAAGAGGGCATAATAGTTTAGGGGCAAAACACTTCAAAGCTACAATGAAAGCTCCTCCAACACCTCTACCATGTCAACAATAATAAATACATGAACACAACACTAAAACGGCTGAATTAAAAAGCGAAGTTTTGTTTTTCTTACAGCGTACAGTAAACAGGATAATGATCAACTGTGAACTGGCTACGATTTCAGGGAAGGTCTTGTCAGTGAGATTAGGAATATGTGACATATCCAATACTCTGGTATCTCTGTTTACAGCAAACTGCACTTCATCATCCTGGATCTCTTGCACTGCATCAATAAAGGGGAAAAAAGAGTCAGCAAATCGGCCCAAGGTGTCTACAAATGTCTACTTCAGCAGCTTGTTGTGAATGTTCCTGCAATGCTTAAGCACAGACAAATATCAATAGTTTGGGTACAAATTAATGTTCTCAAAATCTACGCTAGTAATAAACCACAAGGGGAACTGACTGGGTAGATTTTAGTTTAGTTTTGGGGTGAACCACAAAAAAATTGACTAGAATGGGATTTGAACAAGTTGAAAGGGTTATGACTGGCACCCCGAACAAAGACATAGACAAAATAGGGAGACCTCCACAACATTAGAGCTAAATAGCTCAGTTGGTAGAGTGCAAGCATAATAATCCCGAGGTTGCCGGTTCAAATCCCTTTCTAGTCAATTTTTTCTTTGTTCACCCCAAAATCAAAACATATGTTTTTGCACAAATTCAAGCTTACCCTTTAAAAATTCAGTTAAAGATTTGTGTTAAATAGTTCTGTTGGAAAGATTTGTTACAATGTTGAATTTACCTGGAATCTCTCCAGTCTCCTCTGTTTGTTTGTGTTCATCAGAGGGCTCAACTTGGATGTACATATTGTCTTCAATAAAAGATGACACACTCTTCACTGTTAGATCACCACTCATCGTAATCACATGCTCCTTCATGAAAAGGACACAAATTATAAACCAAAGCTTGTATATAAAAGCGGCTTAGTTCAGCCAAGCAGCCATCTTTATACACCTTAATTGCTATTAGGTTCCACCTAGGATTGTGAATATTTTCAAAGTTGCTCTGAGAGTAGGACTTTTCCAGAACCCAGTACCTCCCCAAAAGGTTGGTAGTGAAAATAGTATTTTATCTCAGGACAAATTAATGAAGTATTTTTTTTAGCCAGCAACCAGATGGCATTGAAACACACCATTGTATGAAATCAGAATACCGGAACAAAGGCTACCCACACATAACACTGCTGACCGTGCACAGAACACGCACACGCAGTCTAACGCTTTGTTTCACCCACACAAAGAGAAAACATGGTCTTGAATATTTTTGCTGGTTTTTGGCTACTGTGCGGTTGTTCTTGTGTAATTCCTGATTCCAGACCTTTGTTCTTTTGATTATGGGATATTGAGAGGCTTCTACCATTGTTTAGACGTTGTATTTCGGCTCAATGGAGGCAAGTCAGAGTGAACCGGGGATCCAGCCATGGTTCCGGGTTTAGTACCAATCCCATGCCGTAGGCTACGGCCGAGGTTTTGCAATTCCTGTACACGAATTTTACATTTTCTCAATAGAGAAATAAGCTATAAAGAGAATCTTTGTGCCAGCGGTACCCTCAAAGAAAAAAGATTCTGGCAATTCTGAGATAATAATCCCATCAGGCTGGACGGGAAAAAAAATGGGAAGATTCCAAATGATTAACATTGTGTGCATAACCTCCATACAGCGTAATTGAAAAAAAGGGATTCTCAAATACGTATGTGATCAGAAATAATATAACAATTGAAGAGGGTTTATTTATGTTTATTGACCCCTTGCACGCACATCACACACAGCGACTGTGCCACGCTTACCAATTTGGAAGTCAATAGGTATACGTGTAAACACTGCGTTGTGTTTTGATGTAGCCTTACTGTTGTTCTTACCTGAGGAGCTCTCTGTAGCATCAGGCATGGGTGCTGGCAAGGCTCAATTTCATCACCAACTACACTCTGTGGTGTATTGTCACTGTGTAGGATAACCATCAAAATGATACTAAAATAAAAACATTCACTGGATCTACGTACATAATAGACCAGGGCTGGATTCCCCAAAACCACCAAGATTCATCTGTATAAGTTACTAGTAAACTAAAGTCTGTCTCCAGCCAATGTGGCTCGTCAGGATGGCGACTATATATCCGGTTTCCTTGGCATTAAATGACTGAGAATATTTCTATTCTACCTGGACAGGATGCCAGTCAATCGCAAGTTACTCCCCAGCTCTCACCGGTACCCATTTTCATTCCTGAGTGGAGAGAAGCAATTATGGTAAAGTGCCTTGCTCAAGGACACCAGTGTCTCGACTGACCAGGCCAGGATTCGGACCCACATTCTGTAAACATGGTAAATTACCGAACTTGAGTTCACCACACTAGGCCATGACACCCCACCATTTCACCACTAACGACACTCTTTGGCATATTGTCACGGTGTGGAATAACCATCAAATTGACATTAAAAAAAAACATTCACTGGATCTACATATAGACCATAGCTAGATTCCAAACAAGCACCAAGATTTATCTGTATGATAAGTTAGCCAATGAACTAATCTTGAGTGCTATACAAAATGTGAGCTACATCTAAACATTAAAGCAAAAGAAAAGAACACTGACAATATAAGATGTCCTAGATGTACAAGCAAAACAAAGTTGGTTACCTGTTGATGAGAACAAAGCCCAAGTTGCCCTTGTAGGTTTGTGAGAGGGCTTGCACCACCTCTTTATGCTCAGCATACTGGGCACTACTGCTGTACACATAAGCAGTTGGTATACTTAGCCTCTGGTAAAATATGCTCTCAGTTGTTGCTTTATATTCCACCTGAGAAGCAATAAGTACACAGGAGTTTGAGTATAAAATCCCCTCTAAAATGTGACGGTTAAAGACAGGGTATCTATCAGATTGATAATCAGTGGAAAAATTTGACAAGTTTTAATCTGAAAGATCAGTACCAATCCTCTAGAAAGTATATTTCTGTTAGAAAAACTGAGTAAGTCAAGGTGATAGCACTGAAGACCCTCCAAATCACTGCTGCTTATTTTAGTTGCGTGCAATTGACATACATCATGTATGTCAATTAACATGTAAGCTTGATATGAATATGTACAAAATCCCTGACAAAATATAAACTTGTTTTCACTCAAACGTGACCATGCACCCATTTTGATTAAATTTACACAAGTTGGTTATACAGTGCGGTGTGTTTATTGAAATTAGGCCGTGTCTGAATTGGTGGCTATTGCCGCGTCATCATACGTTGAAATATAGGACGTCCTCAGTAATAGCCATAGCTGTAGCCTCAGCCACCATTTTGGCTACAGCTTTAGTTTACTCTTCCCAAACCAATTATGTACATTGTACTATCTCTTTAACCCTAAATGTAGAACCACCCAATCTATCTCTGGATTTTGCTCGAATTTAATAACTGGTGATAATGGGATTTTGGGGATGGAGTCACGGTATGGGAGGATAGAGTTAGAGTAGATTAGACTCTCAAAGGGTTGCACGTCCAAAGGTTTCAGATACAATGCAAAGTCTGGTAAAGTGAGTTTGCCTCAACAGAATGATAACAAGAGTTATGGTGAAGGTGGTGGTGAGGAATGAGGTTATGGGATTTTGGGGTTCGGGTTCGGGTTGGGGTTGGGGTGAAAGGTCTCCTGGACAGAATTTATTAGACTCACATAGGGTTGCACGTCCAAAGTTTTTAGATACAATGCAAAGTCTGGTACAGACAGTTTGCCTCTATAGAATGATCGTTGACAGATGTCGCTAGATGAGGCTGATTTACAATTCAACAACCATACTCTATTCTGAGCCTCTGACCATTCTGCATCAGTCCTACAAAGGAAGAAAAGACAACAACTCACAATAAAGAAACCCCATCATTAAACACACACACACACACACACACACACACATACACACACACAAAGAAAGAAAGAAATCCGATTACTGTTGAAAGATATGACTCCTGGCATATTTCAACAATCCTTCTGGCATATTCACAGTCGCCTCAGTCATTTTAGGACTTTAGGATGAGACGGAAGACAAATTTATGTAAAAATATTTGTTAGCAACATGGGGCTACTTTATTTCTAAATTTCTAATATTTAGGTTTTATGTTCCTACAGAGCCACCATACATTATGAGCATACTCAGGGTAAGATATTATATAGTAACTCCCATGTGGAATACAATTGTCATGTTTTTAAGATTATGGGATAAACTCAGTCCTCCGTGCAAGGTGTCATGTGTCTGTGAATCAATTTCTTGCTGCATTCATACACTACCAAAATAGAAGTAATCTGATATAGAAATCGGTTTGATGCTTCACATTGTGTCCTGAAAAACGAGCCATTGGCTGTTCATACTGGACCGCAGCTAAACCCTAGGCAGGGTAACACAAACAAGTAAAAATTTAATGGCTTGGAAAGTGACTCCTGTAGATATCAGGCCTTTGTTTTTTGAGACTTAATTTTAGCATTAGAAAGTGACTGTTTTACATGTACAGGGCATTTAGTTTCAGTGTTAGAAATTGACTGTTTTCTTTGTACAGGGCATTATTTTGATGTTACAATTTAAACGCAGTGTTTATGGTTTATCTGACACAACCTAACTATTGTTTAATTACCAAAGTCATCACACTGCTTACATGTACATGGGGATGTGTGTGTAGCGTCAGTAATGAAAGCTTCTAGCTACAGGAATTGTTGAAATGTGTACATGTACAATGTATGTCTTGTATGGCTACACCTCTTATTACTAAGACACCATTATAAACAGCTTTTCTGGTCTTACAAGCTGAAAAAGGTTGATTTATAAATGAAAACAAAATCATTTTGTTTACAGCCAAACAATTTTTGCTTGTTTCAGTTCAAAATTGTCTTCAAGAGGTCAAGATTTCAGACATGCTAGAAGGATTCTTTATTCTTCCAAGGATACAGACAGGCTTTTGATGTTACTATTCAATGTTTTTATCAAGAGAGTTTAAGCTCCATAAATATTACACACGCACACCCACACATCATTTTTAAGGTACATGTGTAATAAACACTCATACGATACAAACCAAAAGGTCAAAGGTATGTGTAACATCGCCAAGGAACTCAACAACATTAAATTTAGGTCCATATTTGCCCATATCTACCCTGAAAGAGTCATGTCAGATTTCAGGGGTAAAGGTATGATGTCAACAAGATCTTACCCATGGGAACAAGCTTGTGTTCATGCTACAATGGATTTGCACAATATGATATGAGTAACTGTATACCAGATTCAATTTCACTGTGCTTTTGATGGTGACTATCTCTTACAATCGCCATTCTGTGTGTCCCTGCTAGTGCTAGATCTGATTGTTTGTGTCAGAAATCCAAATGTAAGAGGCAAATCTAAATGTAAGCGAAAATTACTTGCTTTAGCAATGAAATACATATATTCAGAAGTTGTAAATTGTGGGCTTTAAAAGCAGTGCCATTAAAGGTAAAATATAGGATTGATAAAGCTGATAGTGCAGTGTTCTTACTTTATGTGATGCAATATATACATGAAAGTTTGGGCTCAATCCGTCATTTACGGTGGCCCACAACTGCCACGGCAAAAGCAAAAGGGCCACGGCAAAAGCAAAAGCGCCACGGCAAAAGCAAAAGCGCCACGGCAATTTCGGCTAATTCACCATTTGTCTTTTCCAAGCGGCCAGTCGGTTAATGATTTTATAGCTAGGGATTGCTGTTCTGTGCACTATGCCTCCTTCAATAAGGCAGTCGAGTTGGTGGTTGAGGCTGGGCGAAGCGCGTAGCTGGCTAAGGCTGACATAAAATCGGCATTTAGATTACTTCCTGTTTTCTCGTATGATTACGAACTGCTTGGGCTTATCTTTGATGGGATGTTTTACTATGATAAGTGCCTCCCTATGGGATGTAGTATTTCTGGTTCATTGTTTGAAAAGTTTAGTTCATTTTTAGAGTTCCGGGTCAAGTTGGTTTCTGGGTCGAAATTTGTGACTCATTACCTTGATGATTTTTTTTTGTGGGCACATCAAGGGCCGAGTGCGCAAAATTGCTAGGCACGTTTCAAGCTATATGCGGCAATCTAGGTGTAAAATAGTGGGCCCGGTTCAGGTCATCACCTTTTTGGGGTTAGAGTTGAACTCTGTGTCATGTCAAGTGTGTGTGCCTCATGATAAAGTTTGCGCAGTTGTTGGGAAGGTTAGGCAGGCTTTGAGCAAGCGGAGGATTTCCCTCGTTGCAGTACAGTCCCTTGTAGGGTCTCTCAATTTTGTGTGCAAGGCTATGTGCAAGGCAAGACACTTAACCATTACTGATGCGTCCTTCGGATGGGACGCAAAGCCATAAGTCCCGTGTGTTGCATAATGTACGTCAAAGAAAAAAGTGCACTTATCAAAAAGAGAAGGGGTTTGCGCGGTGTTCCTGGTTTGATTGGTTGCAGATTGCACCACAGCACCTTGTAAACCGTTGCATGGTGCTATGTAAAGGAACAGGTCTCATACTTCAAAACGTAACTCCGCATACCTTGCAGGAAAAAATACTGAATGCTTTGAGATGCCCATCGGGTTTGATAAAGCACTATATAAGAACTGTGTGTTATTATTATCATTATTTTATTAAGCAAAGGTAAATGCTTCCTAACCCATGGTTAACACATGACCAACAGTGCAAATTCATTGTGAATGTGCACTGCAATGCCAAATATTTGTTAATTTGAGAAATTATGGGAAATACGTGCATGTAGTGAACATTACATCTAGCATTTTTCCGCTACAGTAAGTACTAACATTTGTTTACTGGTCAACAGCTTTATAAAATTGCACAATTAGAGTTTGCAAATTCATTTCTTCTGTTGAATATATTATTATCCAAGTACAAAATAGTCATAGGCAATTTTATTTCAATCTCAAAATTCCAGAAATTTGCATTTGGTGTTGAAAACAAAATTGAGTCACCTCCGAAACAGTAATTTTCATTTGCAAATAAATATTACAGTTATTTTGCACAACCTGTCAGAAGTTGATGTCTTACTGCAGTCTGCATAGCTAATGGATTAATGTAATAGACAGCTGAACAAAATTAGATAATTGGTATGGAAAACTCAATCATCATACTTTTCCTGTTTCAGAGGTGACGATGCATCTCGGAGGTAACACATGTTAACGGAAAGTTAAGAATGTTCTAGAATTTAAAGTGAAATGATGTATTTCTACAAAAAAAAAAGTTTTAATGACAGAGTATGGCATATGCAACATTTTAATAAGTTCAAGAGGGAATACTGCTATTAATTTCATAAATCAACTAATTAATGTGTTGTTTCGGACGTGACAGAAAAGTAAACGGTAAAAGTTAACTTACAACTTGAAACTGTCACAAAACGAAAAAACTAAACAAAACATGAATCCAAAATCCTTTGGCACCCAAGTAAAATCATGACAGTTTCTGTTAGAAGTCAACAATAATTGATAAAATTCATCTCAACTTATTGGGAACAACAGCTTATTAGAAATGGAGATCAATTGTTAAGGGAAAATGTCACCTCCAAAACACAAAATTGTAAACGACTTGTCTTTGAAAAGGAGAGGAAAGAGAACCTGGAAACCAAAACAGTAGTGATGTTTGGACTCTTGTCCATAACAATAACAAAACAATAACTCATAAATATATACAAGGAAAAACTATGGGCTATGACAAAAATGAGACATCTCTGCGGGTACAGCCAGGATGGCTAATTTTCCACCATATTTAAGGCCACCAAGTCTGAATGAAGAAACGAAGGAAGTTTGTTAAGCTAACTGAGGAAAGGTACTTGGCAAAAAAAACTAAGAATTCTGTTGTTTGGTCTCCGAGTTACGGAACAAAAAGTGTCAATAGTGAAAGTTACACCACTAATTATGAAAATGACCATATTATTGCAATGAACTGCTATATTATTTCCTTCCCCCTTTCTTCATTTGCTATCTCCCTCCAGTTCAACCCCCTTTTCCAACTCTCTTTCTCTCTGCTCCTTTGTCCCTCCTACTGTCCTACATTCCCCAACCCCAAAATGTTAAAGAACGTTAATGACGCATTAACAGTTTTTCGAAGCTTGACCTATAATCCTCATCACAGAGAGAGGAATATAAACTGACAAAAGCGTCTTGAACATTTTGAGTGCTTTCCGCCAATAATTTTTTTTCTTTGCTTTTCCTTTAAAAGCCTCTCTGTAATGCGAACATCCATCAAACTGTTTTTCGTGGTCAGAGTATGGTCTTTTCTCCTACTTGCTTTTCCACGGCTATGTATGATTTCACTCTTCTCTCTATAAACAGAACAAAAGATTTCGAAGAGAATTGAATGTCAGCAGGCTGTGTATCTTCCTCCCTTAACGTGGGACCTGAACTTGTATGAACATCATGCAGGTCAAGGATCAACTGCACACAGTACGTGTTGAATATTTACCACATAGTTATATCACAATGTTCACCGTAACCAAATTCGACCTTTAACCCATATCTTCATCATGCTTTTGCTTTTGCCGTGGCGCTTTTGCTTTTGCCGTGGCGCTTTTGCTTTTGCCGTGGCCCTTTTGCTTCTGCCGTGGCCCTTTTGCTTTTGCCGTGGCCCTTTTGCTTCTGCCGTGGCGCTTTTGCTTTCGCCGCGGCCCTTTTGCTTCTGCCGTGGCGCTTTTGCTTCTGCCGTGGCCCTTTTGCTTTTGCCGTGGCCCTTTTGCTTTTGCCGTGGCCCTTTTGCTTTTGCCGTGGCCCTTTTGCTTCTGCCGTGGCGCTTTTGCTTTTACCGTGGCGCTTTTGCTTTTGCCGTGGCCCTTTTGCTTTTGCCGTGGCCCTTTTGCTTTTGCTGTGGCCCTTTTACTTTTGCCGTGGCACTTTTGCTTTTGCCGTGGCGCTTTTGCTTTTGCCGTGGCCCTTTTGCTTTTGCCGTGGTTCTTTTGCTTTTGCCATGACCCTTTTGCTTTTGCCGTGACAATTGTGGCCACCGTAGTCATTCTAGTCAGGAGAAAACAGTGAAAAACTGTACTCACTTTCAGCATGTAAACACACTGTCCTTAATTTTAATTGTTACAACCAAAATTAAACTTGGGTCTTCAAATTTTATCTTCTTGATTTTGACAGTATTGCAGACAGAAGTATTTCTATGGAAGATTGGTACTGATATGAACTTCATAATGAGTAAGCTTTCAGACTGATACTAATAACTTTTTTTATGAATACCAATTCTGTATTCTACCTTTAAGCAGTGCTACGATAAAGTGTCCTGGTGCTACATGTACATGTAGGCCTAAATTTACATTATGTAAATTGAGCTTTTAATTACCTACAGATTTTTAATTACTGTGCCTTATAATTTGGTCAAAAAATTGAGAGGGTACATGCTCAATGCCTGTAAATGAAATTCTATGTACATTTATGCCGAGATAAATAACCGAAAGATATACCGAAAGATACACGTAAATATACATAAAAATTTACTTCAATCCTATGAATTAGAAAACTTGAACAATACAAGCAGTTTCTTAATGATGTCACGAACACTGCAGTATATCAATTACACTGCGTTCAAAATTTGTCATAGTTAGGTGTTGTTTCGGGGTTTTTCTTTCTATTATCAATCTTCTTCTTCTTGACCTCAACTCTTCTCTACAGCATAACTCAAATTGAAAATGAATTGAGCCTTGAAACTCATTCATGTTGAATTACATTAAATCAAAGTTTAAAAAAAATAAATAAATCATAACTCCTGAACCACACAATGAATTTTGACATTTTATACATCATCGGACAGGTCTTTGAAAAACAAACAAGAGTCACAAAGATATGACTTCTTGAACCCTAACTTCATAACAAATTCTTTCCTAATAGATAATATAAATAAAAGTTGACCCTGTTTTGGGGTTCAAACTGGAAGTTGAAGCTAAACTAATAACAAGCCATAATTTCAGCTCTGCAGTCAATAATGAAATCGAATTTGGACATGGCTTCAGTGCATGTAATTACATTTTGTTCATTGCCTTCTTAAGTAAAACATTGATGACATCAAATTTCACAGTGCCCTAAAATAAAAACTTTAAAATTGTGTTAATTTTTAGTTTCAAAACTTCTTCATGAATTCCTTCCTAACAGATAAATAAAAGCTTAGTTGTGAAATTTGAACAAAATTGACAGTTGAATTAGGGAGTTTTTGTAAAAAGAAGGGGCCGTTTTTCGCGCGATCAGAAAAGCACATGCTCAGTGTCCTGGAAATACCACTGCATTACACTGTCACTTGTATTCAATCAAACTATTCTGCACATCAGACAATTGAACCTCAACATGAAGACGGTACTTGATGACCTTATCAGGTGTAAAATTACATTAACTCAAAGTTTAATACCTCCTGAACCAAACATTGAATTCTTACAATCTATACATCATCGCATAGGTCTTGAAAAACTGAAAAAGAATCACACGACCTCAACTTGATCTTGTCTTCTGGTTCTTCAACTTAAAGTTGAAATGTCTAATGGGGTCATCATTGAATATTTTCAATCTTTGATGATATCATTCATGAACACCTTGTTTTTGTAATACAAAAACTGAATTTCTAAGATTTTAAAAAATATGTTTAAAGATGTTAAAGATTTTAAAGATGTTAAAGATGTTCAAATATGTTAAAGATTTTTGCTATTTGCAAACATGCTTTTAAATGTTGAACAGTTATTTGTTGATTTGTACGATGTTAGATACTCCCATTAATTGTGGTATTGCTGGCGAAGCTTTATTCTTCACAGCAGCACCATGAAATTTAAGCACCACAATCTAGCTTAGCAGAAACAGGCGACCATACTGTTCAGTCTGGTGACCTTGTTATTGCTTGTTTACTAAATAAATAAGCAAATAAACTGTTTAACACCATCCTAACATTCATGGCTACATGAACAATAGTTCTCAAACTGCTCTAAATATAGACAATGAAAAGACAGGCAAGCAATCAAAAACTGGACGCCTTACCCTATCCCAAGCAGACTGTTGTGAGAGGTAGTTGTCATAACAAACTGATAAAGATGGCTGTATGCAAAGGCACCCTCCATAAAGGCACGATGTTCTGAAAGAGACACAAAGTTCATACCAGTATCAATCCTACGGAAATACAAACCATCTAAAATCATGTCAAAGTTGGGGAAAATAGCAGTAAGCCATTTGCGAGCTAAATGTGAATTTCTGACACAGTGGCTATATCCTGGTTATTATTAAATGCCCACTTTGAATTCTTCTCAGACTAAAAATTACTGTTGCTACATCACATGGTTCAGGGCAAGCTTTTGCATGCAGCAACCCCAGATCAGCAAAGGCTGATATGTATATGAAGTGAATTATTTCAAAGAGTGAAATGCAGTTGGTTTGGGGCTTATATTCTCACTTTGTGAAGCACATGGATCTAGCTTTAGTTTCACTCTTGGTCTCTTTCTTTATATTTAACCTTCTTGGAGAGTTGCAGTTCATTTCTGGGTTCCTTATCAAAAGCCATTGACATCTTGTTTTACTAAAATCTATTGCTTTGAAAAGGTCTTGTAGTTTTTGCTTTTGAAATTGAACACAGTAATGGAAAAGGATATACCAAAATGGATGTACTACAAGGATCTTACCATTGACGCAGTTGCATTGAACACTAACACGTACACAATAAATACAACAGATACAGTTGTAATATGAACATTTAAAGAGTGAGTTGGAGAAAAAAAGAGTGTATTTCAAAATGTATTTGTTCACTGTCAATGTCACAGATAGTGCCAGTTCTAGAGTTAGCAGAGTGTGGGTTCAGGCCCCAGTCATGGCACTTGTGTCCTTGGGACATTAAGCTGTAGATCCTGTGCATTGGGCAATGCTTGTTTAAAGAACCCAGAACACTTGGAAAAGCAATTTGCATCCTATCACCTTGTATCCCTATCAAGGTGTTATTGCTCCATTTCATAAATCATTCTAAACATTCTTCAGCTGTTTACCTTTAATACATTGACACACATGAAGCAGTATAACACAATGATATTTATCTTATAATAGAGTAGTTACCTGGAGTACCCACAGCAATTACTTTAGCAAACATGATATCTTTATGTCCCTTCAACTTCTGTTGCATTGCTGCCAGATCTATCGGTTCTTGAACAAAGGGTACTTCACGGAGAAGCACTAGACTGCAGATTCAAGAACAGAATACTCATTTAGTTTAATAATAATTTAATTTTATTAGTTCATCATTCTGATGGTGGAGTCATTTTAGTGTGGGTTTGATTCCCACTCATGGCACTTTTGTTCTCAGACAAGAAATTGTAATCGTTTCTAGTCATGCAAGAGTAAATGGGAACATATTCCTGCCAAGCCATTGTTGATGTGAAATCGTTCAGGAATGCCTTAAAGGTGGAATACAGGATTGGTATTCATTGAAATTGTTTTGTTAGTATCAGTTTGAAAGCTTACTGATTATGAAGTTCATACCAGTGCCAATCTTCCATAGAAATATTTCTGTCTGGAATACTGCCAAAGTCGAGAAAATAGAATTTGAACCACCTGATTTTAGTTTCGATTGTAACCATCACAATTAAGGAAAATGTGTTTACATGCTGAAATATGTTCAATATTTTTCACTATTTTCTCTTGACTCAGAAAACGGATTGAGCCCAAATTTTCACAGGTTTGTTCTTTCATGTATATATTGAATCAAACAAAGTAAGAACACTACACTATCAGCTTTACCAATCCTATGTTTTACCTTTATGCCAAATGAACAGGGATAAAAGTAATAATTTAACCCTAACCAACCAAAATCCTTCAATTTCCTTTCCTCCAAAGAGAAGGATTTTGATGGATATGGGATATTAGGTCACTGCAGCAGAGAGGTCGTTCATACACCGTACTAAAGTTGGTCTAACTCAACTTAGACCGGTTCTGATTTAACTCTTTTGCATCTGAACGGAAAACAAGTTAGACCAGAACAGGTCTAAACCCCAAAACTTAGACCGTCCAGCGGGATGGTCTAAGTCTAACCACTTCGTGTGGACAGAATGACATCCGGTTTTAAGTCTTCCCCGGTTGACTGTTGACCTGATGGATGTCTTACGTATTATGCACATGTGTACCAATGATCTAAGCAATGCTACATTGCTGGGTTATGTAAATATACCGGATGTTGTATATTGGGTCATGATGTTGTGTTGACCTCTTAAAACCAAAGATAAACCATATCTGGTTCAACTTTAGACTGTCTCATTTTTTACGACAGCTTCCCTGCTGCTCGTAAAAGTTAGACTGGTTCTGGTCTAACTTAAGTACTGTGTCTGAACATACCCAGAGAAGGATCCAGAAGGATTTGGGTCATAGTGTTTCTGCTGTGGAAGGATTAAGTACGAATTAGGCTATAATGGTGTACTTGGTGAAGATGGATTAAGAAGGATTAGGATCATATGAGATTTTGATAAAATGTGATCTAGTAGGAATTGGGTCATATGTAATTTGGCTAAAGTGGAAACATAAATATGATATGAAACAGATTATCATGGGCTGCATCAGAAAAGCGAAAGGATTTAGAAGGAATTGGTTCATCCACAATGTGGATAAAATATACAGGGATTTAGAATGGTTTGGGCTTGATGGTCTTTTTACCCTCTCAGACTGAAGGATATTGTAGGACCTGGGCTATGTGTGAGCATGGTCCTGGTTGGTTAGGGTTATGGTACATATTAAGGTTAGGGTTAAGGTACATCATAATACATTTTTGTATTATGATTTGCTGTTTTAACCCTTTTTGTTACCAATAAGACTAATCTTTTGGCTGGTTTACAATGACAAATGAAATATCAAATCTCAAAACTTATCCCCTTGAGAATACACTTCCAGACCTGGTGAGGTTTAGGTAAAATCAAGAAACTTAGAATGTACATGTATGTAGAAAGGTGGATACAGGCTCAGGTGGATACAACTCTTTTAGATTTGAAATACAAAACGATAACTTACTGTAGCATGTTGGAAATGATAGAATCCACATTGTATAATGCATCCATTGGAAGCTCAGTAAGAATATGGCCATACCTGTAACAACATAAATACATGTAATCAACATTTGCATACAGTCATATGTGCATTCACATCTTAAACTCCTCATCACGCGTTGAAGTAATGTCTCAATTACATGGATAGTTTAAATCCTACTGTAATGATTTGTCTGGATTAGCCCCTGCTTATCCCTCCTACTATCTGACCATTCAGTTTTACCCACTATGATTTTAAGTCATAGATAAACTAAACCAGCCTGCAATATGATCATGTAGTGAATGTACGACGCAGTACACACTATACAGTTGTGCTACCATACACAACCCATGCAGCTGAATGGTTTCAATGATTTGGTCAACTTGCTATACCATTATATAATACATGTACTATTACCTGTAGACAAAGATTGTAGTCTTGGCTGAGTCCTTTGAACAAAGCTCCTCTACAGGATCATTATTACAGTCAATCTAAAATGTAACAAGTTTTCAAACCATGATAATGATATTAAAAACAGCTACAATGTATAGAGAGCCTCATGCAAAGAATCATTACAACCAATCATGAGGTAAACAATTGATAACATGTAGAATACTTACGAACCATTTTGCTTTTTGCTCATTTTCTGCTTCCCCAATGTGCAAGTTCAACACAAGCATGTAGTTCTGGTAATTACTAGTCATCTTGAAATGTACAGTAATTTTATTTTGTAGTGAAAATCTACTCTAAGTATTGATCTTTGCTAATGCTTTGCAAGACTGTAGATTTGCTTTTCCCCCACTTAATACATGGTGCAAAAAAACTGCAGAATAAAATTTCTTTCTAAACACAGTTGGACCTTTGAGAGGGTAACAACAATGACATTTTGATCGCTACTTACTGAAGCAAATTTGACATCAAAGTCTTCCAGATACTGCCCTGCATCCATAAAGTTTATCAAAAACTCTTTCAAGTGATAGTCCTTATCTGTTGATTACAGACATTACTTAAATTAATATAACACTAAAAATCACATTTTACACATAGTTAAACACAACAATTTGCACTAAGTACAATGCATGTTTGTACTGGTGTTTGCGTTAAGTTTATTTGATGTGCAACAAACAAATTTGACAGGATGTCAAATCTTACCTCCACTTTTTCACTAAAAAAAACAAACATATACTATAAGATACTTAAAATGAGTGAAAAACTGGGTCAGATTTGGCATCTTTTCAATAATTTTGTTTAAAGGGACACATTGCCTTCAAATGTCATGAAATTTTGTTGTTTGGAAATGTTCTTTATCCTTTTTTATTTTTTAAGAGTTGTTCATGCAATAAAACATCTATAATGTGTTTTAATTGGTGAGTAGTGATTTATAAAAAAAAAAAAAAAAAAAATAGGCTTTGAGCCCCGATATCTGACCGCGAAACATAGACGTATTTCCAACAGTAAATACCACTGTCCAAAATTAATAATGTGCAAAACGTATATTTCATTTTTATAGACCAAAGTGCCCAATCCAAAGCAATGTGTCCCTTTAACCATGTTAACCTACACCATTCCACAAGGTAAGTATTTTAACCATATGAATATTGATAAATTCTGTCTAATATTAAATAATTCATAGTGTCTGAATGATTTATTCATCTGAATGAATAATTACATTTGTAAATAGTTGAAATGACTGAACCCTTAGTTGCAATAACCATTCACCCCTATCCCCCAACAGTTGCAGACCAGGGGTGGGGGGGGGGGTTATGAGGGCAGTTTCAGATGTAATTGCTACCTGACATGCCTGGGCAAATTTCAGCCATTTCCGTCAGCCCAGTGATAAAATCTGCCCTGCTTTATTACCACTTTCATAATCAAAACACAAATTAAAAGGACTTAAAGATATGATCTCCAATGATTTTTTTGCTTTTCTGCTACAATTTTATTGTTAAGTTTTAATGTTACATTTTTGTTCAGCACTTTCGGGTAGTCTCTACACAAGAGGCTCTATAAATTGCACTGTTATTGAATTTAAAACTTTAGTTGTGCACTACTGATGTTGCTTAGAAATACTTCGTTGGTTAAGTTTTAATAAGTAGACTCAATCATATTCAAATGGCTATATCAATAATAATTGAACATTAAAGGAACTTTGTCCATAGACATTACCCAACTGCAAGAACATGTATTTTGACCATCCATTTTTTAAATTAAATATGTACTATCGAATACAACCATTTATTTCGTTCTTTGCAATTAAATGCAACCAATCAGTGTACACGCTTACACAGAGCTAAGGTGACAGCTGTCACTCAATTTTGATTGTCCAAATCCACAGCCTAATTAGGTATGTATCCCTTTGACGCGCCGAATTCATTTAGCGATGTGACTGATTACTCAACCCAATGGCTTTCAGTTGAAAGATGTCGTCAAATCGTTGTTCGAGATAGCTTTTGTTGGAACTGCCACAAAATTGCAGGTGTTAAATTTTCACCATGTTTAATTTGATATTTGATAAGGTAGTTGATAAAACTGGGCAAGGGGCCACCGTGCCCCTCTGGTTTTCAATAATGACATCGAACAATTAGTGCTCAGGTTTTAGATGAAAACTGTTTTCATGTAATTGTTATTTAACATTATATTTTGTGCATATTTACACCGGGCTATAAGACAGATTGCACTTCTGACTCTGACAGTGTTTCTGACTGCTTGCTATTAGTGAAAGTAAAGGTTGTTTGAGCACGTGTTACCATTCCGAAGACACTATAGGAAAACAGCTTTGTATCAGATATTTGCACAGAATTGTGAAGGTAGAACTCCCGAAAAAGGCGGTGCTCTTGAATTAGCGAGCATCCTACAAAAAAAACCATCGCAATCTCAGGCTCTGGGAATTCTCGAATCAAAAGGAAATTTAAATATGTTTGTGCCCCGAAATAATAAAAAAGGCTACTAATAAATAATAAACAATAATGTGAGGAGTTGTTCTTTGGAGTGTTAATTATTGTTATGTCGTTTTACCAAAATTCTCTCTCTCTCTCTCTGCTAAGGATGCGTGGTGGCGTTTGAAGTTTAGTGCCCCCCCCCCCCCCCACGCCTGCACAATCTTCATCAGGTGAGGATGCCAATCTTTCTCCGTAGTTTTAAACTTTTTATTTAATCATTATAATGCATTAATATAGACTAATGCCTATCTTCATTATATCCGCAAATATCCATAGATTCATATTGCGTTGTAGATTTTGGGAATTTCATTGTCTAAAAAGTGTAAGTTTACTGTTAGAAAACTTGTGTGGGTCACGAAATTGGGGTGATGCTTCAGGTATGCAATGCACGTGTAATGTTTACTGTTGTAAGCTATGTGTTGCGGTACACGGTACATGCGCAGTCGTGTATAAGTACATGTTTCGTTGCTATGGGTGTATGTATGGCATTGCCTCTGCTGGACATTTGGGGAATGAGAGTGTATTTCTGTGTGAAAATTGTTTAAGTGAAGTTGGGCGCTCATCGACGTATGTTTGTGTCTCATATCCCCATTTCCCAGTGCTGCTGTGCCATTCGTACATTCCATTTGACTGAACTTGGTGTTTATTGAGATTTTATATTAAGAGATGAAACCCTTAATTGTACTAGTGAGGAGAAGTTTAATGACTCTAAGTTGATAGATGCAATGAGTAGCAGTATTTTTAGGGCAAATGACTAACGTAAAATTATGCAACACACTTGTGGATTATGTCGTACAACTTGGTGTAAATTAAGTTAGTGTAAATGGCTGAACATGTATTTGCTTGTTCTAATATATTTTTCTGTATTTTTATACCGACTGCACAATCTTCATCAGATTCATTGTGCAGGTTAGGTCAGTCGTAGCAAATAAATCGTCCACTTTGACAGAGAGAGAATTCAGAACCTGTGTGCACTAAGCTTATTTTGAGTTAACAGCCGCTCTGGACCCTTCACGCTGCACAATTGTCCCCCGGACCCCCAAACCCATCTTACAATAATAAAAACAATGATATTGCGATATAATTATTAGTCTTTCTGTCACAACAATTTACAATGGATCATGTCTCTAGTTTAATAGTCATCTAATATAATATAATATAATATAATCTCAACCTTTCTCTTACCACGGCAGACCTTTTATACGATTCTCACTTACATGTTGTCAGTCTATGTATTCATGCATTTCATGGCTGCAGTTATGGCTATATTGCTTTTGTCAATGCTTCAATATTGTGACGCTGAGATGGACGTCTTAAGAATCCAAACAAAGCCCCAACGCAAGTATTGCGTGCATGCTCCCATTTCTGCGGCTCTGTTCCATGCAAGTGAATGTCCCCAATCAACTCCATTTTACTTTTTTTACATCTTTTTTTGATGGTCCACTTTTATTATGTATCGTCATTACATAACTTTTAAGGTTGGTTGATACTTTTTGAGGATTTAGCTGACCCTATTATTATGCTTTTTGCAGACGTTTTAATTTCGTATCTATAGTTTTTGTTCGGAGATACCAAGCTGGACATGCTTTTGTTTTATAATTGGCATACTGTTTCGTTTCATTTTGTTTGGCATAAAATATATTTTATTTCTTTTTTTAAATTATTGGTTTTTTTTTACTGTATCGTCTTCAAGTGACTTTTAAGGTTGGTTGAAACTTTTTTTCAGGATTTAAGTTTTAGTCCAATTGTGCTTTTTTGTAGACGTTTTAATTTCATATCTGTAGTTTTTGTTTGAGAATGTTTTTCGCAGTAGTCTTTTTATTACGTCATTTGTCTGGATAATTGTTTGGGAGCTATTTTTATATGTATTTGTAAAGGAAAAACATTTATAATGTCAATATTCAGGGTTTTTTTAATTGATGTTTTAATTTCATATTGTTATTGTACATAAGTACATATGAAATACAGTTGTGAGAAATTTATATATTTTTTCCGATTATGCTTTTTTGTAGACGTATTAATTTCATATCTGTAGTTTTTGTTTGAGAATATTTTTCGCAGTATTCATTTTATTACGCCATTTGTGTGGTTAATTGTTAAGGAACTATTTTTAATTTTTTGTAAAGGAAAACATAATGTCAATATTCTGCTCTTTTTAATTGACGTTTTAATTTCATATTGTTTTGTAAATAAGTACATATGAAATACAATTGAGAGTATTTGCAAGGTACTGATTGGACGAAATGTTATTTCGAGGTAATGAAATACCTTACTTCGAGGGAACGAATTGTTATTTTGTGGGAACGAATTATTATTGCGAGGGAACGAAATATTATATTATTTCGTTCCCTCGAAATCAGTTAAAGGCTACGGAGCCTCAGATATGCCATTTCGTTTATCGTTGCCTTAATAATTAATCCCTTTAAGGGGAAATGTCGACTTTCGTTCCCTCAGAATTATTATTTCGTTACTTGAAATATTATTTTGTTACCTCGAAATATTATTTCGTTCCCTCAAATTATTATTTGGTTCCCTCGAATAATTATTTCGTTACCTCGAATTACTTTTTCGTTACCTCGAAATATTATTTCGTTACCTCAAATTATTTTTTCATTCCCTTAAAATCATTTCGTTCCCTCGAAATCATATTTGGTTCCCTCTAAATATTATTTGTTCCCTCGAATTATTATTTTGTTCCCTCGAATTATTTCGTTACCTCGAATTATTATTTCGTTCCCTCAAATTATTTCGTTACCTCGAATTATTATTTCATTACCTCAAATTATTATTTCGTTACCTCAAATTATTATTTCGTTACTTCGAGTTATTATTTCATTCCCTCGAAATAATCACATTAGGCGCAGCCATCGTTCCTTTTGGTGGAACACACGGCAGCATTAACATCGTTTCATCATTACGGTAAGACTTGTTAAACGTAATGATTTTTGTAGAAATGGAATATCTGAGGCTCCGTAGCCTATAACTAATTTTGAGGGAACGAAATAATATTTCGTTCCAACAAAAAAATGTAATAATTCTTTCCCACGAAATAACAGTTCATTCCCACGAAATAAGGTATTTCATTACCTCGATATAACATTTCGAGGGAACGAAATAATATTTCGCGGGGACAAAATAGTATTTCGAGGGAATGAAATAATATTTCGAGGGAACGAAATGATTCCGAGGGAACAAAATGATTTCGAGGGAACGAAATAATAATTTGAGGGAACGAAATAATATTTCGAGGGAACAAAATAATAATTCGTGGGAACGAAATAATTTCAATTTTTTTTCACCTGTCCCCTTAGGGGCTCCGTATACTATAAGTACGACCGGTTTCACGGTTTCACGTTTTTTTTATTGTAATGTTAACATAACTTGTGTTTACTGTTTGGTCGAACATAGTTGACTGGAAGCTAATTTCGTTATCATACTGTCTTGCGCTCGTGGAATATGGAAAAATATAGCGCGTCTACGTCCCCATACTGCTAATGCCATATGGCATTGAATGCAACGCAGAAACGCTTTTAGTTTTATTAGTTTCCCGTATTCCACTCTCGCTAGTGTAGTGTGATAACTTATCAATAATAGTACCGTCCATTAAGTGTAATGAGAAAGTACATTCACTCAAAGTATCATTCACTCAAAGACACAGTCTTTCTTTTTTTCTTTTTTCCTTTTTTTCTTTACTCACCCAGTGACCGTGTTTTCTTGTCTTGTGCTTGTGGTTGCCGTGTGAAGACGTGCACCGCACACGGAACAGTACATTGCTTGAATGTTTCCACATCCTTCGAAGACACTATGTTGTACAATTCCTGTGCGTTTACGTTGGACAAAATTAGCCCTAAGGAGCAAAAAAGAAGAAGAGTGTGTGACATTATGTGACTGTACGACTTAGACCAGGATAACGATATGTACTACAGCTGCATTGAGTCTTTTTCCTGCTACTTATAATAACAGACACTCCGGTTCGGACAGTGCCAAAGATGACAGCGCCAAAGATTACACAGAGCTATCTAGCGCGAACACGACGAGAGCTTGCTAGCTAGCTAGAGAGATTGTAAGGACACGGGATTTGTAGTCGCAGCTTTGTACCCTATGGCTGTTTTATGAACAAGAACATAAATTGTCCTGATTTTTTTAAGTACAACAAAATATCGCAATTCGCAATGTATCATTGTAGTTTTTAAAACAAAAGCAAATAACAAAGACAATTTTCTTGATTTGTTTGGCGAACCTTCCATTTAAACTTGTTAATGACAAGAATTTCACTTTATATAATAATTGAGAACGTACAAAACGGTCGTATGTAGAATTACTATTTAACACTTGGTGGCGCTGTAATGTTTATTTCCGGAACCCAACCGGTTAATTTAGACCACACCACCACACCACACCTCACCAGTATTGTCGAACATACACACCCTACCAGCACTCCAGCAGGATCAAGACAAGGAAATTAATAAGGGGGAATACATTTCCAATTTTATTTTCCTCTGAAAACTTTAACGTTTGTCAGGAAGCCTTTGTCGTGCCCGTAAAATACTTCCAGCAAGTTTAGAGTTATAACGGTCGACTTTTCAAAGTCACGTCGATCACCCTGGCCCTGCTCTGCTGCAGCTGGCCCTCCCTGTCAAACTCCAAGCCGTGAACGTGTTCAGAATGTTAGGGAGCTACTTTACAAGAGATCAACTCTTATTTCAGTGCGATTCTCTGCTTCAGGCTGTAATAACGTGCCTCCTTTTTGGTGTCAGCTATGTTGGTAGTTTGTACATTTGGCGAACAGATCTACCGAGGTTTGGAAAAGTTGTAATTTTTATTTTGGTGTTGTGATTCTCTGGTTGAGTTTCTGTTGTATGAATTGTATATGAATTGAAACTTATTTGTATATTTTGTGTATTGGCTTGAATAATAATTCATGTATGTAGATTTTTATTTGTTTATTCCAGTTAAGGAAAGCTGTTTCTTTTGCTTTCATAGCCAGATATTAAAGCAGGATAATCTTTTAGTAAAAATCTATTGATGTCATTGACAAGACAGGTCATAAGCCCTGGGCTTTTTTACCGACCCTAGATTTCAAGCAAGATTGGTGGTAAAGGGAGGGGTGTAATATGCCCTCCTGATGCTAGTGACAAGACATAGCAGTAATTGTAATGATTGCAACCATTGGGACAGGTAAAGGAAAATTGACTGGCTATGATCATTGCAATTGACTAGTTCGCATGGCAGATAAAATGTTGGTTGTGTAACATGCCACATTCATGTCATACTTGGCTAATTTGGGCAACATTTTCTGCACACTTTTAACATGTTTATCTGTTTTTGTTAAATTTATACACGAGTGTAGGAAGATATTTTCAACCAATATATATTTGCGATGATCGTAACCCTCCATCCTCTCTGACTGGGAGGATGCAGAGTTACGATCATCGCAACTACAACGTATACTGCTCAGCCATCAATTTGCGTTTAAATCATACTGTGCCTAACCCTTTAATTCTTCAAGTTTACATATGTACATTGTATCTTGGAAGACGAAGGAGAAGAAGGATTTCTGACTTCAAAATATACAAGTAGCATTTAAAATGCAAGATCATATTTATAAAGTGTAGAATATTCTTCAGTATGAATGTATCAGTTTGTTAAGCACAAAGTGAATACTCGCATAGTTTAAAACTTGCCCGCACGAGTTGTAAACACGCGCAGATATCTACTTTATGCTCAACAGTACTACTACATATTGCGCTGTATAGTGCTGTAGAGATGCTTAACCTAAGCTTGTAGTTAGCAACTTGAAACTTGGCTTTCCAGGCAAGTTGCAACCTTCTACCCAACAGTCCCTAACCATACAATCATCACAACTATTTCTAGGTCAGATACCTCACAGAGGCAACAGATGCATAGTGCATGCCCATGGTGGGCCTGGGTACCCCTTGTACGTTCCAGTATACACTTTCATTTCTCTTATAGAGGTACCCTTACTAAGGAAACCCTGCATTGCCCTAACAAGAGCAAGGTAGCCTAACAGGCCTGGCTTTCAAAAGTGTGTACTTTGAATATTTACCCTTATAACTCTTGTTGTATGCATATATTTGTAATGTGTTTTGTTTTTTTTGTTTTTTTTCAACAGAGATGATCCCGCCACAATTGGGAGAAGAAGTTTAAGTGCGGCTGTGGTGTCCCTCATAGCACCAATCTTTCTTCTCACACAGGCACATAAGAGTGTGGATGGAAAGGTCAGATGTCATAATCTCAGCTGATCTTATTGTTGTCAACCCTCCCCTCTTCTTTTTCTCAGGGCCTCACTTTGAGCAGCCTCCTTAGGTCCTTGTGATGGAAATAAAAACTGAACCAATATATTTGTGAAATATAGGAGTGATAATTATAACAAAATATATTAGTTTCAATCTAAAAGCTAGTTCACACCAGTGCCTATCCTCTGGAGAAATGTGTCCATTAAGTTAATGGAAGTCGCAAAAATGGCATTTGAAAAGTGAAAAAAAAAACAAGAAGTAAAGTCTGTCCAGAGCCAATATGGCTCATCAGGCCGGTGTTTGTATCCGGTTTACTTGGCATTAAATGACTGAGAATATTTCTATTCTACCTGGACAGGATGCCAGTCCATCGCAGGTAACTCCCCAGCTCTCACTGATACTCATGTTTACTCCTGGGTGGAGAGAAGCAATTATGATAAAGTGCCTTGCTCAGAGACACAAAGTGTCTCGACTGACCGGGACAGGATTCGAACCCACATTCTGTAAATTACCGAACTTGAGTTCACCGCACTAGACCACTCCACTGCTCGGCTGCCACGACACCCCATGCATTTGAAAGTACCACTGTTTAATTGTGGGCTTGCACAAATTCCCTAACCATGTTTGTTTGTTAAGATTTATTGATGTCATTGCTTCATAAAAAGCCACAACATTACATCCACCCAGGGCTTAAACAAAAATTGAAAAACAGGGTGTCAAAGTAGGATTTCTAAATTTAAAACATGGCGTTCAAAAGACAGCAATACACCCCTTTAGCTAACATCATGTACTGGTGTATACATGTATGTCCACAGTCTTTGCTAATCTGATGAACATATGAGGAAATAACAACTGATTTATATTTCCTTCTATACAGGGTAGTTCATTACTGCAGTATCTTGGTATACGAGAGACTGGTTTCTTAACATCACTATGCCTTCCTCTATTGCTTACAATGGTAAGTGATGCCGTGGTCTGAATAGACCGTTCCGGCCTGTCAATCAAACTGTGCGCATTGACCAATTGGATCACGCCTTTTGGTCATGTGACCTTGGTCAAACTCGGTCACATGTGCAGCGTAAACATACACAAACTAAGGTGTGTGGGCAGGGCTTGTTGCCAAAGCCGGAACGGTCTATTGGCGGCTACAGCTATGGCTATGGCTGGATCGCAGCGTCATCATGCATTGGAGTATAGGTCATCCTTAGCAACAGTCATAGCCGTAGAGCCATAGCCGCCAATTTGGATATGGCCTGAGTCTCAGTTAATGACAACATCCTAGCCCTAGCTATTTGCCACCATGCAGTGCCTAATATATCCTGTCAAAACAAAAGTTGATGTCACTTATGACATCACATGTTCTATGTTCACTAAAGAGCCACAGAGCTGGACTTCCTGCAGGCACAAAATGTAAACATTTACTGGAAGAAAATATAAAATCTTGTATTTTATGAAGATGACAATGTACAACTTTTTCAATGCTAGATACAAAGAATTAGGGTACATTTCAAAAACTGAATCGACTGTTATATTTTACAAAATTGTCTGAATAAAGGTTGCAGTTTTTGTTAACATGTGTTGCTTGGGTAAAATATTCAATATTAGGTAAAATATTGTGAAGAAATTGTTCAGAATTGGATCCAGGGGGTGTGTCTAGAGGAGTCTGGACCCCTCCCTGCTCTTTTCAATTTTGTTATTAAACAAATTTTTTTCTTTTTTGTAAACCTTAAATTTGCACTACAGATCTTTGCTCACATATGTTATTAAATGTTGTAAGTGGAGCCTCATTGGCTGTTCAATAACTCACACAGAAAGATCCTTACAATTTTATTGTCGGAACACACGTCACATGTCATCCGTTTTTTGCCAGGTAGTAGCGCTACCGCACTCCAAAAGGGTACTGTAAATGAACGTGTAAAAATGAAGTCCTATTTCTCAATGGCGTTGTACCCATAATCATCGCGACCCTTCCATTACTTTTTCAGATTTATTTAAATTTGGTAAAGTTCCTGGATGCGTGGCTGTTGTTGAACTGGAATTGTGAAGACATTGCTTTTCATCAGTGCCAGTGCCAACAGCATTGTTATTAAACAAACTTTCTGGGGCAACTTTAAGTTCTCAAGATTGATTTTTGTTCATATTGTGTAATTTC
The DNA here is from genome assembly GCA_911728455.2 of Marthasterias glacialis. NCBI lineage: Eukaryota > Metazoa > Echinodermata > Asteroidea > Forcipulatida > Asteriidae > Marthasterias > Marthasterias glacialis. Next base: position 29,434,274 of record OU452219.1, read on the forward strand.
TTCTTTGTGATTTTCATTCTAAAGATACTATTTTTAGGACCTTTGTACATGATGGTTTTGAGTGACATCAGACAACATTTACCCAGTAAGTGTATCATTTGTTCCCCCTGTATTTTGTTTGTTTATTCACACTCTCACTCTGTTTTAATGGCAACCTCCATGTTAACGATTGCAAAAAATGTAACTTAACCAATTTCCGCCAGGATTCTTTTTTTTTTGTCCCGTCCCCCCGACAGGATTCTTTTGGCGGATTCGCTGGAATATTTTTTCTTTGAGGGTACTGCTGGCACAAAGAAACACTGACTTGACAATGCCAAGAGAACATAGATTCTCTTTATTGGATGGTCCGTTTTGTGTCTCGACTGAGAAAATGTCAAATTCATGCAGCAAGAATTGCTAAACATTGGCCGTTACTTACGGCATAGGAGTGGAACTAACCACGAAACCATGGCGCGATTGCCGGTTCACTCTGACTTACCTCCATTGAGCCAAAATATATTGAATGGACTATGGTGAATGGTGAAAGACTCTCGATACCTCGTAATCCCCTTCCTGGAACAAAAAGGACAGAGGTCTATAATCAGGGATTACCCAAAAACCGCCTCTCGGTGGCCACAATGCCAATAAATCCAAGACCTTTTTTGTCCTTATGTGGGTGAAATGAAGCATTAGATGGCGAGTGTGTGGTCTGTGCAGGCTCCGCAGTCCGAAATTACATAATGGCGTCTTAAGACGGCTTCCGTTTCCAGGCAGGGGAAACTTTTGCATGAAAACATGACATCCGGTTCCAACTAGTTAAAGTAGTAACTTAAAGGAAATAACAGATATGTTTATTAATGTACTTTTTGCAAGATTATGAAAATTCATTTAAATTGTTCAGGTTAGATTTTACAAAAACTCATCTTTTCTGAGCTCCATCAGATTTTGCAATTTCAATGTTTATCGTGATGTTTGGTTTGGTTTACTGCCATTGCATTGTACTGCTGCCAATCATAATTATTGCATATAGAAAGCAAACCTTCCAGGTACTATGTAACAGTCCCATGGTGAACAAGCATTCCTGCTGGCCCTGCCACCTATATTTCTGCTTTAGTGTGAAGTAGAATTTTGCTTTAAGCATTTGTTTTTGGTCGCACCATTTAGCATCAATTCAATGGTTTCATTACGACTCAAGACAGCTCCACAACTCCTCAAGATAAGTCCTAAGGAAAAAAGTTGTTTCGTTTTGTATTTCGGCTCAGTGGAGGTAAGTCAGAGTGAGCTGGCAATCGAGCCATGGTCCCGTGTTTAGTACCACTCCTGTGCCAACGTTTTGCAATTCACGGTGCGTGAATTTGACATTTTCTCGGTCGAGAAACAAAATGGACGATCCATAGGTTTTCTTTGTGCCAGCCGTTCCCTCAAAGAAAAAAGATTCTAGCAGTTCCGCCAAAAGAATCTCGCCAGGGGATGGGACAGAAAAAAAAATTCTGGTGGCAACTGGTTAACCTTTTAAAAATATTAGATTAATAAATGATTGTGCACCAGTTCTTTTTTCATTTTTTCCCCTCCAGTTTTCATGTCCCTCAAAAAGTGGTGGAGCAACAGTCGAAGTGTGGCTACATCTGTACGAAACTACATTGTAGTAAGTTCAAGTCCATTGATGAGATCGAACAGTGGCGTAAATTTTTTGTGAAAAGTGGGGGGGATGGTAATAGAATTTGTTTTTTTAGCCATGGCTCTCTTTGCCGACTCGCCATATTCTCAAGATCCAAAATTAAAATTGGTTAAGAAAGTATACGTATGCAGTATGGCCTAACGTTTACTGTAATTCGGATTAAACAGACCAGTCTTGTCACACAGTTCGCCAGATGAAAAGCAATCACGCCTCCTTTGTGCAAAACAAAAGGCCGGAAATGTGAAATATAGCCTGGACGGCAAACGTGACATTCAATGTGACACTCAGTTACAACTAGTATAATTTTAACTGGAGCAGTGCTAGTACTTCACGGGCGTATCCATCCCTTCAAAAATGATATTTATTTTCAGCGAAATTGTTGATGTTAAGTTCCGTAACAATCGTGAAAATGACCGTCTACTCACTGTTTGCACATGCATGTGGGTATAGACATGGGTGTTGTCTTGATAGGGATTTGTAGAAATGTTTTATTCATTTACTAAGCTATCGGGTACTTTTTCAGTGAAAACCACACTTTTTTTTTAAGGACCAAAAATCTGGGGGGATGATCCTATAGATCCCCCCCCCAACAACAAGTCGGGGGGATATATCCCCCATCCCCCCTGGTATTTACGCCCATGAGATCAAAATAGTGAAAAGCTATTTTTGTCCTGTTGAGAAAGTTATAAACACTGGTACAAGGAGTGTCTTAAGACAAACGGGTGATTTCATGATTTCTGATCTCAAGATGCAGAGCACTTTGGTCCTGGTCTTTCAGTACACTAGAAATATTGACCTCCGACCGTAATCTCCTTTGAGCAGATTCTGCATTGAGTCAAAATCTGAAATTGTTTTTGTTATTTCCAATTACTAGGGTCCAATCACAGAAGAAATTGTCTTCAGATCTTGCATGCTACCTCTTCTTGTGCCTTGTGTTGGAAACACTAGTGCCATCTTTATTTGTCCATTTTTCTTCGGAGTGGGTAAGAATAAACTTTAAATCATTGTTAAGTTTTGCTTCTATGAGGAATGTATTTTTTATTAGCCTAACCGGAACATTTTTGAGCTATGGTCAATGATGAACTTGTGTCTTCACAATTGCAGTAATGATGTGGGTTTATTTGCTCCAACCCAACTGTGAACAAGTTGTTGGCTTGGTTACGGTTGGTTTCAAGATGAGGGATTTTACATAGTAACAAATTTCTATAAAATTTGTTCAAATATGACTACTGATGGAGCATAACAATTCAATAATGTAGAGTAATTTCTAATGAATTCCCATAAGTTCCATTTCATGAAAATTAAATGAATGCTGTATAGTTTGAGAACATTGATTTTCAAGAGAAGTGCCTTGACATGTATGAACATGTATGTAACAAAACGGGTCTGGTAAACTGACTTGTTTTTGTGCAGCTCTCTGAAGTTGTTTCAATCGGTGAAATTTATGTTGGAGAAAATAGTCTGGTACCTTGTGGTGATTATCAGTGCTGATTAGAATATTACAAGTATAGGGAACTTGACAAAGATGGCTAAAAATAAAGTTGGATGAGTAAGCCACAATTGTACTTTGTGACCAAATTTGAGTGTTGCGAAGCAGAAATTTGGACTTGAACTGTTTATCTTTTGAAACATAAATTATCAAGGAATAATGTACAAAGTAAACATTGTGTGTCTGGTAGCCAGTTCCTTCTCTAAACCATACAAGGATTGGGAGATGATGAATATACATAGTACTAATGAATATTGATTATGATAATGAATATTGAAATGATAATAAATATTGAATATAATAATGAATACAGCACTTTTTAAACACAATTTTGGTTGTATCCATTCAGCACATGTGCACCACGTTATAGAAAATATACAACTAGGAGTGAAGAAACCTCTAATGATATGGCTAGACACATGTAAGTTGCAAAAACTTGGTAGAAACAAGATAAATTTTATTTTATACATTTTATTTATTTACTGTATTAATCGTATATATTTATCACTTGGTAGCATCACACTATAGAACAATTCCTATTGTGAAGTTTGCATTGAACTTTTTCATGATTGTAAATGGTTCTTAGGACTGTGGAGGAGTGGATAGCTTTTGAAAGTAGGATTTGGAACTTTGCATGGCTGGAAAAAAACTGAGGTGGTCGTTTTAATTGATGTAATGATTACATTTGGGATAAAGTACAATATGAGTTTGTTTTTTATCTAACACCAATGTGTAATAGGTACTGTATTTAGGATTTCTGAGTCTTATGTCAATAAAAGGCTTGAGGATAAAACCAAAATAACATTATTTGTTTTGTCCCCAATGCGATCATTACACAAATTGTAGCCCTGGAGGTCTTTCACGTTCGTATAAATACTTCAGTGACATCCTGGATATGAGGACCCATTTCTGGGGCGGAAAAATATCAGAGCTCCATAATTCAAATCTTACCTGTAAGAAGCTACTAATCTCACCGGATTAACATTCTATGGCCGCATACAATTTTTGCCAGTGGGTTTTGGACATCAGATTTTCCTCATTTTCGGAAATTAATTCTGCTCTAAACATTAAACATTTCTGCAGACTTATTATACGTGTGTTTGCGGGTCACCATACACTGACCACACAGCATTAAACATACGGACAAAATGCATGCAACCGTCCTGTGCCAACACGCTCGGAAGGCATGTTTGAAAGCGCGAACAAAATGAAAACTTTTTAACGTTGAGAGCTGAATTATTTCCCGAAAATGACGGATTTTTTAGGAATGTCTGATGTCCAAAACCCACCTGCTTGTAGCTTCTTACAGGTAAGATTTGAATTATGGAGTTCTGAAATGTTTCCATCCTAGAAATGGGCCCTCACATTTAGGACTCTGTATCTGTGTACAGCACAGAGGTAGACTCCTATAGAGCTAATGACAGCATTCAAACTGGCCTAGCAAAAAAAGGATCACTTTTTTGTGAAAAAGTTCCAAGAAATAACAAGTTGAAATCTTTTTTTCAGTTTTCCAGTTTTTCTACACAACAGTCTTTGGTACCTTTTCTGCTTTTATATTTCTCAGAACGGGTAAGAATTACGACATGTGTTATTTATTTTTTACTTCATTATCCCTCCTACTTCATTATCCCTCCTACTTCATTATCCCTCCTACTTCATTATCCCTCCTACTTCATTATCCCTCCTACTTCATTATCCCTCCTACTTCATTAACCCTCCTACTTCATTATCCCTCCTACTTCATTATCCCTCCTACTTCATTATCCCTCCTACTTCATTAACCCTCCTACTTCATTATCCCTCCTACTTCATTAGCCCTCCTACTTCATTATCCCTCCTACTTCATTAGCCCTCCTACTTCATTATCCCTCCTACTTCATTATCCCTCCTACTTCAGTAACCCTCCTACTACATTAGCCCTCCTACTTCATTATCCCTCCTACTTCATTATCCCTCCTACTTCATTAACCCTCCTACTACATTAGCCCTCCTACTTCATTAGCCCTCCTACTTCATTATCCCTCCTACTTCATTATCCCTCCTACTTCATTAACCCTCCTACTTCATTATCCCTCCTACTTCATTAGCCCTCCTACTTCATTAACCCTCCTACTACATTAGCCCTCCTACTTCATTATCCCTCCTACTTCATTATCCCTCCTACTTCATTAACCCTCCTACTACATTAGCCCTCCTACTTCATTAGCCCTCCTACTTCATTATCCCTCCTACTTCATTATCCCTCCTACTTCATTAACCCTCCTACTTCATTATCCCTCCTACTTCATTAGCCCTCCTACTTCATTAGCCCTCCTACTACATTAGCCCTCCTACTTCATTATCCCTCCTACTTCATTATCCGTCCTACTTCATTAGCCCTCCTACTTCATTATCCCTCCTACTTCATTATCCCTCCTACTTCATTATCCGTCCTACTTCATTATCCCTCCTACTTCATTAGCCCTCCTACCTCATTATCCCTCCTACTTAATTATCCTTCCTACCTCATTAGCCCTCCTACTACATTAGCCCTCCTACTTCATTATCCCTCCTACTTCATTAACCCTCCTACTTCAATATCCCTCCTACTTCATTAGCCCTCCTACTTCATTATCCCCTACTTCATTATCCCTCCTACTTCATTATCCCTCCTACTTCATTATCCCTCCTACTTCACTAGCCCTCCTACTTCATTATCCCTCCTACTTCATTATCCCTCCTACTTCATTAACCCTCCTACTTCATTATCCCTCCTACTTCATTATCCCTCCTACTTCATTATCCCTCCTACTTCATTAACCCTCCTACTTCATGATCCCTCCTACTTCATTAACCCTCCTACTTCATTATCCCTCCTACTTCATTATCCCTCCTACTTCATTATCCCTCCTACTTCATTATCCCTCCTACTTCATTATCCCTCCTACTTCATTATCCCTCCTACTTCATTATCCCTCCTACTTCATTATCCCTCCTACTTCATTATCCCTCCTTCATTAGCCCTCCTACTACATTAGCCCTCCTACTTCATTAACCCTCCTACTTCATTTTCCCTCCTACTTCATTAGCCCTCCTACTTCATTAGCCCTCCTACTACATTAGCCCTCCTACTTCATTAGCCCTCCTACTACATTAGCCCTCCTACTACATTAGCCCTCCTACTTCATTATCCCTCCTACTTCATTATCCCTCCTACTTCATTATCCCTCCTACTTCATTATCCCTCCTACTTCATTATCCCTCCTACTTCATTAGCCCTCCTACTTCATTAACCCTCCTACTTCATTATCCCTCCTACTTCATTAACCCCCCTACTCTTGGTAATATTTTCAAGTGAGATGACCAGCCATTTCCAGTAACCACTCAAAGTATGCACTAGTTGTGTGTGGTAGCATAGCTGCGTACAACACTGATGTGTGTACTGCACAGGATGCATTCACCACATAATGTCACAGTGCAGGCTGGCATAGTTTATATATCAATCAAAATCATGGTGGATCATATTGAATGGTCAGGCAGTGGGAGGATTAATACTACATGATATTTTACAAACCAGGGCTTATATGGAGTTGCTTTGGTACAAATATTTACTTAATAGCATTAACTTAGTGTTACTTCCCCCCCCCCCAAATGCTTCAAGCTAAGTTCAATACAATGTCTTTTATGATTTATGTATGGCACGTAATAGAAACGGGACACAATAAAAGGTCAACATCATATTAATAAAATAGCAAACAATGAAACTGATAAGGGCTGATAAGGGCTGCAGGAAACTGCACTCAAAACTTGTAAACGTTTGTTTTTTCTTTTGTACAGGTCACCTCATTGCCTGTATTATAACGCATATGTTCTGCAATATTATGGGTTTTCCTGCATTTGATGACATCTCAAGGTACAGTAGAACACAGCAAGTCATCATTTGGACTATGTTTGTTGTTGGTTTATTACTCTTCTTTGCTTTGTTGTTTCTGATGACCAATCCAGAGTTGTATGGGAATCAAGTATACCTCTGGCCATAGCTTATCATGATGGATTGACACTAAGGTGGGACTTCCTACAGGCTGACCATTCAATATCATCCACTGTGGTTTTGAAAGATAGATGCACTATACCAGCCTGCAATATGCTGTGTTGTGTGAGTGCATCTACACAGGTGCAGACAGCTGTATGCTTACTTGCTCCATCAGTCACAATTCAAACATGCTTTTGAGTAGTTTTGAATGGATGGTCAGCTCACTAAAAATCAGTGGTCTGTTGGTAGCCAAATTAGCCCTATTTAGGACTCTTCCTCTGTGCTGTACACAGATACAGAGTCTTAGATGAGAGGGTCTGTTTCTGGGATGGACAATTTTCAAAGCTCAAGATTCAAATCTTACCTGTCAGAAGCTACTAATCTCACCGGATTAACATTCCACAGCCACTTGCATATTTTGCCGGTGGGTTTTGGACATCAGAATTTTCGTGAAATAATTCAGCTCTCAATGTTACAAAGTGTAACATTGGCTTATTCTCTCAAACATGCCTGTCTTGCATACGCATACACTAGCAGCAGCGTGTTAAGAGCAGGACGGTTGCATTAACAATCCTGCATTAACACACGCAAAGTTTGCAAAAATGTTTAACATTGAGAGCTGAATTATTTCACGAAAATGACAGATTTATGAGGAATATCTTTTGTCCAAAACCCACCCCCCAAAAAGTGTATGCGGCCATGGAATGTTAACCTGATGAGATTAGTAGCTTCTTACAGGTAAGATTTGAATTATGGAGCTCTGAAATTTTTTCGCCCTGAAAATGGGCCCTCATGTCCAGGACGTCACTGTAGTATTTATACACAAGTGAAAGACTTTCATGGTTGCTGGCTAGTTAAAAATTCAAGTCCAAATTCTCTCCAAGTGGACCAGTTGGCTAGTTTATTGCTGATTCCTTTTAGCTACATGTAAAACAAAGGCTGAATTCAGGTTCAAGACTGTCCCTACTGAAAGAGTGTTTTACTTGAGCAAAGTACTTATTTCTATGAAAGTTTCACATGGTAGTTTTAGATTTTTATATCCTACATTTTATAGTTATTAGATGAGGGTGTATAAAAGCAGTCAATGCAAACATATTATATTTGCTGGATTTCAATTGACCTTTACTTCTCTGAGACTCGTTGAAGGTACATGCATTAATACACTATGCAGTAAGACTAGACATATATTTGGCATTGTTGAAATAGATGACATATAGTGGACTGATGCCCCTCTTCCCTTACCAGTTTAAAATGTTGAATGTGCCACTTTTTGTCATTCCTGTATTGTCCAAAATCCCCAGCCCTTAAACAACTGTATTGCTGTTGTTGTTTTTTACGATTCAGTACCCCCGTATACAACCCAAACCCATCAAAATCCGATTTGCATGTTTTATTTGATTCTGTTGGACTGAGGACTGCACAAATACACTAGTAAATGGAATATGCTCTACGTTGAATCAGCTAAACAGTACAAGCATAATCAGAGTCCCAGCAGTTTGGGTGTTAAGTTACCATAACATGGTGTTTGACATTGTTAGAATGAGGAGAGATCCTAGTAAATCACTGTGGGTAAGGAATACTGGGGTGGATTTCACAAAACTAGTCTTAACATAGGACTAGTCCTAACTTATGACTTATCCGATCAGTTAGGACTAGTTACTCGTCCTAACTTGAGATGAGACTAGTGCTAGCGCTTTGTGAAATCCATACCTGTACATCCAAGTTTAATTGACTGAGAATTTAGACCTTATTAAAGTGACTAGGTTTGGCGTCAAGCTATCGTTTATCAGGGATTAGCAGGACCTGAAACTGTGCATGGAGGGAAACAATATTGAGATGTTTGCATTTACACATTATATATTATCTTGTTGATTTGAGTTGTGCTGATTCAGAAAAGAGCCAGGGTCATACTGAATGGCATTTATTTAGACAAACAATCGCAAAGGCAGTGCAAAAGGTTTTATAAATTTACTATCCATTTCTAGCTCCAAATTGTGGAGATGCAGTTTTAATGGTGTCATCTTTTATACAATGCAGCCTCAGGATTTGTCATGTACATAGCTGGGTATTACATGTTTGAATATTTATAGTTTAATTGAATTCATCAGTTATATAATATAATTGTGTACACATATTTGTAGTTAATGTTTCGTTTATATCGATGCTTAGTGAATAGAACTTGGATCAGCTTTGATTTTGTATCTCAGTTTAGCCCAAAATATTGATTTGCCAAAATATATCAGCCAAAATGCTATGACTTTTATATTGTTGGATCTGGTTTCAAATGTTTGATCATCCACATTTTAACACAGTTTTTTCTACTAATAAAAAAATTTAATTAACAATAAAATGTTGCATTGCCTCGGAAGTATACAATAGTTGTGAATTTGACATATTTTTACAATTAAAGATTTTTTACACTTACAGTATTTATAGTTTCTCAACACCCAGGAGTAAATGGGTACTTTAACCTTAGAGATTGCTATTGTGACTTATTAGCTCTATACGTTTCAAAGTGCTCACGGGACTGCATACAATACAGTACTTCAAAAGAGTTGAGATGGCCTTAAGCAATACTTTTGGGCCAATGACTCGGGCTTGTAATTGTATGAGACATACTGGTATGGTATAACAACATCTAATATTGCCTGATAATAATGTTATTCTGTTTTTACTAACAACTGTTACATTAAAATTATATAGAGCCTGACAACAAACATGTAAGTACAAACCATAGAACAATTATCTTATTTCTCAACACATCCAATACCATTTGCAAGACTAGATTTGAATTCTTTGTAAATTGTTGGACATATTTAAAAACACAGCATCCTTTTTAAACCAGGTGTAGAACATAATATTTGTTGTCGATAGTTAATATTTATGAGAGTTTTACAAATACATCGTGGCAATATGTAGTTGTATTTTGAGGGGTTTCATGTTGTTAGAAAAGGATATGAAGAGTTTTGCTAATCAAGTTAAATCTTACCAAACAAGTGTTTTGGAAGCATCCATTTGCTACATGCAGTACTTTGTAAATCGGGACCGTGTCCGTTCACATGGTTAAAGAGGTTTTTATGGGGTTTTTTTAATGAAAGATTCAATTCATTTTATGTAAAGGATTGTGATTTATTCGAGAGAAAAACAAATAAAGTAATTCAAAACAAGATTGCATTTTTGTATTTGAATGATATGGTGTTTACTGCAGGGGCGTAAATTTTGGGCTGTGGGTGATATACCTCCACCCACTTTTTAGAGTGGGTCGGTGGTCCATTGGATCACCTCCCCCCTCCATTTTGCCTAGTGTTGATACAATTTTGCCTAATATTTGAATAATTCATAAAACAAATTATACAAAAGTGATTAACTAGTGTCTTAAATAACATGCAATGTGCACATTTAATTTCTTATAAAATTCTATAATTGGATTTCGGATTGCAGTAAAATGCATTTGAATTGAGGAAAACAATGCAGTAAGGAGATGCATGCAGCCTCCATTATTTTTTCGTTTAAAAAGAGAACAAAGAAGGGTGGGGTGGAACAGCGGGGGTGGGGGGGGAACAGCAACCAATAACGGAGCAAAGTTTGCCTCAAACGAGAATGCAGAAATGCTGAATATGCATTAAAGAGTATACCTTAGTAGGCAAGATGTCCGTATTTCAAAATGCGTGCCTCGGATCCCCAAACCTTGCGATGACCACTTCCACTCACACACCCCTCCTTTTTCCGTTTACAAAAAGGGGAAAAAATAAGGAGATAATTACATAACCTTTATACTAATGTTGCTCAAAAGATAACACAGAAAGGCTCAGAATGCAAAGGAGGGCATTGACCGCATTAAAAACAAATCCTGGGCCCAGCAGCGGACCCCAGTCCCAACACATTAGCGCAGTTGGTGTTGTGCGCTGTTTTAGTACTGCCACTCTTTACCATATCTTGAATCCGCCTTTACAGTAAACAAAACTGATAAACCGACATTTTTTTCACACTGGCAATTAAATTTAGAATTCCGCCTCCCCTGAAACATTGTTGAACGCGCATCCGTTAATCGAGCACGAAACTTGCGCGCGCGTTTTTTTAAAATACTACAGATGCCATGTGCTAAAGAAAACACAGCAATAAAACACCTACATTGTGGAGAGTGGGACATGGCTAACACCAACCAGTTTGACGTTTAGCTTTTCTAAGCTTTGATTACAGCACATCTTTTTTATGGGGAACAGGTAAGCATATAAAATTAAAATATGAAAGCAAATACACAAAATAGATGCAAGTAACATACCGCATTGAATATTCATTGAGATGAGTTTGCCCAACTGCTAATGAGCACCTGAAAAGTGTGAAAATCTGTAGGCATTTCGTGTGTGTGACTTTGTATTAGGCCTATAGACTTTGTATTATCGTTGCAAAGTTTCGAAATAGAGATTAGGCTTAGCCTAGTCTACCATGGAGTTTGAAATGATTTTCTGTACCACAATGCTAAAACTTAAGAAAGTCACTGTAGCCACGCATTCCTATCTAAGAGGAAAAACATCAACATTTTTAATCAAAGCCCTCGTTGAACGCCTTTAATAACAAATTGTTTGATTGGTTTTGACGTTAACTAAGGGGGGGGGGCACGGGGTGGGGGCGGGCACGGGCACGTGCCCCCCCCCCAAAAAAAAAATGATGTCCATGCCCCGAGTTCCCCCCATTTGAAATCTGGACTTTTGCGATTAAAAGTTACCAGAGTACTACATTTTGTAAGCTTGTATGTGGTAATTTCAATGTTTTTTTTGTAAACTGTTTTCCTGTTTACACGCAGACAGTATTTGTTTTTACCTCCATGTCATATAAAAAAAAACAGTAAACGGCAAAACAGGAAGCTTATTATGAAAAGTGAACATTTTTAATGGGCCGGAAGCCCCCTAGAATGCAGTCTCAAAAACTGTTTAGCTTATTTTTTAAACGCCACCAAGCCAAAATGCAACATTATGTCATAAAACCAATTATATCATTACAATGTATCAACCTTGCCCTTACTTCAGATTTTTAAAAATCTTTTAAATGTCACCCTTATGTTTATATTTAGAACATGCCTTAAGGGATGTTTTTAGAACTTGCGAAATTGTTATTTTTTTTACCCTATTTTTGTCTCTCAAAAAGTCACCTTGCCTTGGGTCTCAGAATATTTTCCTTTTGGATTTGATTAGAGCCAAGATTGGTCTTTCCATATCTGGTGAGAAAAGTTTGGGGGATTGTATCCTTCAAGGCAGTACTGCATCAAAAATTGTAATTTTCCCCCCAAAACGGAAACTAAAGTGAAATTCAGTTGAGGTTTTCCTTCAGTTTGAAGTAATAATACACAAAAAAGAATACTTTTATGAATCTGGGGCCTTTTTCATATTTTAAGAGTGAGTTGCAGGCCTATGATTTATTTTTCTAATGGATAAGCAACATTTTTGTTAGCAAATTTCCAATCGTTTAACCCCCTCCCCAACTTTCCTAGCATTCTATCTTCTGATTTTAAGTGGCATGAAAAAAAAAACGAAACAGTGTTTGTCAACTTTATAAAACATACAGACTCCAATTAAAGCATTGTTTTCACATAACCCAACAGCCCCTAGTAAGCATGTCACCCTTCAAAAACACAACTTTTTTGCTTGCAATTCATATATGAAATTGTTTTGTTCTGGTACCCTCTTTGGTAAGGTATTACTTCAGTTCGAAGTAATAATGTACCCAAAAGGAACACTTATCAAGAATCTGCTGCCTTTCAAATCATAAGAGTGAGTTGTAAGCCTGTGAATTAATCCTACTTAACGCTCAGCATTGGTAACCCCCCCCCCCCACCCCAGCTCCACCCCAGCTCCACCCCCACCCCCACCCTACCCAACCCTGTAGGTTTTTAGGCTCCATTTTCTGCTTAAGCGGCTATGAAATTGGGCCAAGACCAGTTCAGTGTCAATAGGCACATTACAATGCACAAAGGCAATGCAGCTGTTCACTATGCACAGAGCCTTTGTTTGCATTCGTTAGCTCAGGGTCCTTTGTTCTCAAACAAAAGCGGTCAAAGGGCGAAGTCGCCCCTACCTTGGAAACCAGGAAATCGTCCAATAGAAATCTTGCCTGGGAACACTGGCGCCCTATTTGAACTCATGATCACTCAATTACCAACCAGCTGAATGCATTACATATTGACTAAATAATGCGACAATTGCCGTTACGGGGAAATTAGATTGATTTGTGTGCTCTGCAACTTGGATTTGTAATTTTGCTTATCTAGTGACATCAACTTTGTCATTTTTAAAGACCAGATTGCACTTTTTAATCATGAACCGCTACTCACCAGTTGAGAGAATTTGCAGCGGGTTCTTCGGCCCCGATCACCGGGTAATGGAACGCCGTGGGCCCGTTAAGAAGGAGCGTCGGATGAAGCTCGTCCCGTGTGGAAGCAGAGAGTTTGCCATGAGAGCCCTTAGCGTGTACAAGGAAAACGTCGTTTTCATGCTCAAACACGAGAACGTTATGAAGGTGAAAGAGGCTTTCCTTTACAAACAACAAGGTACTGTGTACTTGTGTTCTGTCTGGAAGAAATATGACAGTCAAACTTTGAATGAATTTCTGATACATAAACATAAGGGGTTGACGGATGATTCATATAAATCTCTGTTCGTGCAGCTTGCTACTGGACTGTCTTTCTTGCACTCTAATGGCGTGGCCCACAATGCCCTTACACCATTCAGTGTGGTCATGACAGAATATCACAATGGGGATGGAGTGCCAAAGCTGACAGACTACGGACTATCCCAGCTTTGCCTCCAAGCTGAGGGAGACAAGTACAACTTGGAAGAGGGTTGGTCTAGAAGCTTAATATACTCTCTACCTCCTGAGGCTTACAATCCAAACTGGGCACGAGAATTTGACAAACCATCAAAGGCAGCCGATATATTCATGCTTGGAATGTTGTTTAATGCTGCAGCCGACCACTCTTTTCTCCAAACCGATTCCAAAATATCGCACCTTGAAGTAATGGCAACGTACTTGCCATTTCCCGGTTATGGACAAGTCCCAGTTGGTAAATTTATGCATAACAACCCAAGTGTTGACTTGGACCACCAACTTTTCCGTAGCGTTAGCCCTGATCTTAGACGACTTCTTCGTAGGATGGCTCTGCTAGACCCAGAGAGCCGCCCTGCACCCACAGGGGTACTACAGATGCTGGATGCCTGCAAGATGATCCGGAGACCTCGCTCCACCCTCCCAGAGAAAGACAACGCCCTCTTCAAGATGCCACTTGCACCCTTGAACACAAACCGAAAGCGGAGGAGTTCATCCATCCGCTATGATCCCATGGCCAGCAAAGAAGCAAAGAAGAACACAATGACAGCACCAGCTAGTGAGTGGGAGAAGTCGTCTTCACAGGCAGCCTCTGGGCTTATCAGACGAGCTTCCTTACGCCTGTCTCAGAGGGCAAGAAACGTCAGTGACTATCTGAACCAGAAAAAGTCATTTAAAATCACTGACTGATAGGATTACTTACAGATAAGACAATACAAATGTGTGCCAGTGTGCCAGCTGAAGTGTTCGAAAGACTCATCTTTTTAGATTTTCTTGTAATTATTATTATTTTTTTTAATGCAATTTGTCCATCACAAGGCCCAAAGGCCACTCGAGGTGTGGGCTACTTTTTTAAGGGATAGAAACCTGCCCCAATGCGCAGAAACAAGACATGGCGAGATATAAATGCAAGTCTCTTCACAGCACAGTTAAGAACAGGGAGGGGTAAATAAATTAGTTGCGAGAAAAACATCACTGCCTCTTTCCCTATTTGAAGCAATATAGTCAAGTGTTTTGCTCAAGGACATAAGTGTCATGACTGGGATTTGAACCCACATCCTGATGACTAGCCACCAGAACTTGAGTTCAATGCACTAAACTGCTCTGCCCACGACACGTTACCCTTTAAAAATAGATTTGATATGTTGATTTATGTAAGAAGGATTTTCTTTTGTAAAGATGACATACCACACACGTCTTCAAAACTGTAAATATTTAAAACATGCTTTGTGTAGAGTACATTTCAATCTAAATTTAAAAATTGTAATTTTTTGCCAAGTACATTCCAGTTTTTATGGACTATACATTGCTCGGATACAATGGTTTTAACCACAAAGTTTTGTTGGAGTTGGGGTGTGTCTGTTCAAAGTAATGTATATATTTTGTTAAGTACATGTTTTGGAAGGAATTTTCAAAGTTTCACATGTGAATTTTGAAAATAGTTTTAAAATCTTGTCATCAGTATGGAACCTCAACCTAGTAACGAGCACAGATTCGCATTGAAAATTTACACAAGAACGATTTCACGTTTTCGTTTGCTGTTAGATCTTAGTTTGAAATCTTAAAATACCCCATTTTAACAAGCTGTTTTTCCAATGTTAATTTTAAAATTAATCTTATGAACAGGGAGGGGTAAATGAATCCGATGCGAATAAAACATAACTGCCTCTTTCCCTATTTGAAGCAATTATAGTTAAGTGTTTTTCTCAAGGACACAAGTGTCATGAACTCACATCCTGATGACTTAGCCACCAGAACTTGAGTTCAGTGCACTAAATCGCTTGACCCATGACATGTTACCCTTTAAAAACAGATTTGATATGTTGATTTATGTAGGAAGGGTTTTCTTTTGTAAAGATGACATACCATACATGTCTTCAAAACTGTAAATATTCAAAACATGCTTTGTGTAGAGTACATTTAAATTCAATCTAAATTAAGTGATGTTTGAAGCTTTGCATGGTGTGAAGGATAATCAGAAACTTTCACTAGTAAACTAACGGGTACAACCATGTATAAATCTCTTTTTGGGAGTAGTGGTGGCTCTGAAAAGAGCCGTTGTTGACAACACTGGCTCTTTTCAGAGCCACCACTACTCCCAAAAAGAGATTTATACATGGTTGTACCCGCTAGTTTACTAGTTATAATTTTGTATCAAATTAAATTGTAAATGATATTAAAAATTGTTATTTGTTGCCAAGTACATCCCAGTTTTTATGGACTATACATTGCTTGACTGAAATGGTTTTATTGTTTGTAATTTTGTACCCATACACCGATGTGTGGCACTGTATACTCAGTACTTTCCCGAGTCCTGTGAAAAGTTCTGAGTATACAGTGCTTAACACACATCGGTGTATGGGTAAAAATTACAAACAATTTTCTTTATCCCTGATGCAAAAAATAACATCTGTATGTTGCGGTACCCGCTGCTAATAGGATGGGAACTGCCTCTAGCTACCGGGCAGTCTCGGTAGTCTAGTTGGTAAGACATCTGCTCTAGAATGGCGGGGGTCTTGGGTTCAAATCTCAACCGAGGAAAAAGCCTGTGTGTTTTTTCACAGGACTCAGGGAAAGTACTGAGTATACAGTGCTTAACACACATCGGTGAATGAGTAAAAAATACAAAAAATAGCATCTATATAATCCAATGGTTTTAACAACAAAGTTTTTTTTGAGGTGTGTCTGTTTAAAGTAATGTATATATATTTTTAAGTACATGTTTTGGAGAGAATTGGAAGGAATTTAAAAGTTTCACAGTTTCAGTATGGAACCTCAACCTAATAACGAACACATAGCATTGAAAAGTTACACAAGAATGATTTTACATTTTCTTTTTGTTGTTAGAAGATCTTGGTTTGAAATCTTAAAATACCCCCATTTTAACAAGCTGTGTAGTAAATATTAATTTTAAAATTGAACTTAATCAATAGTAATGTCCTTAAATTGCAATGTGTTAAAGTAATTAAGGACAATGTAAACAGATCACAAGTTGTCCAAGTGCTTTTGAAATTTAATGAATGTTTACACATATTTTATTATTACAATTGTTACAAGTGATTAAAATGTTTGGTAGACCAAACTGACTTTGTATTCTAACCACATGAAACCTACAGTAAAAGAAGTCAACAATGAAACTTATTATTTGGTCAATCACTATTGACAGAGTTGACATAAGAGTAGGAAAATAATACATTTTCCCAGATAGGTGTTCAATTACATGTGTATAACTTTTACATTGCCTTATTTAAAAATCGCAAATTCACTGTCATTACAAATTAACCCAAACCCTTTTCCACATAAAACATATTATACCATTGATGATCAAATTTATGCATTTTAATACTGGCCAATACAAAACGTTAAAATGACATGTACATATTCTCTACTGTATCTTTAAATCTGTTTATTAAAATAGTCAGTGCAGCATTTACAATATTATTGCTTTACTATAGTAATCTAGTCATACCTGTGTATGTATGCCTCCAATTATTCATTTTACCACATTCTGATAAAATACATTATTCACTGGAGACTCACAGCCTAGTATGTAGCGCCCTCTGTGGGTCAGTAGTTCTGGGTTTTTCTTTGTGGGTGCTCGTTGCAAAATCATGGTTACCGGATTTAAGCCAAATTCGTTTTGTCAACTTCCCGAACTGCCAGAAGACCTTTATGCAAATTAGGCAGGGCACGTACTTTCAACCAATCAGGTGGGGTTGCGTAAAACAAAAGTGCTGGTACGTATTATATGTACATTCTAATTGCATGTACAAGCGATGGGATTATTTTTTAAGCCTTGTAATAGGCCTTTACCTTAATGAAATATTAATTGCTTACACCCACTATTTCCAGCGGGCTTAACTGAACTGTACATGTAATGCAACTGCGTGTACAAGCAATGCAATCACATAGAGCCTTGTAGGCCAATTTGACATGTGCTAAGTAACCCCCCTTTTTGTCTGTAAAGTTGGACGTGGCAAGTGTGTTTGCCCCCTCCTTTGTTGCAGGTTGCCAAGTAATGTTTATGGCAGGTGGCAAGTAATGTTTATGGCAGGTTGCAGGTTGCCAAGTAATCTGGGCCTGGTATGTCTGTATGTCTTGTTGGGGTTACTTTCAAATAAAATTTATTGAAGTGAAGTACATGTAGTTCCTGGTGTTTTTTCCCAATTAGTAATAACCAATGTTGTTAGAATAACCATGGCCATTTAAGCTGATACCAAAAGTCAATTAAAAGTGTACGATTGTTTCTGTGTGTCATATAAGAGTAATGGGGTCATGGTTTTTAACTCAGAGCAGTACATACATGAAGCATATACCATGTTTCTCGTGGTGGAAAACAATTTTGTTCCAAAATTTTATGGAGATTGTACCTACAAGTTTTAGCAACTTTTGATGTGAAAAAAGGGGCATGGTATACTCAAACTTTATCAAACTGTTGTGTTTTACAATACATTATACTTGATTTGATGTTGAAAACATCAAACATCAGAAGTGTAGTATCTTGCCTGCCAATTAACCTGTTTTGTGATTTACTGACAACTGAATGATGGATTCACATACATTACCTTAACATTCCCTATTTCATTATTTGTTTACAGCCTGATTTTCAAAAGGTGAAACCCATGATTGCAGTCATGCACATTTTAGTATTTCAACTAATTAGTCATACAACTATGTGATCAATTACCACAACACACTCATCTTTGTCTGGTTCCTGGACCATGCTATAACATTATTGCCCATTGCATGCAGGCACCATACAATTTTCACACCCAGCCTCAGTTTGGTTACATGCAATTGAAGAAAAAGACGATGGCTACACCATGATAAAGATCTCTTGGATTTTTGTTTGCATGTCATGGTAACAACACTGCATGTATGCCCGAGCCCGAATCCAACCACTCTGGCTTAAATACACCTGGTACTCATGCAAATGCATTTAAATGCATACAAAGTTAATTATATATGTCCATAACCTGATTTTCCCATAGAGATTGAAGCGTAAGTCCATATTCTATGGCATATACTCAACTATTACCATAATTTTGTAAAACAAAAAAGGTTTATAGGTCTAGTTTTGGCACTGACACAATAAAAAAATATTTACCTCACAAAATTTATGAGCAAAATTTTGAATACACTCTGATTTAAATCTTTAATTGAATTTAATGAAGGTTTTATCATAACATATAAATGTATTAGTATAATCTCTACCCCCCAAAACTAGATATTGCAAGCAAAATGCCCTCAGCACACAGTGTTGAGTTTTAAATAGTTTTAATATCAACTTGATGTGGAATCTGGAACACACAGATGGGTAAGAGCACCATTAATTGCAACAGTAACATTGTTATGGTAAAACGGGGCATTTACTGTGGGAGGAGCTTCGGAAATCTACATTTATAACCATTCAATTTGAGTGTGATCCCTGGTTATATGGCAGTTTCAGGTTGTTTATGGCTTCTGACTAGCACCCCGTACAAAGATATTGACATAATAGGGAAACTGCCATCATAAAGCTAAAGAGCTCAGTTGGTAGAGCACTGGCACGTTAATCTGGAGGTTGTAGGTTCAAATCCTGTTCTAGTCAATTTTTCTTTGTTCACCCCAAAATTGAAAATACATTGAGTAAACTATTAAAGTTATCTTCAAGCATCCCAAAAAGTTATCCACACTGAAGAGCTAACACTATGTGACACGCACGACTTCTTAGACACAGCTAAATGTAGGCTTATTGATTTAATGGAAAAAATACTTGCAATCTATATGCACCAGTGTGACAAATACATGTCACTTCTATGTGGACGGATTAGGATAAACTTATTCTAACAGATCAATTTCAGTAAATGACAAAATTTGCTTTGATTACAAATTTACAATTATTGTTGTGAACTTTACGTGCATAATGAATATGTATATTCAAAATTATTTTAAGGGTATATTCTCTTCCAACCGTCTTAATTAAAATGTAATAAATCCTACACTTGTCATCACTTAGTGAATACAATCTTATCTGAGCACCATTATACTAATTTACAAGGTTGTGACACATGCACACAGTGTGTGGCCTTAATACAAAAAGCCCCTAAAACAGCCCTATAAGACAAATTTGTTGCACCAAACATTAACAATATACCCCCTCATAAATCATTGAAATCTGACCCTTTGACTCTTACACCAATTTAAAGCATTACAAATAATATTACATGTTACATTTTAATAAAATTAACATAAATGAGTTGAATAATTGGAATATATTTGTACATGCACAGTAATTAGGAATAACAGTGTGAGGACCCGGTCTTCACTTCGTGGTAATGACCAGGTTTGTGGCTGGCCGATGTTCACTGTCAAAGGACCGGGTCCTCACACTGTTATTCCCGTTAATCAATACCTTTAACACCCCTAAACACCGGTAAAAATTTACACAGTTTGTGATTTTTCTTTCGCCAAACTGTTCTATTCATGTTCAAGTGCCATTTTTTAGGCTGTTCAATTTTTTGGATGGCACTTTATCTCTTACACATAATGAACTATTTATGCATACTTTCAAGAACCAGACTGATCTTTGAACATTAACAATACCATATACAGAAAGATTGGTTTTAAAGCATTATGTTGGTTTTATGTGCTTGCCAGCTACCTTAAACTGATACAGTGTCTGTGCATTTATGCATACATGCAGCAGCAGCATCTCTCGCAAACGTAGAAAAACAGTTGACTTGATAGTTCCCAGCACAACATACACAGTCAATGTAAAACTTTTACACAACAATATGCTTGATTTATTCGCTAGTTCACAGAGCCGGTCTTTATATCACACGTTAATACACCGTCTAAGTTATTTATTAATGAACTATAACACCGGTTTATACACCTTTTTTTGGTTAAATTCACATGTCTTAAAAAATATTCAATTTCATTGAAGCTACAAGGATGAAAATAAAACATAATTGCTAAAAATGTTTAGTTGATTGTAATTGACAGGTGGAAAAACCTGGAATGTTTATATACAATCTTTAAATCAATATATTTACAGGTGTTTCCTACAAGTAGTTTACTTAAAATACACATAGGATTGCAATACTGTAAAAAATTATTTAGACATAATTATAATTAAATTCTAAAATTAAACAATCTCAATTTTAAACTATCAATCCATGATCCCCCCGGTAGGTTTTATTTTTATTTCTCTCAGCATATCAAATTTGCAACACTTGACTTTTGTTAGGTCTCACTTCGAAAATTCTTGAGTACTTATTAATTTTAAGTCATTGTTTTAGTAAGTGAAGAAACAAAGAAAACCCGAAAAAAAAATCAGATAAGACCTGGCATTACACAGAGACCATGGCCTTGGTGCTCCATCAAAGTTTACAATTTTCCTGAGGAAGACACCTCTACAAAATGAAACTGGCCTTGCCTCTTCAAAGATGAGATTCCAGGCCTTATTATAAGTCTCTTCAGAGTAAGGATTTGTAAACTGATTCTGCTTTATTGCAACAGATTTACATGGCTGCAAATAGGAGGGAATTGATGACTTTTCGCTTCTTTTTTAATTCAACATTAATGCTGACCCTGGAACTAAAATGTACTTTTTTCAAGAAATTGATCAAGCACTGAATATAACCAATTTAGTTGAACAGACTTCCTTGAGCATGTTCTGCACAGGCAGTATTAAAATGTACTGGTAACTGAAGAATGAGCACACCTTTATATATGTGACTTACAACAAGAGATTGGCACCTAATAGAAGTCCAAAGAATCGTCTTATTACTTTCAAGCCCATGGATCTCTATACAAGAGTGTTTGGAGAAGGAGATAATGGATAAAGGAGATAACCCTTGTAGATAATGGTAGCGTTGCATCTTGAAACAAATAATGAAATGTCATTTTAAGAGGTAGTGGAAATAATTGCATTGTAGCACTAAATTAGAAAGTCGCACTTAAAGCGATTTTCACAGCGAATGTATGCAGATTTTTTTGTGTCATCAGACATATTCAATTTTATTTCAATATTTGTCAGATCTGAGTTGCTTTTATAACAGAAGTTTGATTGGGGCCACAGTACATGTGCAGTAACAGTAAGAACCTGCCTTCAGTTTCAATTGTATGTAATTGAACCATGTGAAATATGATTGGCCAAAAGTAAAATACCGAAGCAAAACATTCTGTATTGGTTTAATGAATAAGATGAACAACTCATCAAATCCATGGGGAAAATGGAGGGGGAAAAAAACCAGTTAATCACATCTAACCATGGAGGTGGAAATCCACAGGCCTATTATAACACGATAGAGTTTGAAAGTCTGCATGATGGGAAAACAATCTAGGAACTAAGGTTTCCAGGTAACATGTAATAATATCTCTGAGTTGTGGTGGCTCAGAAAAGAACCGGTGATTTCACAACTTGATGATATGTGCTAAAGAAACTAACATTCATGGTAACACTACGTAACAATATCTCTAATGAGATTTGGTGGTTCTGAAATGAGCTGGCAGCAAACAAATTGACACTTCAACTTACACCACGGATGGCCCCATTCAGCATATACCATCCACATTCCCCTATAAAACTTCTTCTATTTCTCCCATTCACATAATATTTCAACACAATGGAAAAGAAAACTAGTCTTGCACCTTGTTTGTACATGTGCTATGAGTGATTGCTATAGTTCATACACGGAGCCACTCTAGAGATGGTAGCAAGGTGATAAACATGATTGGATATATTATGTAAATTTTGTGACCTCAAATACCAACAAAAATCAAAACATTATTGAATAAAATGCTTGTTAAAAAACTTTTTTTAAAAGTTAAAACCATCTCAACTTATATAATAAAAAGTATGTAAAATCTGGGGAATGTAAAAATTAGATGGCATGAGACTGGGTAGGATTACCAGGTAAATAGGCTGATGGGTTGATGCATGTGCACCAACTACAGAGACGTCAAAGACTGCCTCCAGCCTACTCTGCACACTCATGCCCTCTGTTCATCAGAGAGCAGATGTGTTTTATCATTTGAGAGATGCTATAGACACTCCTCAGTGAAGCCTTTCAGTGTGTCCAGGGAATCTTGAAAAGGGACTGAGTGTCGTACTATGGCCACATTTGAATTACCAGCTACGGCTGTGACTGTTGCTTATGGTGTTGCTATGGACATTCTTTACTTCAACACATGATGCTGCTGTGATCCAGTGGCAACACGGCACCACTTCGGACATGGCTTCAGCTTGTTATTTTACCAATATTTTCTAAAACTAAGGAAAATGATGTCACCTGTTGTTGGAATTGATTTAACAACATCCCTCAACTCTTCAAAGTTCCAAACTTGGATACGCCTAAAATGCGTTTTTAGCATAGGGGCTCTATATTTCATAGAGCTTACTAAAGCAAAAAATAATGCTCAATAAATCTTTTAGGCAAAATTTAGCAAAGTACTGGATCGAGACAACAAAATTGACTAGCTCTTTGGCTGTAACTTGTTTCAGAGCTGAGCAAGATTTTTCTTTTACAAGCTTTACGTAATTGGGCCCAGATGTCTCAGCTCTACACGTTTGAATAGTCAAGCTGATGCAGAGGGCTTCATCTCGTAAAGCTAGCTGTAAAATGCACACAAAAAGCACCAAAAAGTCTTGCTCGGCAAGCTTAGCAACTGTGGGAAACCAGACAAAATATCATGCAGTTCACAGTGCTCCTAACTGGTATGCTCCATGCTCATTTTTTGCTTATCAATTCTTTTGTTGAGCAATAATTTCTGCTTTAGTTAAATTTGACCCAGAAGAATTCAGGTAAAATACGGTATTTAATTGTAGTTAGGGGGTAAATTTTACTAAACTACTCAACGATTATTCACAGTCAGCATTTTGGCTGGTGATGGCGAAGGTGGTGATGGTGATGGTGAAGATGTGGTGAAGATGATGGTGATGATGAGTGGTCATGGTGACAGCATCGTCATGTGGTGACAAGAATGCAGTGAGATCGATTCACATCCCATCAGAAAACTTTTAAACGAATGCGTTGACCTAAATCAGCTGATTGCTTGTGATTATACGTCTCGGTAGTCAAATAGCAACTCCTAGATAATATAGAAGACAATTAAAAGACATGAATAAAGCATGATAACTTTGCGGTAGTGAGCATATAAGTTACAAGAAAAACTGATTAAACTTTGTAGATGTTAAGTGTTATACAGCACTGTGTTATGATTTCCACTTCACAGATGGAAATCATACCCAGAACTTTCCCCCATGAAAATTAGAGTATATGCTTTAGCTATAAGACCAGTTTATACGCTTATTTCAATGGAAGAAAAACAGGTTGATTGTTTGCATCACAAACAAACCTCCCATTTGCTTTCACATGAAGCATGAAGCAATGGCAGGGTTATAATACTATGCACAATTTTAATCAATTCTTCTTCTTGTTTTTTTTTCATGAAATTAAAGAGAATAACTTCATAACAAAACTTAAGGGGGACCTAGTCCCAAACAGTGCACATGATATTCTTGGCTGGTAACCTTTTGCTGGTAAGCTAAATTATTTATGTACTTATTAAGCAGATCTAGAAAATTGTGCAACAGGTAAAAACAGATTGAATAATTTATTTTTGCTAGGAGTTAATACTGTGTTAAATGCTCAGAACTATGTAAAAAAATACATATTTTTTGCTTCCCTATAGGATCTTGAGTGTGCCAATTGAAAGAATTGAAACTTAATTTGCAACACCCAATGGTGTTCACCTTATTCATGAGAAAGCCATCTTAAGTCTCAGTCCTTGAACTTAAAAGTTTGGAAGCGCAATGCTCATTCAATTATAACCGAATGATATTTATTGGTTTACAGGGCAACCTTGCCGTCAAATGTCAATTTTGTTATTGAATTAACTGAAGGAGTAGCAAATCCATGTAAAACATGAATTTTCCAGAAATGAAATGGTGCTGTTAAAATTGGTAAATGCAGTGATTTATGCTACAGAGAGTGACTGCTGAATAACAGTCTCACTTTCATTCCAACTAGCTTTTTAAAGCGTATACTTGATTGTCTTTTCTAGTAAAAGACATCTCTGTATAGATAGTTCCAATGTGACATCACACAACTAGTGTGAGTTGGCCATCTTTCTGGGCAATGATACATTTTTTTAAATGCACAACTTTGCATAAATGCTGCATGCAGCAGGCAGGAGTTTCATTAAATTCCCTGCTTGATTGGTCAGTGAACCATTTGAACCAGTTACAATTTCTAACTTTTTGGAAGAAATATTGAAATACTCAGAAAATTTCAGATAAAATGAACAGTTCTCTGTATGGGTGTTGTGAAACACATTTAACAAGAAAGCCATAGCCTCAAATGACTTTAAAATTTGTTTTAAATAAAATCTTTATAAAACTAGATAATAGACCTTAACTTAGAGGTAAAACAATGATGAAACAATGAAAACGCACAGATTTGTACACATGACGCACAGGACTGGCCAATGAACAGCCTCCTTTTGACCTCTAGGCGAGGGCGCCCTACTCTACTGACATAATGTGCGTAAGGTCAATTACAAAAAAAATCATTTACAATCTATTGGTCTGAAGAAATGTTGAGGAAAATAGTCAGAAAACTCTAAATAAAATTAATACTTTTATGATAGTAAAACTGTGTGAAATGTTCATTTTGATCATGATTTTACAAAAATGGGGAAGATCATGCAGCCCTTTGACACACAGAGATAAATTTATGTGGTATTTACTCCTTGTTCTGCTGTTTGAACTGTGATTTCATTATATGGAGGAGGATCCATGTTCCTTTGCTCCATCGGCAGTCTGGTGGTCGCTGATGACAGATCCTCTACAGGAATGGTCTCTTCAACATAGCTTGAAGGATAACTCTGACTGTGTCTAGGGGTAGTTAGCAAAACCCAGCGCTACAGAAGAAGAAACAAAAACTGTTACACTGACGAAGGAAAAGGATAGAATCATCATTGCAAAATAACTTGACTTTATATTGCTAGAGTTTCAACTGGTAAGCCTTTTTGAGATATAATGGACAGTACAGGAGTACAGTGTTTGGTTTGGGTGTTTACAGACAAGTTTACCCAAACCGAATAGTGTAATAATATTGATGTACTGTGTCCACCATATCTCAAAATGGCTTATTGAAAGAGCCCAAGTCAATTTAAAGACAAACTTCAAGATCACCATTAATCACTTTAGCAACTTGACCAATTTCAATTGGGAATCTCAGTGATTTTAAAGCAATAACAATCGTCCAGAGAAATGCATCCATCTAAAATACTGTCAAGTTAAGGAAATAACCACTTTTGATGAATGGGATACCTTGGAATGATAGGTGGCAGCAGACTTACCAGGTAAATTGTCATTGTTTACATAGTTATGAGCATGCATGTATATGTATAATGACACGCACAATCTCTTTGGTAAAACATTTTAATTTTTTTTCACACACAAAAAAAAAATATTTGATGACATTTTCAAAGGTTGGTTGTATGGTCTGTTTATTGAAACTAGAGGATGGAAGTTATTTTACTCGTCCAAAAACCAACAATGTATTATCCCTTTTAAAGCAGTACTGTCCAGAAAGAAACTTTTCCAGCACAACAGATTTAAAGAAGAAACTGTTCAAACTGTTTAAACTGGTTGTAAAGTGGAAACATGTTCAGATTTGTTTTGTTCACATAGATCTGTAGAAGAGTGGTGGAGACAGTTGGGCTATCAAAACCTCATCCCTCTTTTCAAACAGTTTGTTTGACTGAATTAAATTTGCTTCAAAATACATCTCTTGTTTTATTATTTTGAATGATTTTTTTTTATTATCTTTATCAGCACTACTAACAAATTAATACATCTCAAAGTATTTTCAAACCTTTGGAAAGGTTAAAAGACATAACAAAGAATATAATATTTGATGTCAAACCAATATGTATAATGTTTGTGTTTTTAAGCTCTTTGTTCTTGACTATAAATGATAAATGAATTGTCCAACTTGCTGCTTCAGCACTATCAGTAAAGAAATTGTACAGCACCCAATAACTGCACTAAATCATTATTTGTAAAGCCTTGCATTGATCAAAAGACATATAAAGGAAGAATAACAATACAAAATAACATTGATGTAAAACAGATAAGTATAATTTTCATGGCTATAATCTGCCAACTTTCTTATCTGTATTTGCCTTCAGACATATTTGTGTTATCTAATGTGGACCTTGATCAATTCTGGAGCCATGCCCCCCCACCCAAACTGGTAATATTTATCCACCATATTTATTTGATGGAAAAGTACCCCCATCCTATCAGCTAATGTTGACATAACCTCTTTGCATAAACTCTAAGGCAAGTTATTATGAGTGCAAAAGTAAGAATGTTTCAATGAGAGGAAATGAAGACTGAAGACTAAAGGCTGGCAATGAATTTACTCTTCCAAAAACCAATGGTGAACTTAAACTTTAATATTAAATTTGTAAAGATGTTATGATACAAGGCAACTTTTTTTAAAAGACACACTTTTTTTGAAAAATTTCTTGCTGTGTAATTTTTACCTGTCGAAATGTTCCTTTAGTTGATAGCATCTGATAGATAAAGAAGATTGGGACTTGTATCATGGATGAACAAGCCATGATCCATCCAATTGCCTGGCCCCAAGCTGGGTAGACGTAGTCATTGTACTCTAAAGGTTTATAACTCACACAGCTAAAGATGAACACACCCTGTGTGCAAGTCAGAACATGGACAAAGACAAATCAGAAATTGGATATACACGTCTAATAGAACATTAATAGGGACTTATCCGCACACTGATCACATGCCTGTGTTATAAAAGTTTGCTCACGTTGTGATCCTCATCATTTTTAAGGATTTACAAGAAATTTTTGAAACAGTAAAGTATTAATTATGCTTATTTGTAGACAGCGGAACCCACCTGGGGGGCACATGCCCCCTTACAATTTTCCAATGCCCCCAGGTGCCACCCACAAAAAATATAGATATATGTTGTACATTGAAAAACATGGCACCTGCCCCCCCCCTCCAACTGAAAAGCGAGACCCCCTCCCCAACTGAAAAGCATTGCCCCCCTCATGCCCCCAGTGACAAATCCTGGCTACGTCGCTGTTTGTAAGACGTCAACATTTTTTTTATTATGGGCACAAGCTGAATTTTCATAGTACGGTTGGGTTGTAACAAACTGAAAAATAAGAGGATAGGAATGAATTTACCCTTTATCCACAACCATTGATGTATTATCTATTCAATCCACTTAAGCCTATATGGTAGATATACTTACCAAAGTAAAGGCAGGTGTGACGAACATCCAGCAAACTTTCAAGTAAGGACTGGGACGCCAGTCTAACATCTCATTGAAATTATCATACATTTTGTTGGAACCTAGACGTAAAGATAAAAACCTATTTAAAAATCATAATAATAGTAACAGTATTAATAAGGAGCACAATATCTGAAGGTCCAGTCAAAGGCGCCGGTCAATGGTAAACACTAAACATGTAAATCGGATGAGAGATTGAAGAGGTATGCTATAAAAAGGCGCTTGAATGAGGAAATTGACATGTATTTCCCCTTCATTTATTTTGAGCAGGTTAAACCTGTCTATGAATAGGTACATACACAACTCCCTCATACAGGAACATTATACTACATGCTTACTATTTCATCTAAAGAACATCATTCTGAACATCTTAATGAGTTTTACAGCAACAGCTGCACTCATTAAGCTCCTATTCAAAACTGCTCATTTGTTCCAATAATGGGCCCTAACCCGCTGCTTTCCTTTTCAAAAGTGGTCTTTATTACGATTTTGATGGTCTTTTCTTTGTGAAGAATATACCTGGAACCAGTTGTCTGTAAATTGTCTCATGTGACCTCAGCCCTCCCTAAAAACATACATGAGCAAGTATTTCATATAAACAAAATGTAGACCTCAGAATGAAACATGTACATTTGCAGGAAATCACATTTTCTTTTGTGAAAAGGAAGCATTTTTTTTAACCAAAGCAGATCACTTTTTAAGGGAATGCAAAAATCATCTTTAAAAACAACTTCCAAATGGTTTTAAGAATGTCTTTCATACTACAACATAACAAAAGGAATGCCAATAAAGGTGATTTTACCGTATATCCAGCCGATAACTATAGCCTCAAAAAAGGCAACCCAGAGCAGTGCAAAGCCACTGGCAGCATAGGCGTCAAACAACTGGAATACATACATTCCTCCCTGAGTACAAATAGAAGAAAACAAAACTTTAGTTGAACTATATTTCAAGGTGATTACAAAAGGAATAACATAAAAAATATATCTAGGTGAAAAAAATGGGACTAAAATGTTTGGTACATATCGAGTTGAAATGTCTCATTAGAACGACACCTATCGGCAGTATTAGGAGAGGCAAGTACAATTGAATGGGCACAATCATCATCACGACACTCTTTTGATGGGAACAGTCTGCACAATTTAGTCAATTAGTATATGATTCTAAAATCATTCAAGTTGATTTCTCCCAAAAATCACTCCATGTATAAACTTTTATCACTTTTATAAGTGATCGGCATTTTCACAATCTGAAGGAGCACGTAGCCAACATGTTTTTGAATCGTGTGGCCAAGCATTTGCTTGTGGGCAGCTTGTTTACTTAATTCATGAAAAGTGATGTATTGCTTTTTTCCCCAATATGCAATCTTAACTTTGAAACTAAAAAAAAAGAAAAGAAAAGGGAAAGAGTCTGGCACACAAAAAGTTGCCAGGGGTTTTTCAATTTACAAAACCCGAAAAAGGGGGACGAGGGAAATCATCTGATAAGTGCCTAACAAATAAGTTTGATCTCCAAGACTGAAAAAGCAGATAAGAACTAACATTTAAAAGTCCACAATTCCATCACACAACATGCATTTACATGGCACTTTTTCACATGAAAATTATTCTCTGGATATATTGAAATATTTCTCAAAACAATTGATACTGGTATAAAGTTAAACTTAAAAAAGCCTCTAGATTAAAAAAAGAAAGAAGTTAATTCTGCTAATCATCTATCATAGCTTTAAACAAGGGTCACATGCCAAAACAAAGAGGGCGTTTTTTTTCTTCTCCTATTTTCCTTTGGGGCCAGTATGCTTTCTTTGAAATCCAGAAATTTTAGGGAAAATGTGACTCACTTCCTCCACAAATCAGGAAATATTGCTTGTGATCTTTAGCATCAGTCACAAACAATTATACATCACATGGTATTTTGACAGGGACCCTGTTTGTGCTCAGTAGATTTTGCAGAGCTTAGTTTAAGTAAGACCAGGCCTATGATGTAATACTGATGCCAAATTTGATTCAGATCACTTGTGGGCCTGTGTAGATTTAGCTTGGGGAGTAAACGTGAGGATCAAGGATATTCTTTTAGTCAGTAATGTTTCCTTTTGAAAAGAAAAAGAACATTTTCAAAAACTTGTTTTTCATTAAATATGACCCATATGGAAATAGTCATTACCATCTCAATTAAATTTTTTAATTATAAACAGGACCATTAATGCTCAAGTTCCGGCTATTCTACATTTTATTGAAAATGTACTGTTTATATTATTGATCCCAGTACCAAATATCCTGAGACATAGTTCTATCTGAAATTCTCCAACATGTATGCAAATATTCCCACACTCATTACTGGTTTTTGTTACTTAACTGTACCTGTGAAATGGCTGAGTTATTGTAGTGATTCAGAAATGCTCAAATCTTTTCAAGACTCCCTGCTTTCTCACATCATAACTCAAAAACTAAAGTGAGCCAAGGGCTAAAACTTGTTAAATACATTCTTCCCGACTCGACTATGTGCCATTTGGTCATCTTGACCACAGTGGACAAGGGTAATTGAAGCAAATACTGTCTTATAAAAGCTCTAAACAGAGAATGGTCCAAAAGGCTTCAATGGAGGCTGCAGTATAGTCCCCAGACACCACCATGCATTTAATGCACATTACAAGGAGCCAGTCGAGTCTGCAGCTTGAAAGCTCTTCTTCTTCAGACCTCCTCCTTTGTCACAGCATTACTCAAAAACTGGACAATTTAGTTTCTATAATTTTTTCACAGGCTTGTCTAATGAGTGTGTTCATTTAAAAAGCAATATGTTATACCTTTAAATTTAATATCACTATTGTAAAGTTTTTGAACAAATAAATGAAATCCTAACTAAAATGGAGTAGAAACATAAAGAAAATGACAAACTTACATAACATGTCATTGGCAGACCAGCCAGGAACATGAAAAAGCACAGCACGAGGACAAAGAGTGGCCGTCGTTTGCCTTTATGCAAGCTGGGAAAGAAGTCAACAATGGCTGTCACCATACCCTCTACCCCAACAAACTGTAAGTCATACAAATACAATCATCAAACTATGGTTGCATACCAAATAACATGTCAATGTGAAAACTTTGTATTCTAGAAAAACCATTATGCATTTGACTGAGCAAATTGTTTTGTTTTTCTTGTTGCACACAGCCTCTCTTGTGGAAGATATATGGTAATTATAAAGTTGAGTTACAATGTTTTTGTACAGACAAGACGATACAATTAAACAGCCATTTATTGACCATACTCTTTGATGCTTTCACTAAATTTCACAATCAGCACGTTCTCGATTTCTTGTTAATAACTTTTAAATAAGACGGACACAAAGAAAGATCAACCTGCTGGTGAAATATCACTCGATTTTTGCTAAGGATGGATCAAATATATCTGACATTGTCCTTGCTGGGAAAGAGCCAGTCAGTAGGTTTGAAGATCTTCAAGTGAATCGTTGCAACATTGAATACCATATTCTTTGTTAGTTTGTTACATTTTTTTTTCTTGAAGGAAGGATTTTTAACACTGCTTTATCTTTTGACTGTTGAATGACTGAATAACCTCGCAAAAGTAAATTTTGCAAAAACATCACAGCAGTTTACCAAAATATAAACTTAAGCCCTGTTCATACTTCACGCGAACAGTGAAAGTGAAGCAAACTTTCTTGCATCACAATTGAACAACAGCGCATTTCACATGAAGTATGAACCAGGCTTTATGCTAGTTTAGATAAACTGAAAGGCTCTGATCAGGCAGGTGAAGTCTCAATGAAAGTCAGGAAAATGAATCTAGAATTGTTTGTGTTCAATCTGAATGCACATAAGATTAAGCAACTTGAAGTGAAACTAAACCTGTATAAGTTTAAGAAAAAACAGTGGGACCATGATTTCACCTCTTGAAAGCTATTCCAACAATCGTTTCTAATCCTCAATAATGAAACTGTTTATGTCTCCCTTCCCCATCACTGAACTTGTCCATCCGTTTGAATGTAGAAATATATTATCATACTTACCTGCCTCAATAAATTGAATATCTTGATGATTTCAATTTTTCTTTCTCATTGGATCAGAATTTCTTATCACACACCTTCTTTCATCTTTACGATACAGAAAGCTATCATCACACATCAGATGTTTTGGTTTTATTTTTTGTTTTTTTAGTTGCGACTATTTTAAAGTGAGATGAAAAAACCAAGGCTTTTAAAGTATCCCTTAACCCTATCCATTTATAATAACAAAATAATTATATAAACATTTTGAAAATAAGCTGAAATAAGCTTCAGGGTATTTTGTGACTTCCTTAGAAGCCGATGAATAAACAACAAAAAATCAAAACAGAAACAAATATTTCACAAGTCCTTAAAAAATCAGCAAAACTATTTTCCACCTCGAACTAAAACTCCACCTTGGGAGAAAATGAAAAAAAAAATAGCTGAAAACAAAGTTAGATTATTGATGATAAGCTGTGGAATCAGTCCTGTTAAATAAAACATGCTAAATGAGCACTTGTTAGGAATGAGTAAGTTTTAATCCTACGTTAATAAAATATGACACAAACAACATGAAGACTCTGGTGCATGAAGACTCTACATATATATAGTTATCAAGAGGAGAATATTTCTATTTTGAAGGTCAACTTGACAAGACATGCCTTAAGTTATGTGAACTATTCAGGCTTTAAGAAACATGACTGTGCTCAATGCAAATAATACAAGATTTTCTTTTTAGAAAACTCTGTCAACAAAAGACATGTCAAATTTTTTTTAGCAAAAGGTTTTTGAACTTGTTGAACTTTAAGCTAAAACACAACTCATGTCATGGGTAAAAAACATGCATGTCAAACACCTTATGAAGAATTATGTAAAATGTCATTTTACTTGCTCTCTTCTCAAGCTGGACTTACATTATTTTTGAGTTTAATTTTCAATCTCTCTCTTTTATCTAAAATGAAGGTAACTGTAATAAATGACCCACCTATCTTCTTAAATTTTTATTAACTTTTTTTTACACAAAAATATTGTTTTCCTTGCGGGAAAGGCATTTTTTAAAAACAATTCAGCTGAGCTGCATGTTGTGTCTAACAAAGAGAAATAAAATCACAACAATTGTAAATCAAAAATTATTTCACCTAAGCCATCATTGCAAAATATAAAATGTTATGCCTGCAGAGCCTTCATTTACAAATGAAGGTTATATTCAAATTACACCAAGAAATCTGTGTGCATTAAGACAAATATATTGACACTTTTTTGTACTAAACCTTTGACAGGTTAGTTTCAAACGATTTGGTTTTGCTGAAAAAGAAGAACTATACAATGGATACAATTATCAGATTCTACTGGGAATGTTGCTTTTTTTTTTTTTTTTGTTAAACCTCATGTGTGCTTTTAAATAAACAATGAAGCGTGAACAGAATGCTAGATGAGAATGCAGTGAAACTGAAAGAAACTTATTCAAATTCTTTGTCTGAATAAACCCATTTTAGTGTTACTGAAAAGATGAAAACATGGCTTGAATTGACAAACTAAACTCCCACAATATCTTTTCTTCTCTCTGGTCTTCCCATTACAAAAGTATGTAGTTTGCATTTTGAAGCTTTGTACAGATAGATGAATATGCAGGATTTACAGTAGGAAAAAATACAACTTGCATCCCTAAAAGTAAATCTCTTGGAAGAAACCAATGGACGTTGAAGATCACACGGCTCACAGTTGCAAACCCTGTCAACCTGTAACAAATGCTGACAAACAAATAAAACATGTTGTCGCGGTCTTTCGGATATGTAGGAATCTGGAAAAAACATATGAAGTTAGTTTTCATGCAGGTTCAACAGGGAATGATTGTGCAACTCAACAAAACTTCTACTAACACAAATGATATCAATGTATTAGACAAAATGACGTCTTCCTCACTGTCTGGCACAACTACATGTAGCAAGAACAAGACTTTTAGCCGATTTGTGCAACTAAAATAGAACAATTAAGACAAATACAACACACAATACCTATTGGCTAATGATGGCATACATGATATTGCCACATAAGCATTAAGGAGGGGAGTGACAGTCCAGACATGCTGAATTTTAAACAAACATACAATAGGGAGTGTCAAAAAAAGTATTTATCAGCCATGCCTGCAGAGAGTTTCTTGATAAAGAGGTTACTTCAGGCATCATTTTTGTAGTAAAGACACACTGCTGATGCCATCATATCAGAAAGCTGATTTAAGCAATAACTAAGCAAGTTAAACCGATGCAATGTGACTAACACTAGGATGGTATAAGCTGAAAGACTTCACATGCACAGCAATGTTACATCTCATCTAAGGCAAAGAACAAGAAGGAGGTGGAGCTGGAGGACCACAGACATTGATGAGAAGAGATACAACAAAATGAAAATGTATCACCTTGGCTTTCAACCACTAAAATTAATTGGAGCATTCACCCATCTGAATGTAAAGGAATTAGGTGAACATTTGTGTCTGGTCCCTTGATTGATTAACAAAGAGATGATATACCAAGTTTGGCACTAAGAACACTAGATGTCCACACAATGTAGGGTCTTGAGCCACTACTAGGACTTATGCACCTCCACACCTGTCTTTTTCATTTAAAAGCAAGCATTTTCTTACATATGATCTCAAAGTGACATTATTAAAAGGATTGCTAGAGGGAAAAAAACCTTCTAATGGAAGTGAAAATTATTTTGAGAATGTCCACAGATAGTATGTAATGTAGATTGGTGTGTTTACTTGCTTACATTGCACTGTAAAGCTGCCCTGTTTGCAATTTGCCAACAGTCACTGTCTTTTTGGACCCAACTCATCATTGCAGCAGGAGTGGGGAGCTAGGTGGGAGTGTGGGGAGCTAGGTGGGGAGCTAGGTGGGAGTGTGAGGAGCTAGGTGGGAGTGTGGGGAGCTAGGTGGGAGTGTGGGGAGCTAGGTGGGAGTGAGGGGAGCTAGGTGGGAGTGTGGGGAACTAGGTGGGAGTGTGGGGAACTAGGTGGGAGTGTGGGGAGCTAGGTGGGAGTGTGGGGAGCTAGGTGGGAGTGTGGGGAGCTAGGTGGGAGTGTGGGGAGCTAGGTGGGAGTGTGGGGAGCTAGGTGGGAGTGTGGGGAGCTAGGTGGGAGTGTGGGGAGCTAGGTGGGAGTGAGGGGAGCTAGGTGGGAGTGTGGGGAACTAGGTGGGAGTGTGGGGAGCTAGGTGGGAGTGTGGGGAACTAGGTGGGAGTGTGGGGAGCTAGGTGGGAGTGTGGGGAGCTAGGTGGGAGTGTGGGGAGCTAGGTGGGAGTGTGGGGAACTAGGTGGGAGTGTGGGGAGCTAGGTGGGAGTGTGGGGAGCTAGGTGGGAGTGTGGGGAGCTAGGTGGGAGTGAGGGGAGCTAGGTGGGAGTGTGGGGAGCTAGGTGGGGGAGTGGAGAGCTAGGTGGGAGTGTGGGGAGCTAGGTGGGAGTGTGGGGAGCTAGGTGGGAGTGTAGGGAGCTAGGTGGGGGAGTGGGGAGCTAGGTGGGAGAGTGGGGAGCTGGGTGGGAGAGTGGGGAGGGGGTGGTTGAGTGGGGAGCTAGGTGGGGGAGTGGGGAGCTAGGTAGGAGTGTGGGGAGCTAGGTGGGAGCTAGGTGAGAGAGTGGGGAGCTGGGTAGGAGAGTGGGGAGCTGGGTAGGAGAGTGGGGAGCTGGTTGGGTGAGTGGGGAGCTAGGTGGGAAAGTGGGGAGCTGGGTGGGAGAGTGGGGAGCTAGGTGGGGAAGTGGGGAGCTAGGTGGGGGAGTGGGGAGCTAGGTGGGGAGTGGGGAGCTAGGTGGGGGAGTGGGGAGCTAGGTGGGAGTGTGGGGAGCTAGGTGGGAGTGAGGGGAGCTAGGTGGGAGTGTGGGGAGCTAGGTGGGAGTGTGGGGAGCTAGGTGGGAGTGTGGGGAGCTAGGTGGGAGTGAGGGGAGCTAGGTGGGAGTGTGGGGAGCTAGGTGGGGGAGTGGAGAGCTAGGTGGGAGTGTGGGGAGCTAGGTGGGAGTGTAGGGAGCTAGGTGGGGGAGTGGGGAGCTAGGTGGGAGAGTGGGGAGCTGGGTGGGAGAGTGGGGAGGGGGTGGTTGAGTGGGGAGCTAGGTGGGGGAGTGGGGAGCTAGGTAGGAGTGTGGGGAGCTAGGTGGGAGCTAGGTGAGAGAGTGGGGAGCTGGGTAGGAGAGTGGGGAGCTGGGTAGGAGAGTGGGGAGCTGGTTGGGTGAGTGGGGAGCTAGGTGGGAAAGTGGGGAGCTGGGTGGGAGAGTGGGGAGCTAGGTGGGGAAGTGGGGAGCTAGGTGGGGGAGTGGGGAGCTAGGTGGGGAGTGGGGAGCTAGGTGGGGGAGTGGGGAGCTAGGTGGGGGAGTGGGGAGCTAAGTGGGAGAGGGGGCTAGCGGTGCTGGGAGCAACATCAAAGCCAAATGCCACAGTTCACCCAAATGAGGATTTAGGACCTATGTTTATTTTCCTCTTAAGTATCATTACGATCAGTATAAATTGAGAGAAGTGGCAAATCCACCGACAACATTATTTTTGCATTCAGAGCTTTCTTGATAATGTTTGTAGCGTGGTGCTATTAACAGCATCAACATGATTATATCTGCGTGAAATTAACATCCTGACAGTGACTTAATGGTAAATGAAACTAATCCAGTTGGCTACCAGACATGCGTGTTAAAACAAAAGTTTCCCAGTTGGTGCCCCACCTAGTTTCACATGATCAGTTGTCTGGAACCACCTTCACTGGTATCCTCTTATCACTACCTCTTAAGCCGAACATTGGTCCTCAGTGATCAATTATGTTATTGACTGAAACAGGCATTGTAATAAAGCTTCATTTACATGTAAGTCTTAAGATCAGCATAAAAAATTACAAAAGTCATTGACTTATTTAATTTTTTTGTGACAAAGGGATCTACAACAAGTCATACAACTTTTTTGACAATGAGCAGCCAGAGGTATACATTCAAATTAAATTAATCAAATGCATTCCCACTAAATGTAACTTAGGTGAAATACATACATGCACTGTGGGTTTAGGATTAAATTGGTTAATATTAAGTTAGAATATGGCTTAGGAAGGCAAAATATAACCTTATCTTCAGAAATAACTTTTGACAGTCGTATAGGCCAACCATCTCACCTTCAGAGCTTCGTGAATACATTAAACTTTACTTAAAGCTTCATCCTGAAAGGTTATCTTTCAGAATTCATTTGGTTACTGTACAAAATTATACACTTTTTCTGTAAAGTTTTTAACATTTTCCCGAACACTGTTAACCATTATCTCTTGATAAATTGCCTATTATGTTAGACTTTCTGAATAAACATATTTGTTTTAGGTTAAAATGTAAGACTGGTTGCTTTGGTCGCTCAATGTATAGAACTAAGCACTAAGCTGGCTCATTGTACATAGACAACTTAAATGAGCACTCATTAAAGGGATCTTGTGCATCATGTTTTAGAAAAGATAATGTGCAGATGTTTGAAAAAGACCATGGATGCCATTTTTAGAGAGATGGGTCATAACAAACAAGTTTCACCATTCTGCTATTTTTATTTTTATTTTTTTGAAAACTAGAGTAAAAGGTTTCCATCACTTAAAGAAGTTGGCAAAAGCTTTTTAAAAACCTATCCCTCCCCGAAAAAAACTATGTAAAAAAAACCTAACAAATTGAAAACAAAAACATAACAGTTTATCTTTCATCTCAGCTTCATCCCAAAACACAACATAAATCTCAAAACATTTAGTTGCCCCCAATTGAGCTGAGCCAAGATGGGCTTATTATGATACATTTTCCATCCCTCCAACACCAACATGGAAGGTTTATTCGTTCATAATTTGATTTCAATGTGGCAGTGGAAACACTGTAGATGGATGTCATTGTTTATAAATTGATCTTCCTTCTACTCAACTATCAGCCTGATGACAGCAACAGAATCTTATCCATTCAGTAATTTGTCTTCTTTCAGCAAATTGTGAACATTTTTTGAATGTTATTGACTGAATTCCAGTATCATCAACATCAAACAGTTCTTGAAGTTTATTGTTTTGTAGGAGATCAGTGTAGCATTACTCAATAATTTAAATTTCCACACAAACACATCCGAGTTCAACTTTAACTTATGAACCATTATGTACAAACAAAAGTACATAGTTTCAGCTATGATAAATCATTTATCATACTGATTACTTTATTTCCTATTGGAATAATGATAATTAATAGCCCCCACCCCGGAAAAACAAACATACAAACAAACAAATAAATACATAAAATAAATAAGAAACCTCCTCCCCCCCAAAAAAAACAAAAAAACAAAAACAAAAAACAAAACATGAAAAACATAAAAAAACATTAAAAAGAACAACAAGAAGAAGAAGAAGAAGAAGAAGAAGAAGAAGAAGAACAACAACAACAACAACAACAACAACAACAACAACTTTCCTATCCTTTGAGCACTAAGCTCTTCTGTATCAACCAGTGACTCGATCGAGTCACTCCCTATTCAACAAATCTCCTAACTCATATGACCTCTCTTGACATTGCTGTGTATAGGGAAGTGATACACATTCAAACAGAAATAATGACCTCCATGCATGACATCTGGAGCAACAGGATGTTAAAAATGGTCTTGTAAAAAAAGAAAGACAAATTGCTTGAAAGGAAAAAAAAACAGGCTGAATGTGTTCTGGAGTTTTACTTTGTAAGCTCTGAGGAGAATAAACAAACTGTTTATTGGTGTATTTGGATTTAATGTACATGTATATGTCACAATTTTTTCTTCTTCTTTGGATTGTTTTGCACGCGAAAGATTAGTGTAAATTAATTTGAAGATGATTTTTTGTACTCAACTCAACCAATGACCATAGGTCTCTATATTTTGTTGATTTTTCAGCTCCTCCTCAATCATCACAAACAGTCATCCACATCTTTGAAGGGTAGCCCTTGAAAACAAAACAAAGTATTAGACTAATCCAAGCTCCTCAGTAAAGAAACGGCTCAGGCCATCATCTTCATGCTGGGTGGGTGGGTCTACATCTTTAACATTGAAGATAGATTGCCGACTTCTGAACTGGCAAGACTCCAGCACCTGTTAACTACATAGCTTCCCCCTCCCCCTACAGCCTATTGACAGGTGGTTAGTAGTTTGTACTCCTAGAGCTAGTCAACCTAGCTCCCCTGCAATGTGCCCTCTGTATGATGAAGACACTGCTGGTGACTTCTGTCAGGAGATTTGGGGTAAGACTGCCCCATGTGCCTCTACTCCCTGAAGGAGGGTTGGCAGGGAGCCTAAACCCCCTGATTGGATGCAGATAGTGAGCTGCAACTCTTCGGCTAGACCACCTTGATCTGCTTGTCTAGCTCCCAAAGCTAGACATCTCTCTTGAAACCTGCCATCAAAGGAGGTTAGATAAAAAAGACCGGTAGTAAGTAGGAAAAGATACATTTGATCATCAAGCACAGAGCAAGTGGTGTAATGGAGGGACAAGGGTCAGATGGAATTAGGGCACAGTTTATTTGCTGTGAAACCTCTCAGGTTTTGCTTTACTCAATACATAGTGAAGCTGTCTAGTATTAAATGTCATCCTCATTAGTCAAATTTAAAGACTCTTTAGAGCTTTACCTATTGGCAATTTTTATCAATTAAATTGGAGGCGATATGACATATGGTTGTATATCTTTCTAAAACAAGACAACAAGCAACAATGCATTATTCATTTGACAACTAATTTATGCAGTGGCTGACTCTTTTACAATTACAGAAATAAATCCAATAGCAGGCCTTGAATTAACCCACGGCACCCACAGCAATTGCCGCAGTGCCCTGTGCTTTTGCCTTGGTGCCCTTTGCAAAGTTCCAATCCAAATTTACATTTTCCGCATAGAAGTGGCCCTTTTCAGAGGACAATAATTGCTAAGCCCCTTCAAGAGTGAAGTTCAAGGCCTGCAACAGATATTAATACATTGTCAATATTGTAAAATTAAAACAATCACTACATTTTTATGATAGTGGTTAACTTTTCATGTGGCCCTATTTGATCCCAGAGCAACGTACGATCTGGTTTGAAAGCACTTTTGTGCTGTTAAGTGGGTCTGAATTTAGTCCTTAATTTAACACCCCTCCATCATTTGTTGCGCCTTGATGCTCATAAATTTGTTTTCCCACTGGTTAAAAACAGACTAAAAAGCCTGACCAAGTCGGTCGGTAATTTATTTATTATTCAGTTTTTCTTAACTTTATTCATGCTCCAGCAATATTTGTCACCATATGTTCTGAAACAAAAAATATTATTATAACAGAAAGATAGATAGCTATTTTCAAGCAGCCAGGGTAAATTCTGCAGTTTTGCCATTAGTTTTCAAGTCATATCAATAGTTTTAAAACTTTACTTTCCTTCTTTAGATCAAGTTAGAAAAAATCAGAATATTTTTACAGAAATTTAATTAAGTTCATGTATTTTTTAAAACCTTTTTTCCCCCTTGACAAACTGATTTCCTAACTTTTTTTCTGAGAACATCTATCATAGAAAATATGACGAAATAAGTTGTTTAATTAATTTGTACTTAACATATGACACACCTTGGCAAGTATTTTGGCTACATAATTGACAGTGTATTGTATTAAGTTTAAATGAGTCATTTGTTATAGCAATGGCACTTGTCCACTATGGTTAACTTGTAACTAACAGTCAACAGTTGTTTCTTTTGTGCATTTATTTTACATGGTTCCTTAACTGGACAAATTTATGATTTAAGTAACCTGGTTTCAGTTTTAGTTGACTAAACTTTTAGCAAACTACCAGTCACTAACCAGCATTGAGGTTACCTAAAGAGAAGGGGTTCGCCCCAGTGTTCCTGGTTTGATCGGCTGCAGATTGCGCCACAGCACCTTGTAAACCGTTACATGGTGCTATGTAAAGGAACAGGGGTGGATTTCACAAAGTGCTAGGACTAGTCTTATCTCTTTAGTACTTATATGACTTGTCATAAGTTGGGACTAGTCCTAAGTTAAGACTAGTTTTGTGAAATCCACCCCAGGTCTCATACTTAAAATAACCTAACTTCCATACCTTGCAGGAAAAGATACTGAGCGCTTTGAGACACCCATCAGGTGTAACAAAGCACTATATGAAACTGCATATAATTATTATTATCAAATCAGTTTGTCATGGGCATTTAAAAAAAAAAATTGAAATTAAAGCTTAATTAGATTTCTGTAAAAATATTCAATTTCTTTTTCCTAATTTGTAATAGTTAGTAACTGTCCTGTTCGAAAATGGCTTCAACCGTATATTAAAAAGAGTTTAACTAGCCTAAGAGTTTAACTAAGGAATATAATAAAGATGCCAATTAAAGATTTATCTTATTCATTAGCTTCACCAACAAAATGTCTGTCACCCAAAACACAGCACACTGTGCCCCGAACTTACAAACCAACACCACTACCCATTACACCACTGCACTGTCTTTATAAACGAAGGTATAATTCAAACATTTGTCAAAATTACACACACAGGGAATATAATATAGTTATACTGCTCCGCGATACTATAATAAAAAACAAAATTACAATACAGGTAGAAAAAGTTAGTTTTAACAAAAGAGAACTGACACAAACATCTGGCTTCAACCTTCATGACTTGCCCACCTGTTAACAAATTATGTATCTACTGTTTTTATGTGTGTTTTTTTTTGCCACGATAAAAAGCACAAATGATGAAAATTGGCGATGATAGTGATATTGAAATAGTCTCATTTTTTAATTTTATAATGTTGATGTGATGTCCTATCCCACAATATGTTCAAAGAACATTTTTGTAGGGTTTAAGGTGTGGCATGTTAATAATCTATCTGACTTGTAATTGTAAACTCTTCTTGTAGGAAGGGTGCTTCTGAAATGAGTCTGCCTATCAATATTTTGACTAGCATACTTGGGCTGTTGTCTGGAAACTGAAAAAAAAACTGTAAAATGGAGACGATTTTATCATGCTCTGAGCATAGCATCAGCCCCATTCTGCCCCCCCCCCCCCCCGACCACTCAACCCAAACCCATTCCATCCCACAGCAACAATTATGTTCTGATGAGAGTTTTTTCCACTGCAATGAAGATGATTGTTGAAGCGATAAGATTACCCAACAGGTTTTCTTCAGAACTAGTACCTGGTCTCTTCCTCTTAGGATTAATCATTGAGACATATTTGCTGTCATTTGTGAAGGTTTTCATATTTTTCACTTTATAAAATATATTTTGTAACAATGTTGATACATACATATAGCATGAACCTGCACTTTATATCATTATTCTCTCATAGTCCCACTCTCCCAAGATGTTTTCAAAAACCAAAAAGTCTTACTTTTTTGTTTTTTCTGAATTTAGATATTTTTTTTCAGTTTCTGGTTGTCTTTACTATTTAGAATGATTATTTTCATGCATTTAAAATAGTAAAGTTGTGTTTCATAATTTTACTTTCAGAAGTATACATTTTTACAAATAAATTATACTACTTTTTCAACAATGGATATACAATTTGAAGGGAAAGTATTCTGTTTGAATACAGTTATGTTGATTTTTATCAATCAGCTACAAATTAATATGTAACTTATTAATTGTATTCCTTTTAATATTAACTGACATGCATGGGTAAACCAGTTTACAGTGCCAATTTATGTAAACAGCTAATCTGACAGAACATTTATATAAACAATTCACTGATACCATTGAAATGGAAATACAAATTTCATACGTAGGCTTTCCCATACCCAACTACTTATACAAAAATTGTATCAAATTTGATTATAAAATTATTTAATAGAGAATCATACTGGTCATAAGTGTGCAAATTTCTCTTCATTCCATCATTCATTTATTGTTTGGGGGAAAGGATCATTGATTAATTTCTATAAATTGAACCCCAATTGAAGGTAAACTATTTTCCCATTAAAGTATTGTCAAACTGATTCCCAATTTAAAAAAAAAGTTTTGCATCTAGAGGAATGTTGCATTATTGGTTTATGCAAGCACATATTCTCTAAATTCAAGAAACATGTCTACATCTAGAGGAATGTTGCATTATTGGTTTTGTGGAACTGCAACATTCTCTAGTTTCAAGAAACATGTCTGCATCTATAGAGAAATATTGCATTATTGGTTTGTGGAACTGCAACATTCTCTAGTCTCAAGAAACATGTCTGCATCTAGAGGACTGTTGCATTATTGGTTTGTGGAACTGCAACATTCTCTAGTCTCAAGAAACATGTCTGCATCTAGAGGAATGTTGCATTATTGGTTTGTGGAACTGCAACATTCTCTAGTTTCAAGAAACATGTCTGCATCTATAGAGAAATATTGCATTATTGGTTTGTGGAACTGCAACATTCTCTAGTCTCAAGAAACATGTCTGCATCTAGAGGAATGTTGCATTATTGGTTTGTGGAACTGCAACATTCTCTAGTCTCAAGAAACATGTCTGCATCTAGAGGAATGTTGCATTATTGGTTTGTGGAACTGCAACATTCTCTAGTTTCAAGAAACATGTCTGCATCTATAGAGAAATATTGCATTATTGGTTTGTGGAACTGCAACATTCTCTAGTCTCAAGAAACATGTCTGCATCTAGAGGAATGTTGCATTATTGGTTTTGTGGAACTGCAACATTCTCTAGTCTCAAGAACCATGTCTGCATCTAGAGGAATGTTGCATTATTGGTTTGTGGAACTGCAACATTCTCTAGTTTCAAGAAACATGTCTGCATCTAGAGAAATATTGCATTATTGGTTTGTGGAACTGCAACATTCTCTAGTTTCAAGAAACATGTCTGCATCTAGAGGAATGTTGCATTATTGGTTTTGTGGAACTGCAACATTCTCTAGTTTCAAGAAACATGTCTGCATCTATAGAGAAATATTGCATTATTGGTTTGTGGAACTGCAACATTCTCTAGTCTCAAGAAACATGTCTGCATCTAGAGGAATGTTGCATTATTGGTTTTGTGGAACTGCAACATTCTCTAGTCTCAAGAACCATGTCTGCATCTAGAGGAATGTTGCATTATTGGTTTGTGGAACTGCAACATTCTCTAGTTTCAAGAAACATGTCTGCATCTAGAGAAATATTGCATTATTGGTTTGTGGAACTGCAACATTCTCTAGTTTCAAGAAACATGTCTGCATCTAGAGGAATGTTGCATTATTGGTTTTGTGGAACTGCAACAT
This sequence comes from Marthasterias glacialis, assembly GCA_911728455.2. Classification (NCBI taxonomy): domain Eukaryota; kingdom Metazoa; phylum Echinodermata; class Asteroidea; order Forcipulatida; family Asteriidae; genus Marthasterias; species Marthasterias glacialis. The sequence continues at coordinate 29,478,786 of OU452219.1, forward strand.
TCTCTAGTTTCAAGAAACATGTCTGCATCTATAGAGAAATATTGCATTATTGGTTTGTGGAACTGCAACATTCTCTAGTCTCAAGAAACATGTCTGCATCTAGAGGAATGTTGCATTATTGGTTTTGTGGAACTGCAACATTCTCTAGTCTCAAGAACCATGTCTGCATCTAGAGGAATGTTGCATTATTGGTTTGTGGAACTGCAACATTCTCTAGTTTCAAGAAACATGTCTGCATCTAGAGAAATATTGCATTATTGGTTTGTGGAACTGCAACATTCTCTAGTTTCAAGAAACATGTCTGCATCTAGAGGAATGTTGCATTATTGGTTTTGTGGAACTGCAACATTCTCTAGTTTCAAGAAACATGTCTGCATCTAGAGGACTGTTGCATTATTGGTTTGTGGAACTGCAACACTCTCTAGTTTCAAGAAACATGTCTGCATCTAGAGGAATGTTGCATTATTGGTTTGTGGAACTGCAACATTCTCTAGTTTCAAGAAACATGTCTGCATCTAGAGAAATGTTGCATTATTGGTTTTGTGGAACTGCAACATTCTCTAGTTTCAAGAAACATGTCTGCATCTAGAGGAATGTTGCATTATTGGTTTGTGGAACTGCAACATTCTCTAGTGCAACTTTTAATCACAACTTTGGATTTTGAAGAGTAGGTTATTTATTTTAATTGACAATCCACAATAATCAAGAAACAAACACAGATCTATAATAGAATGAATTTTGAATTTTAGTATTTATTCAAATCTGCTGATTAAAAAGATAAAGATCTAAAATAATGGAATGGTTTACCATTAATTTCAGAATAGAGGAGGTACCTGCACAAAGACAAATAATTATCTTTTGCATGCTGTGATAACAAAAAATTGATTATTACCCTTGCTGACTGGGCCTTGGAACATTCCTAATAAAACTCTCTCAATTTCTGAGTATTCAGAACCGACAGCCAAATAGGTCCATCTCTTTGCTAAATCATTACTGTTTTAAGCACTCTGAGCACATTGTTGGTGGATTTGTGGCTTTATAAGAAGCCATTGTTATATTTAATGTTCTTGCAAAATTGTTTAATGGCCTCACATTTTGACCCTAGGAAAGACTCTGCTAGGGTCGAAATGTGAGTCCATTAACAAGTGTTTGCATTTGTACTACAGGTCCTACTGGATGGTAAGCAGTTTGTAATAGTTAATTCTGTTTTCTCTATTATTATTCTTATAACAATTCCTGACAATTTTTTTTCCTCCTTAAATGATATTTTCACAGGTTAGTTGAATGATACTGAAAACTAGTTGATGGAAATAATCCCCCCCCCCAACAAAAAATTGATGTAATTTAAGTTGCTGAGATTGTTTATCCTGTTTTTGTAATGTTGGTCTGGGTCCTCAGGGAAACCTGATGTCTGTTTTAATCATCTCTACGTGCTCTTATTAGATTCTGTTTTTGTTGTAACACACTGACAACGATGTGTATGTGCGTTTAGGTTTGTTATTCATGAACAGCCCCACAGCCCCTATGCATAGGCAGCATTGCATCCATTCATCAGTTATGAGACATTTCAAGTAATAATGATAAAGGTCACGTCTCATGTTCCATGACGGGTTCCCACAGCAACATGCAGCAAAAAAAAAAAAACCACTTGGCAACTGTTTCTTAGTGCACAGCCGTCTGTGCACTTTACCAATGACTAGTTTACCATTTAGGGGATTCAACAGACCTGATAATGATGAAAAGAAAAATGGACAATTTTTGCCATGTTTGTAAGTGGTCTCCAGCAGACAAACCAATCAATTATTTATTGTGTTGTTATTATTGTGTACTGTGTCATTAATGATATGTCACAAACAAAGAACCATTCAATGTGCACTTCGTATGATGAATTAATGATGCATCAGTTTTATCTCAATATATGTATATGTCAATAATTTAAAGACTTTCTATGGGTGCGTTCGATTAGCTTGCCCGGGTCAACCCGGTTTTGATCATCTGGGTGAGCCCCCAACAAGAGCTAACCGAACACCAACTTCCCCTTGCATTCATACCAATGCATCTTGGGACAGCTGACTGGAACTACTTTCATTGTTAGCATTACGTCTGAAACTCTTCGTGATCCACGAAAAGATCGTAAAATACGTATTCTCATTGTGAAACTGCGACGTTAGATTATTTTACAAGCCCAGCCTAATACAAAAGTACACGTCTACTAATACAAAAATTACAAAATGCTCACAAAGTCGCTGTTTTAAGGTGAAAATGTGTGTCAAACTTCTTGAAAGTGTCCCGCTGAAAAGAACAAAAAAAAAATGGAGGCCAATGAGATTTTTTTTACGTGACGTCATGCACCAGGGTCAGCCCCAAGTAACCTGCTCCAAAAGCAGGTTACTGTGGGCTGACCCGTGTGAGCCACGACAATGACGTCAAAGCTATTTGAACTCACGGCGGTCAGCAGACCTGGGTCGACCCGGGGAAGCTAATCGAATGCACCATATGTTCCACAAAAGCCTACTGGTACTATTAATCATAGCTTACAAACAATCCTGTAATGAGCCTGTTAATCCCCACGATGATCATGATCATAGTTCAGTCATTATCTACAGGATTATGGTGAATTAAGTGGACGCTGAGTTATTACATCATCGGAGAAGTAAGCTCATCTGCCTGACAAATTGTCATGGTTTTGAGAAGGCATTATATGTATTGGAAATATCCAGGATAAAGTGATGACATTTATGAGTATGTCAAACTTTGTATGTGCTACAGTGTATGTGGTTAAAAGCAATAACAAAACTAAAATGACAATAATATTATTTCATTTCCCTCTTGGACGCCAATGTTCAAAAGCTTGAATGACGTACCTACAGGACATTAGTCTGTATCAACAAACTGGCTAGTTGGTTGGATCTCCTTGGGGTCGAAGGCATTGGGCACTCAATTACACACACTAAACTCATGCACATCAATGGGTCATTACTTCTCTATAAGACTATGGTGCCAAGAGTGCAAGAAGCACCAACTACTCTATTTGGGCTGGTTGCTCCATCTGTCTCATCTACAGCAATCTGGACTCAACTGCCATGCTGACTCTGCTCGGACACACCGGATGATATGATCGAGTGAACCAATCCTATGGTAACCACAACGACTGGCTGGTGTTGCTTTATATCCAACACATCATGCAAATAGGATTGTTTCCACAACTTGTATCATTATGAGATGAACATAGTGCACACAAGTTTCTGAACAGTTAAAATATTAGTTAAAGGTTCAAAACTGGTGATGTTAATTATTGAAGAATTAAATGTGTTTACTCTTACCTCGCTGTCAATTCCAAGTAGGAGGAGCATAAAGAAGAATAAGATGGCCCATAATGTTGAGATTGGCATCTGGACAACAGCTTCTGGGTAGGCTATGAAGGCAAGACCAGGACCTATTACCAAGTAATGCAGAATTAAGCGTAAATACATAACATGCTGCAGAATCCATGAAAATGCTATAGATGGTTACTTAGACTGTTACTGTGGATTCCAACTGGTTTTTCATCACCAGGCAAGTTCTGTGGTCTAATGTCTCATCAGACATCTGCTAAAGAATGCAGAGCTGCCGGAGAACCTGGAAAGTTTAAGGTGTTTATCACATATCAGTGCATGGGTGAAATCAACTAATGGTCTTTATTCCCGATGCATTTGTACATCAAAATACATACAATTTAAAATGTTTATTTGAGAAATTGTATCTAAAAGAAACAACCACCCCCACCAAACCCAAAAATAAAATAAAATAAAATCTTTTGTATGCATTACAGTTTGGGGAATGGCCAAGTAGTCTATAGACCTTGTATAACTTCATAACAGATCACACACAAGCCTTTTAGCATTGCCATTTTGTTAATCACCTCTCCATCACCATAAAACTGAAAACTACTACGTCACTTAATGAATTTACTTACCAAGCTTACTTTCAAAATGAGGATTTTTTTATTTTGAGTTTAAAAAGACAATTTCAAAAGGTAAAATTACAGAAAACTTATCAACACGTGTGTCAGCCTGACACGCAGCAACATTACGCACACAATTTAGCGTAACACCGAAGATATTTCTTTGCAGTGATTGGCTCAATACCACATCTTGCGTTGCGCACTGGGTAATTGTAACAGTTGCACGCGACTGAAATACGCGCTGGTGATCTCAGGCTCTTGTATTGTCAGGGTGTGGATTCAGGTCCCGGTCACTTATGTCTTTGACCAAGACACTTAACCAGTTCACTTCCGAGGCCTTTCATCTGTCACCAGGATGCCTTTTCTTCAACCAGGCGTGGGTTGATGATCAGCCATTACATAACCGCTTTCAAACCTTCTGATTGTCTTTAGAAACACGACCATTTAAAAATTATACGAGTCGTTAAAATCTGTAAATGTCTACGAGAAAATGTCTTAACATGGGTGTCCAAACCAAGTTTCATTGACAAAACAATTGGCTAGAAAAAAAAGTTGTTTTTTTGACTGAAAATAATCCAAGGATATTCAATCCCGAAGCAAACTAGTTAACCTTAACACTTAAACTGCTGTTTCCTTTGGATTGGACATGAGCCATGATAAGTCCTGTTCACTGTGTCATGCACACAAAAAAACGGGCTTAAAAATGCCCTGGTGTTTCTGGCATGGTTGGCTGCAGACTGTGCCTCATCATGTAAATCCTTACATGACTCCATAAATGGTCTCACAATTTAAATGTAGCTCTGCCTACCTGTTATAAATATAATGAGAGCATTAAGATGCGGTATGCCCATATGTATATTCACTCATAATCTAGTTTCTCAACAATGACAATGTCCACTTCCTGCTGCTTGGAAAACATCTACATTTTCTGAGAAACTTGGGGCCTGTTAAATGTCAGTTAATCATATAAAAACTGGGTCATAAGTCGACCTTTCTGACAGCTGGGGGGATTAGGGTTGCATCTGCCAACAGGAAGTTTCTGATTGACTGGATCTATCTAACCTCACTTATGAAGATCAGAGTCAAGGGTGGATGGACTGTATCTACTTGATATTAGAAAATCTAATAATGGGACAGACGTAGACTTGATTGCATGACATCAAAATGTGAGGGGGTGGGGGAACCACTTAATATTAAAGTATTTTAATGAAAGATTTCTTCTCTAAACACTTTGGGTGCAAGATAAGATAGAAAAGATTATATAAAATGATCTATTAAGGACTGTCATCATTAAAAAGTAACAACTAATCATTTAAAGATGCAGTACAGGATTTGTAATAACTAAAAGGTGATTACAAAGAAATAGTTCCATCTACAATACTGTCAGATTCAAGGAAATGGTAATCGAAGACCCCAAATAAAGGATGCTTACTTCAATTGCCAAAAATTCCCTGACAAACTGGTTTGTGTTATTTCACTAAAACATGACTGAATTTGATGAAATTTGTTTTGGTTAGTTTTAGTGACTTTATTGAAAACCAGAGGATTCAACTGTCGAAGTTGAGAATACCCCCCCCCCCAAATCACCTTTGCTTGTTCTTATAGCTACAATCAAAATAAGCATACTTATCAATGTGCACAAAGTTGATCAAATTTCAAAAGCTTTTTGTATTATGTGAACTACAGAATTGAAGAAGAAAAATCTTTCCCAAAACCATCACTAAGCATCAATTTATTTGCCCCTATATTGACACAAGTTGAATGATCTTGCTGATACACTATTTTTATTTATAAGAGTTTTTATTGAAGGATAAAGGTATTGTTTCATAAACTGTCAATAGATCTGACAGACTGTCAATCGGACCTTCTTAATATCTTCAGTCATTTCTGCAGTAAATTATTAACTATCATTATTAGGTGTTCGAGCTCTTGTAACTTTTCGGGGGGTGGTTTGTTTTTGTTTTTTGTTTTTCTTCTTTAAATTGAAACTTATTGAACCTTGAAACCCAATATATATCAGTACTTAGCCCTCAATATAATGTCACAATCGTCACCAGATGTCAGATTACATTAAATTAAAGTTTCTTATTTCAAACATCATAACTCCTGAACAACAAAATGGATTCTACAATCAATGTGTATTCTGAAAAACCTTTAAACTTTGCCTGGACATGATCCAAATTTGACCTCGTCTTTCGGTGTAAACCAGTTGAATTTAAAAAAATATTCTCTATTAGCCTAAGTGGTAGGGAATTTGAACATGGGTTCACAGGTCGAAATAAAACAATTTTCATCATCAAAAAAAGTAAAAATGATATATCAGATCTTAGTCAAATTTAGAATTTAAATAATCTAGATGTCAATAAAAAGACAACTGGAAATTGCCATCTCAGTCAAATACAAAACAGAAGTTAAGATATGGCAATAAACAAGAAAGTAATTTTGAATACAACTTTGAAGGCAAGTAGAAACTAATGTTGTAATCAAAATTATGAATGACAATAATCCAAACATTATTTTTTCAAAACATCATAACCCCCAGGACTACACAACACATTTTAACAATCTATGGTCTTACCCCACAATATTTCAATGAACTGGTTTCTATCAAGCCACAGTCTCGTTACAGCCTTTGCCGTTCTGGTGATGGGAACAAACTTCCACTTAAAGATGCATTGCCCGATTTTGGGTCAAAGGATTAAAAAATCAATTTCATTGAGCGAACGAATTTAAAAAGTTTATATGTTTGTGTAACAAAAAATATAAAAAACTAAGAATTCTGATATCAGGAACTCGAGATAGAACACTTTTAAGTTTCCTCGGGCATTTGCCGACTTCAATTTGATTGGTTTCCCAACGGCCAATCAGAAGAATCTGCAAGTAATGAATATTCATGATTCCCAGCGGCCGATGCTCTCAACAGCCCACACGGCTCGCTGTGCGTGCGCGTACATACAATGTACGCGGTGTATGTACAACAGAGTGCGCGATCGGACTTGATTTGTCCCTTCGACAACAGATTGTTTACATTTTGCTTCCACATTACAGGTATGCAATAATTGGGTTTTTTTCCAGAAAAATACTTCAATAAAAGTCAAGAAAACAGCATTTGAAGGACAGCCAAATCACCATTGCTTGTTTCAATTGCAGCAATCAAATTAATCATGTGCATATTCCATAACCATATACACTGAATGATTTTCTATTTCTTTAAATAAACCTGTGGCAAGGGTGCTCGCTTCAAACCTGAAAAATCCTCCTGTATCCCCTACTTGTTACTGACAAAACCTTACCTGATTTTACCACATTAGCCACTGGTACACCTTGTTTGCCGGCCATGAAACCAAGAATAGCAAAGATGACCACTCCAGAGTACAAACTTGTACTACTATTCACCACAGCAAAGATGATCCCATCCCTGTGAAAATGTTCAAATTGACAGTTCAAAAGTGTCCTGAGACTGGTTTCAGACAAAGTATGAGGACAATTTATGTAATATCTTTTGCCATAGCAACTGTCTCATCAGTAGTCGGAGGAATTCAAATTTAAGTGGTAACTTGCAACAAAGCAAGTAATTGTATCAGACATTATACAACTGTAACTAGCAAATGGCTTATTCCTTACCTATAACCCAGCCCTACCCCTCCTCCTCAAAATAAATAAAACTATAGTAAACTAAAAAAATCATGGCCCATTTTCATGGCATTTTTTCCGAGCTTGTTTGTGCTTACAATTACAATTCTACACTTAGGGTTAGTGTGCACAATGTTTTTCAGCTAGCTGTGTGAGCAAAGAATGCTCATGTAAAGTGCCTGGACACACAATCTTTTCTTGCTAACCTGTGAATTACGCTTATGTAAACCAAACAACCATATTGATTTCTCACTAACCACTAAAGCAGTGTCATAAAATTGGGCCCTGCAGTGTTTCTAAAGTTGAACAGGTCGAGGTTAAATAGTCACCTGAAGAAGTTGTGATTGAATGCATTGTAGCTACCCAAGGCAGCCATGTTGCCAAGCCCCAGGGAGTAGGAGAAGAAGATCTGGGTGGCAGCATCAAGCCAAGTCTGTACAGAAATAAAACCAAGACTATACATTTATTTCATGTCATTCATTAATTCTGGTTGTGAAGCCAAGGATTCCCAGAATGGCAAGCTTATTACTGTACTAGCCAAAAACCCCATGGAGAGAAGACAAGGAAGGAAGTTTCAGTTTTAGATATGGGAGGAACACCCCAGAGATTTATTCTAGGGAAAAACCCTACGCAATCACATAGGAACTGAAATCACAATCCACATAGTGCCCGTGGCAGGATTCTAACCAGGTCCTAGAGGTGAAAGGCGAGGAAAGATACTGCTACACTAACCCACCAACCAGATTATACAATGTATAATGGCAATAAACATGGACATAGCAAGGGTATTTTGGGGGGAGGGTGCCATTTAATGGAAGCCAGTTTTGCAGGCTGGCATTTCCTTTTGGGGTAGTAAAGGTCAGTTTGAAGACCACCAATGCTCTCCACCATTTCAAGACAGACCAGTGCACCCCATATGCAACCCCACTGTACTCAATCATGCAAATTAAGCAACAAACCCTTTTTTGTGCAATTTAGTGTGCTTTAAGGAAAAATTCCATTGCACTTATCATAAAAATGAGATGTTTTTAGTAAATCACTAAAAATGAGTAAATTCGCGACATGAAAATCATAGTTTCCTGGAGGTAATGATGTTTGTTGTGTAGGCTAAATCCAATCCTTAACATCATGTGTGACACTTAGTCCTTAAAAGTCTTACATTGTGTCCTTGGTTGATTATTGCTGAATCTAATAGACAAAATTCATTAAAGCGTGAACGACCTCATTTTTCAAACCAGTGGTGTAGCCTGCATCTTTTTGCAGGGGCACAGATATTTGTAGAGGGGGCATTTTCAGTTAATATTGCCCGATTACAGCAAATTTCACTGTGTCCAGAGGCTGACAGGGGGCAAGCATGGGGAGGGGGGCAAGATGGTCCACAGAGCTGCCCCTTTGCCCCCCGCCCCCCACCCCCACACCTGGCTATGCCACTGGATAAATGTTCATTATATGTTTATCGAAAACTAGAGAATGAAAATGAGTTTTTTCCAAAAACCCAGTGAGGTTTTCATCCCTTAAATGGTAACTTACCTGTCCATCTTGTAGCCTGGTTATATTAGGTTGCAGGTAATATATCAATCCTTCAGACGCATTCTCTAAAGTCACTGCTCTTATCAACAAAATGGTGATTAGAATGTACGGGAATGTTGCAGTAAAATACACCACCTATAAGGAAAACAATGACAACAATGATGAACACTCTGTGAAAAAGATGGGGTTTCAACCAGAAAATGAATTTAAAGCACCCACATATTATTATCTTAAACAGTAATTCTTGATAGTCTGTGATGTGAAAACTTGAGAAAATATTCTGATTTAACTGAGATGTATTCAAATTCCCCATAAAATCCCTACAATGTAGGTATGACCTTGTCTCTATAAAGAATGACAAAGGATATGAACAATGTATACATTATCGTATTAAAAATCAATACTGCTATACTTATCTTTATCATCTAATAAATGTCAATGTCCCTATCAAAACAACATGAGTAATCCTTTGGCTAAAATTAATCTTATTAAACACCGGATCTGCAACCTCCCCCTCCCCCGCCTCCCCAACCCCCACTGACATCAAATTAAGACTTTCTGTGTCAATCTAGTTTAGTGTCAAGTATGGCATCACTGTTTTTTACATTATAATAAAGCATCTCCCTTGATTAAGACATAATCTATCTTTGGCACTTGGCCTTTGTACAATTTCAAGTCAATAAATTTGAGTAAGTGGGGCGCAAATTTATTGGTAACAATTAAAGGCAAGTGATGATGCTGATACGGAGCATGATGACCTTGTTCCATGTAACCATGGCAACCCATTCATTGATTACATCAAATTAAACCTTCATGTATGTCTAGTTATTGTAAAGTGTATGTTACTTTATAATTTTGGCTGTATGTAAGCGTGACCTAGTAAACCAGTCGGGTAGATTTTAGGATTATTTGAGTGCCATGCAACATTTAATATGGCATCTATGTCTACGCACGTACGTACTACGTACGTACGTAGTGTACTTATGTATGACAATAAAGGTCTTGCACATGCTGTGGCCAGGCATTGCTTCCTCGTGAGGTGAAGATAAATTATTCAAATTACGATCCAAGTCTAAGTCCAAGTTCAAAGCGCAGTACATAGAAGAGAACATATTGATTTTGACTGAGACTGTGTATAAATGCGGTACATGTGTGTAAATGTAGTACAACGCTGGAGCACAGCCACACATACAGAACAACAGTCTCTGTACATTGTACAAGAATCATTATGTGTAAGGCAAGAATCATGGCTAGTCAAGTGCCTAATGGAAATAATCTAAGTCAGTCTCATGTTCAGTGTGTTTAATACATTACATATTCATCCTAACAACACTATGTACAGGTACCGTAGACAGAGAATTGCATACATTATTTGTGTTTATCTTTTGCTCCCAATATGAGCTATTACAGTTTTTCAAGATAGCTGTCACAAAATATACTCCCTTAATTAAAAAAACACATTAGATCCTTATGAAATATCTTACAACACTATGCACAGTTTAAATGTTGTTATTATCTATGAGTCCTCTTGACACTGTTTATGACTGACACAAAGGACAAAATAATCAGAGATTGATAAATTGAAGAATGTTAGCATTGGAACAACTTAACCTAAATTATGAGCTGTCGACTACACTATGTAAACAATCAATTTTGAAACGAATAAAGACAACACTGCAGCATGCATATACAAAGTGTGAATGCTTTGGTTATAAATATATCCAAAACAAGCAACTATACAAGCCTTTTATGACAAATGTTGCAGCTGGGATTTTTTTTCCTGCAGCAATAAATTGATAAAAATGACAATCAAAAACTGGAATGACAAACAGAGTGGAAATGCTTCAATATTATACACATATGGACTGGCAATGAGGACAATAGTGCACGTCTATGCACCCCGAGGGCCTGTGAGTGACCAGGAGAGGGTCCTATTTCCCGAGGCCGAAGGCCGAGGGAAATAGGACCGTCTTCTGGTCACTCACAGGCCCAAGGGGTGCATAGACGTGCACTATTGTCCGAATAATGCCGGTCCATATGTGTTTTATAACACACCTCAGTCTAAAATGTCATGTGAAAAAAAAAACATTTTCAGGACGCACAGTTTTACAACGGTAAACTGTTATGAGCATTGTAAACCTTTTGAGGGCGCTGTTTACCAGTCAATAGTTTTTGGGTTTTTGAAACTATTTCCCGCTTTGCAAACTATTTCCCCCAAATGAAGCGCGTGCGGTGCGTTGACGCGCGTCAAGTTCACGGTGGTGCAGATTTCATGCAATAGGCTATATTAGTTCACCCCACGTGACCGTGTTTCAGCCAATCAGGATAAAGAACCAGGGAGAGGTGTGTTATATTAAATTCTAGAAGTATGTATGACAAATTCTTTTTTTAGGAAGCTATAATTGGGATTGTTGGGACAAGGAGGGGGGGTGTCAAGGAGGAGGGCATTTTGCCAGACTTTGTTTTCTTTGCCCCTCCCCCACCCCACCACACACAAACGCTAACATACACCGTCCTTTGTGACATACACTGTGACACACGCGCACGTTTTTTGACCACCTAAATCAAGGACTTTCTTTGTTCTCCCTTTGTTTTAATTGGAAAACATTTTGCCAGGTCTTTTTGAGGGTTTATACGTCCAGCCTGATTTAGCCGCATGAGGTTTATTTTCTAATGTTATTTCAGCAACCTGACGGCCGATTACTTAGTCCAAAACAGATTTTAGAAGTGTACACCCTTACCAACACTTTGCTGTAACAAATTTTGTGATTGGACAAACTTACCCATGTCATTTTTTAGTTGAAAAAACTTCAAAAAAGCCATTAGCTTAGCATGTGCAAATAATTGTTAATGGCCTCACGTTTCCACCCTAGAGCAGAGTCTTTCTCAAAGCTTAGCATGTGTTTCACAAACTTCAGTGCCTGCAACTCTCAAACAACAAAACAACTTTCTAAAATGGTAAGATTGTACACTTCATTGTAGATTTACCCAGTAAAATTTATACAAATACAATCAGTAACAAATACACTTTCTGTTGGTACATATTTTACTTTAAGATAGCCATACACAATTACAAGAAACAGCAACATAACTTTTCCTTCACTCTTAGGAATTTTGCGATGGCACTGCGTACGTTAATGTTTATGTGGTGATTGTCATGTGGACTGTACCACCATTGGCACTAGAGCACAGGATTAATAAAATATTAAACGTCCACCAGTGTTACTGTTTTTTGTAGTATATTAATAGGTTATGGTTGTGAAAGACAAGAATCTAGCAAGAGTTTCCTTTAATTTAAATTTATTGAAATGAATCAACTTTGCCTCTTCTCTTCATTTTTTTTTAATGTTTACAGTGAGAATCAACCCTTCTGAACTAGAACCCCTGTTGGCAAATGGTATGAACTGTTAACGAGTTCACGCACGTGTATGTACTTTTTATATGAATGTGTTATTTACAAAAATTGTTTACAAATTTGTGCGTGACAAATTCATATGGATCGCTTATTTTGATAGCAGCAATGAAATTGAAATTGCACAAAATCCCTGACAGAAAATATTTGTTCTTGTTTTTACTTTAATTGACAGATAATTTGATGGAATATTTCACAGGAAAAGTGACAAATTGTAACAATTTAAGGAAAAGCTGTAACCAGTTGCTGCCAGGATTTTTTGCAGAATTGCCAGAATCTTGTTTCTTTTAGGGTGCCGCTGACACAAAGAAACCCATGGATCGCCCATTTTGTTTCTCAACCGAGAAAATGTTAAATTCACACACCGTGAATTGCAAAACATCGGCCGTTAACTACGGCATAGTAGTGGAACTAAACACGGAACCATGGCTCAATACTCACTGGCTCACTCTGATTTTATTAGCCAGTTCAGTAATATTTAAGATGTACTTTTCATCAGTGCCAAGTGTATAACACAGTGCCCTTTGGTTCCTTAGGGGCTATGTACATGTATAGGCTGCCTTTCCTTTTGTGCATTAAATTCAACTTGGGGATGTTATATAAAGGTTTAAACTGTATGTTATCTTTCTAAAGCTTTAAATATACAGTGCCTTTCAGTTTTGAAAGGGCTTTTATGGCCCCTGGTGCATTCTAACTTGGAGGCTTTTGGTTAGGGTTAAAGTACAAGTTGGTTTGCAGAGCATAATTGTTACTTTGTGCATGTATTGTTTCTAGACCCAAAAGGGGAGGTGTGTTCTTGTGCTGTACATTTTGTTTAATTATGCTTTCAATTAACGATGAGGTTGGCCATTGTGTTTCTTTTCTGGTTCGGATGAGGTTGTCCATTGTTAGGTTAACTTGTTGGGCGAGGTAGACCATTGTTTTATTATACTTGTACGGATGAGGTAGTCCTTGGTGGGGACCAACATTTTATGTAGTTCATTATTCATGTAAAGTCGAGGCAGTCCTTTGTGAAGTTATTGGTTTTTGTGTGTCATGAGTCTTATTTCATGTCATTTATTAATTGTGGTTGTGAAGCCGAGGATTCTCAGAAAAGCGAACATAATCACTATACTAGCCAAGAGCCAAGAGCCAAGAGCCAAGAAGGATTTGAACTGGGGTCCTAGAGGTGAAAGGCGAGGAAAGAAACCAATACGCCAACTCGCCATCTAAAAGTGTTCGCCAGTTTGCCCTTTGTTGGGTATCCGTCTCCTCCCCAATGGGTTTTGAGGTTTTAACATGTTTGTGGGCATGAAATAAGCCAGCTTAATTAAGCTGTGGCAAAAATTCAGAACAGATTTGTTTTGTTATTTTATATCTGAGTATAATGATGTTTATAATGGAGTGAGAGTTCTAGTGCAATGCAACTCTGGTCTTAAAGGGCTGTGTCGTCTTGATTATAGCAGTAAATGAAATAATATAATAATAATAATAATAATAATTACATTTATAGGGCGCTTCATACGGGTGTTTCTAAGCGCACAGTATTTATCCTGCAAGGTATTCGGAGTTATGAAGTATGAGACCTGTTCCTTTAGCACCATGTAACGGTTTACAAGGTGCTGTGGCGCAATCTGCAGCCGATCAAACCAGGAACACCGGGGCGAACCCCTTCTCTTTGCGATAAGTGCACTGGGTTCTTTTACGTGCATTACACAACACACGGGACCTACGGCTTTACGTCCCATCCGAAGGACGCAGCAATAATGGTTAAGTATCTTGCTTAAGGACACAAGTGTCACGACCGGGATTCGAACCCACACTCTGCTGATCGGAAACACCAGAGCTTGAGTCCAGTGTTCTTATCCGCTCGGCCACGATACGCCAAGTTACTATGCCCGAGTGCATGCTGGCGGTCACATCACAGTTTGACAAAGACAGCACCCTTTGTGATTCGGGTGAGAGTTCATCTTTCTATGTACACAGTCACAGTCCTGCCATAATTCTGATAACACAGCCCCTTTAACTGTACACTTTCATGTATGTGATAAAAGCTTCTCATGCCTTGGGTTTGTTTGATGATAATGAAGTCTTAACAATATCTCAATCATTGTTTTGTTTGTTTTGATAATCAACCTATTGTCATGAATTTAGTGATGGCATTTTTCTGTTGCACCCTGGCGTTTCAAACACTCATTTATGCACTAAGATCACTTTAACAACCCCACAGTATATAAGTTAATATAGATACAAATCAATAGTCAAATACAAGGCCAAAGCACTGATAAGATTGTAAACTGATAAGAAATTGGACTATGTCCTATGAACACAAGATTTGTGTTCAGCTAAAGTCCTAAGTGTAAATAAATAGACATGCTCCCCCCCCCCCCCCCGTTCGTCAACCTGAACCTGTTCAACCAGTATGGGATCAGGTTGGTTTATAGTTTCTTTCCCAGCCTGTCCCCTCCAGGACTAGGTTTGACTGGGTGGGGTTTTCACCCAGTTGGGGTTTAATTCCTCCCACATCTACAATGAATCATTCACTTCTCTTCACAGGTATTTTCAAGCCTAAGGTTTACAGTGCAAGGCACTTTTGAGGGTTTTAATGGTTTATTTACAAGAAAGATATAATAGTACAAGTAATAATAATTACTTCTCTTTTTCTGCCATAATTTGGACTAGTAGAGACGTCCCCATTGGTTGCGTTCATAAAAATCAAATTGAGGACATCCTTGGTTTGTCATAAACCACTCAGATCCTTTTTCTGTACATGGTTCTTGGTATTAACAGGTAAAAATACTAACACCACAAGCACCATACTTCTAATTTTCCCTCTAATATGACCAACAGGTGACTGCATTATAAACACACATTTATAAATATTTAAAACCTGAGATTAACTGTCGAAAGATGTCAAACAAGAAGCCTGTTTAGAAAACTAAGAGTTTCTGAATGACATCTTTGCAGTCTAATTACCTGTAATATCTGCACCTTTGAAAGGTAAATTTACATTTGACTGTGTGGGGACCAATTGTACTTTGAGCACATTTATTTTCAATTCCAACTTCAAAAATAGAATTTGGTGACTGCCACATGCAGCATTATTGGTGAAAGAAACAAATAAAGGATAGCAACACTGGGATAACTAGGGCTTGGTGTTCAAAGACAGAGTGCAGGATTGGTACTACCAAAAAAAGAAATCCATTGAAGTTCGATTCTAAATAACAATTTCCTACCGGTACCAATTTTTCAGAAACATATTTTCGTCTGAATTGTCAGAGTCTGGAGGATAGCATTGAAAGACCCCATTTATAAATCACCATTGCTGATTTTGATTGCTGCAATCAAACTGCCCTTGCCATCACAGCTTTGTCCAAATAGCAAGAATATGTACAGTCATTTTATGACTCAAACTCAAACTCGGACTCGGACTTGGATCTAACCCGAGTCATATTTCTGATTACTCTTAGTCTAAATCAAGTCAGGATGGTCCTTGACTCGGACTCGGCCAGGGCCATCTTGACTCACACAAGAGACTCCGACTTGAAGTTTGTGATCAGGACTTGACACTAAAATGTTAATTAATTATTATATAAAATATATTACTTTCTTGCAAAATAGTCAAAATATTGAACTTTTAGAGAAAATTCTATTTTGAATGGCTACTGCTGTTCAAAGAGTTGTGAGCTTCAGCTTTCAGAAAAATATCGATGGTGAATCAAATTATTTTAAAGTGCAATTTTGTACAAGAAAAATTAAAGAAAACAGGGACAACTTTATTCTAAGTACAAAACAGCTAATTCATCATCTTGTTTGCTTATTATAATTGTTTTATTAATTTTATTTAACTTTTGTATTGCTTGCTGTTTTCCAGTCTTCATTTTATTACTTAATACTGGAAGGATTGTCCTAGTAAACTGTGGGAAATCTCTTTAGCTCCTACAAGGACCTACATACTTAGGGTTTCATTAACATTTCAACAGAATTCCCATTAGAGTTATTCATAAGAGCACTTACCAACACAACACAAAACAATGTTTTATTTTAAATTATTTTCCACAATTTATTTGTAAACCTTGCTGTATATTATCTGTGAGTTTTTGTTTTGTTTTTCTAAATTGTTTTCAAGTGACTTGTGACTTCAGACTCCAACAAAGTGACTCGGGAGTTGGACTCCGATTTGGACCTAAGGATTGAGGAATCAAACACAATCTTGACTGATTCAAGTTCAAACAGTTTGGGCAAAGTAGATGATTAAAATAAACATTTAAACTGTCAGCTTTATATCTTAATTGTGATACACTACAAAATGGAACATCAAATACAGAGCTAAAATTTGGAAGGAAAATCCACAAGACCACAGGGCTTGTAGCACAAAATATTTACTGAACCAGAATTGTTTGTACAAGACTATAATTGAAATGAGAGAACAAAAAATACCAACACAGTTTGTCATAACAATTATACTGTTTGAATCTGAACAAGCACTAAGAGAAGCTTTAACTTATTTATATTATGGGTAAAAATTCTTCAAATCTCAACAGAATTGAAAGATATTTATCTGACAAAGAAAGTCAACATTTGACCGAAAACACAAGATCACCGGACTTGTCCAGTCATGAGTTTAGTGGCCTGATGCTAAAATCACTGGCCTCGGGCCTGCGGTTCAGTGTTAATTTCATGCCTTGAAGTAGCATAAAACGGAAGTCATACACCACATTGGTAACAAACCACAAGATATTGAACTGTTATTTTAGTCCTAAATCAAACATCAAGTATGCATTGAACAAGCACAGGTTAATCTAAAATGAATGTAATGGAAGACCAGGGATGCAAATAGCCTTAGTGTAGGGATTTAAGTGTGGCCCAGATTAATCCCTTATTCAACCTACCCTCTGCTGTTTCAAAGGAAGACAACTCTCAGATTACTGAATAAAATTGTTATTATGAGATTTAAAAAAAAAAGAGACAGAACAAAAAAGAGACAAAGCTACATTTATTTATAACAGAAGATATAAGATACTACACATTACCCCGCTGTAAATTGTGTTTTGGTCAACACTGCTTGTATTTTATTTATATATCATGTAATATTTTTATTTACCAAAATTCAAAGGTCAACACAAGTTTAACATCTATATAGATTTGGCAGGTGTCATCGCTCCATTAATGTCATCCCTTGATGTCGAAGTTTTGCACGAACTCTAAAATCATCAATAATTGTGTACATCCCGCCTGAAATGACATGACCTTTGCTTACATCCCCTTCAAAATAATCCCATATAGACTTTTCCAATTGAAGTGTCCCTTGCAAAATAATAATGTAGGATCTGAAACTTTGCATGACAGGAAAAATAGAGTAATAATAATAATAATAATAATAATAATAATGATACTTATATCGCGCATTTTCCATACAAAATGATCAAGTGCGCCTTACAATTAAAAGGATGAGATTAACAATCGATTAATTAAAAAGAAAGATTATAAAGAAAAATAAACAGAGGATTAAAACATAGTAGAAAAACAACATTAACCATGCAGTAAACGCAATACAACCGGACCAGCCAGTAATCAAACTTGTGGACAGCCACCCCTCGATAAAACAATAAAATTGGTAGATACATAATTAATAAACACTCAAACAGTAAAAGCTTTCTTAAAAAGGTATGTTTTTAGATGTTTCTTAAAACCATCCAATGTTTTCTGCTGCCTGATGGTGAGTGGAAGTTCATTCCAGAGTCGAGGACCAGCAACTGCAAAAGCTCTATCACCGATAGCATTTTTTGAATTAGGAACATGCAGGATTGTTTGATCACAGCATCTTAGGGAGTACCTTGAGTGTTGACGTGGAACAATAACATAATTTAGAACTCCGAATGAAGCTGTGATCACTGCACTCAACTCTGGCCAGCAGCAACAGCAGTAAGACAAAATTCACTGAATTCATTGTTCAGCTAAAAAGAAAGCACAATATAGACCTGGATCCAGGGTATCGACACTATTGTTGATTACGTAAGTCACTGGTTACGGTAAGTCACTGGTTATGCAAAGAAGCATACTGCACTGGGCGTTGGTAGTGAACCCACAGTTGATACAATGAGTATTACTATTCATTAGTTACTCTTCCAAAACACAATGATGTTTCATTCCTTTAAGGGTTTATGGCTATCATGCAGCCTTGGGCATGTACTATACTGTATGTCTTTCTCATTTTCAACTGTGTTATAAGGAGAGAGAACAACTCCAAAGGAGAGCTGCCCTTGATAAATTTCCCCAGGTCATTCTACAAACAGACTAAAGTTTCTAGGTAAAGTGATAGCAATGTAACGTCACACTGGAAACTCACTGATTAGCGATTACAAAGTTCATATCGGTCCTGTACTAATCCTCCAGAGAAATATTTCCATCTGAAACATTTCCACCTGAATACTGTTCAGTTTAAAGTCAAGAAAATTCATGTGGCATTTAAATTGCAGACCCCTAAATTTACTAAATTGCTAATTGTTTCAAATGCAGCAACCAATAATAAGCATGTACATATGAACATGTTTAAAATCTTTGACAAAAGGAGTTTTTCCTTGGGTCCACTGAAACTGGTCAGTTGTACGGTGTGCGCATTGAAAACTACAGTGAATATAGTTTGTGAGTGGGGGTGGGGTTCAGAATGTCTGACGTTAATATTCCTCTGGTGAATTGGCACTGTTTGTATGCATATTGTACAGTGTACATGGGTCTCTGCACTCTAGCATGACCAGTGCATAATAAATATTGGGAGACATTTTGGGGTTGTAGTATACATGTACATGCATAGGGATAATACATTTGATAATGAAGCATTTTCTTTGCTGTGTTCATTCAGAATTCCTTGAAGATTATTCTTGACAAAAATTAAGAAATTGGAGTATTTAATAAATTATACAGCGGGATATAGAGATAACCTGTAATGCGAGGCTGTAATTCACACATGCACATGTGGATGGAAATATCTTCATTGAGTTAATACTAATAGGATTGACTCAACCACATGATGTTCCTTTGTCCTTAAAAGATAACATACAATCCAAAACTGATACATTTCTTTAAATACAGAGTTTTATTCAACTGGGGAGGGACATTCTGTCTTAAATATTTATAGGTTGTATGTACATGTTCTGGGCTGGAATGTCAAGAGAATCTCTTAGGCCGTTTTTCCTTAATAAGTTGGATTACAGATTATTTGGCGCACATAGTTGGATGGGTAGCGGCAAAAAAAAAAGGGAACAAAAGAAAAAAAGAGGGCAAATTTTAATCCAAGATGGCGAGACTCGGGAAACAATTAATGTCAATAAGCTAGCTTTAACCTTTAAGTAAGCGGGTGTAAGACCCCATAAAATTAAATATTTTGCGTGCAAAATTCATTTGCAACATCCCATTCCCTGACCACCATATTATTAAACAAAACAGGGTAATTTTTTCGACACTTGCTTTACGCACACGGCTCTACTTCGATCGTCCCAATGTCTTGCTTGACGAGCGATCCCACTTGCGCGTGCTCTTCTCTCGCACGAGAGGTAGTAGACACGACGGTTCGGTTGCCATGGAATCTGTCCGCGCCGAACGAGCTGAATGGATACGAGCCTTCGCTTAAGAAATATATATAATAAATATGAACTGCTCCAAATATCAATTATACAGACATTTTCTTTATAGTACGGTATGAGATAATGCATCAAGGATTCATCTCTTCTGCCCAGTCTCCCCTCTGTAAGCAACAGTTTACTTTAGATAATGATTCTTCTTCCCTTATTGCTCTCTCTTTAGTATTAAATAAGTTGGCATCCCTTTAGGGGCTGGAGCCCTGCAGCCCCTTCCCCATTGGTTGGATCAAACTCAAAGAATCAAGTGAAAAGAGCTTTTGCTCCAGTCCATTGCATCTATAAAATACCTAAACATGAAAATATGGGGTTGGTAATCACAAACACAAAAATGATTACTTTCAGTCTAGAAGCTCACCAATTGTAAAGTTTAGGCCATTTATCTATTGCCACTGGTGCCAGTACAATCCTGATGATAGCATTGAAAGACACCCAAAATCACTACAAATGCTTAGTTTGATTGCAAAATAAGCAAATTAAATATGCAATGCAGACAAATCCCTTAACTGTTATCACTAAGCAAAAATGATCAGCTGAATTGATGAAATTTTCACAGGTTGGCCGTGTATTTACTGAAGATTGCTGGATGAGAATAAATTTAGTTGCAAAAAACAGTGAAGTACATGAACTATCCCTCCAATGTAAATGTCAAAGGGTATTTTTTGGCTTTTATTGATCTCTTCATGGCTTTTTATACAAATCGTTGATTTTAAATTAAATTCCCTGACGTTATGTTTTTTGATAGTTGTCTCAAGGTTTGTGTAGTTATTTCACAAATGTAATAAAAGACTTTTCATCCACCAAACAATGAATGTTTCTGTATATCTGATGTGAGCCAGGGGTCAAATGTGTGAGCACAAAAAGGCCATTACTTTCAGTCCAATCAGTCTATTCAGAGTGCAGCGATATATTTAACTCCCTGCACATCTTTCTGCTGAGCAATACAGACATTTAACTAAATTGATCATGGATGGGATTTAACATACAGCATCCCACACTGCAAAGTGCATTATAAATGTTTCTCTCAGCATGGCCACTATTCCAGAACCAGGTCCCTTCCAGCAAAAACTCTTGACACAAAAACATTAATGGCTCACAAAGAAATCATATAGAATCAAAGCCAGAGATAAACTGCTGGGCTTCACCACAAGATCACAGAGATCATACATTTAGCTATGGATTTTTTAACAATCTACTACTTTGTGCCCTTTTGTAAAATTATTTGTCTCTATTGTTTCACGCTTAAGAGGAAAGGCTTCTCACTTTATAAAAAAAAAATCATAAATCTAAAATAAAAACTTAGTTTGTATTGGGAAAATACTGCTGGAGATTTCCCGTTATGAGGTTAGATGCCTAATGCTGAAATTGTTGGACTGAGACCAATGGTGGAGAAGGGGATCCGATACAGTTTCTGTGTTGCCTCATTAATTACAAGAAATACCTGTAACCTAACAGACTAGTTCTTACACTTATAATCAATCTAAAAAAGAAAAAGAAAAAAAAGCAACAAAACTGGAGATGAGCTTCACTATACTTACCTTTCCAGAGCTTTTGACTCCTTTGAATACACACAGATAAACTAGACCCCAAGCTAACAGCAAACATAACGTCAACTGCCAGTTGAATGAACCCAGGTTGTCAAGTCCACTTGACAAGTGAATCTGTAAAATCTTGCGTCTGAAAATCAAGAAGATTTCTCATTTTAGAATTAAACACAGAAAGTGAATACAGGGTTTCCCCCTCTATCAAGCCAACCCCACTAAAGCAAGTTTGTTGTTAGCATCAGTGATGATATGAGCCTCTACCTTTCATTCATTAAACCAGTAAAATGCTACCAAGACATGGCAGCAGCTTGTTTATACTTTTGGGGTTTAACACTCATCGGTGTATGGGTAAAACTAAAACAATATTCTTTATTCCCAATGCAAATTTAAAATCTATTAAAATTAGTATTGTTGTAAATATCAACTGCATTCAAAAGGGGCAGAGTACAATGTATCGGTCTACTGACAAAAATAATATTTCATAACATCACACTCACTCCCAAAATTCTGTCACAGAGCTTGTTCTGTTCACTTCCCCAAGCATTGTACAATTCAGCTCGTCATCAGTGACATTCGTCATTTCTGTTAACGGAACGTCAGTTGGATATGTCTCATTCTGACTGATGTAATCACATCTCCAGAGGTCAGTGCCCTCTACACCATATCCAGTTGGATCTCTACAAAGCTCAGTGTTGAAAGGATTGTTACAGTGGGACCATGGTAACACTGCCGTAAATGACATGAACATGTAGTAAAGGGCCCATGCTAGGATGACGTTGTAGTAGATGTTGAGAAGTGTTACGATGACAACACTTGCCAATCCAATACCTTAATTAAGGAAAAAAACATAACATTGACAAATGTACTTAAGTTAAATTACATCATTGGTTTTTGGGAGAGTGCGGATGTTATTTCTTGACACTGACAGTATTTGAGACAGAACTATTTCTATGGAGGATTGGTAGTGGGCATGAACATTAGTGAGCTTTCAGATTGAAACTACTCATTTTTTCCCTATTATCCATCCTGTACCTTGTCTTTAACCATGACAAGAGCTGTGTTTTACTGTCTGAAAGAATCCGTTGCTTGTCTTGTATGGTATTAATTTCCCTTAAAGACCTTGTCAGGTGCCTAGAAGAAGGAGTTAAAATCAAGTGTTTTTGGCAGTAAGTTTCCAGCAATTTAAATTACAAACCTAATGTTAATCATCATATCGAAAAGTTGCATTATTTCTGTGTTATTAATTAGTGATTGTTGGAAGTTTAATTTCAGCACAAGAATTGAAATTATAACTTGTGAGTAATTCTAGCAACACGTTAATAGTTATATTCAGTTATGAGATCTTTTACTTGGATGGGTGTCACAGGTGCAAGTAAACATGCCAGCAGAAGGTCATAGATCATCCAAGTCACATACAAATGACAATGTTTGAAAGAAAACCTAAGAGATAAAACATTGGAAAATCTTCTGGACTTGTGAAACAACAAGCTGCTGGTCCCACTGGATAGTAAACCCTGCAACCATTTGTCAATATATATTTACCATTTGTAAATATGAGGTTAAGAAAGTTAAAATCCATGCATTAATAAATCATTAAGTTATATATAACTTTACGGATTTTAACTTTCTTAATCTCGTATTTGCTCCAAAAGCTAATTATCAGATATTTGACAATCAGGAAAAAAATGGAGCTGGAATGACTATCATTTGTTGTTGGGATGGGGTTGGGGTGGGGGCAACTTACCCTTAAAGAGTGGAGAAAGTTTCCAGACACCAATGCCTCCCTGAGCCATAAACTGACCCAGTCCTAGCTCCAGGAGAAGTAGAGGTACACCTCCCACAACCAGACATATTAGATATGGGATAAGGAACGCACCTGTAAAGTTTCAGATACCCAAAAAATGTAAATACATTAGTCACAGAATTGTAGTTTAATAGATGTAATAAATGCATTGGAGATATCAAACAATTGTTGGTACCCTTACTATGTGTGATCACTGCTTACTCAGTGCTTTTGAGTCCTGCGGGTGGGGTTTGAACCCCAAACCTGTGCATTCCACAAAGAGCAGGTATCTTAACCTTTAGACCACTGAGCTGCACATGCATGTACATGTGCATCTTTGAGGTACCTGCTGCTAATTATATGATTTGAACTGGCCTCTCATTGGTGATTTGGTGGTTAAACTGCGCCTAGAATAATACAGCAATGAACCGGAGACCAAGAGACTTGAACCGGAGACCAAGTCAGCGCACTTTCGGTCTCCAGTTCCAGTTGTTTCGTGGCTACACAGCTGTAAAGCCACGAAGGCCTTGGCAAAAGGCTAGGTCAGACCTATGCCAAACCTATGCCACAAGCTTACTGCAAACTTATTGTATTTAAATTAAGGCAATCTTGCTGGCAAGCTTCCATTAGTTGGTGAGCTTGACGCAACCTTCTTGCTGCAAGCTAGTATTACTAGATTGTAAGTGTCAAATACCTAAATTAAGGCAAGCATGTCAACAAGCTTGTTACAAGCACAAGCTTGTTACAAGCTCACTGGCAAGCTTGCCCTAATTTAAATATTTAGAACAATGAGCTAGGAACTAACTTAAATACATGTCAAAAATCTAATTTGGGCAAGCTTGCCGCAAGCTTGCCGGTAAGCTTGCAGCAAGCTGGCAGAGAAGCTTGCCAGCAAGCTCGCTGACAAGCTTGTTGGCGACATTGTCGCAAGATTGCCACAAGCTTGTTTTAAGTAATCACTCAACAGAAATACCATTATTGACATGATCAAACAAAAAGTTACCAAGGATTTTGAAAACATTCTTTTTTGACTTGTATTTAGACAAGGCCTCTGTTAAGGCCTTTGACATAATCAACCATGACACTCTTCAGCACAACTAAGCTATTACGGTACAAGAGGTACTTTGTTAAACTGGTTTACCGGCTATCATTTAAACAGGAAGTAATACATGAGATTGGTTGGCTGGGCATCTCTGTTTTAAATGGGTCTTTCCTTGCACTGTTGTTTTCTCTTGTCTCTCTTCCACTCTGTTTTTTAGCTAATGTAAACAAATGAATGATTTTTTTTGTAAAAAGATCACTATTTATTGTCCTGCAGATTGCCAAGTTAAAATCCACACTATATTCTAATTCAGCAGTTCGCTTAAAAGATATACAGGGGGGAAAAAAACAGTTTGTTTGTAGCCCACACCTCGAGTGGCTTACTGACCTTGTGTGTCTGGCGACTTCCATATAAAAAAAAAAAAAAAATTATTATTCTTTTGGCCAAAAGGGCATTTATGAATGGTAATAAAAGAGTAGTGAACCTTGCAGGGTCGCGATGGTGTGATTAAAGGACCTTGCCTTCAGCTCAGTCCTTTATCACACGGCCATTACCCTGCCGGTTTTAAACGGCCGCTAAAGACCTCGGTCATCACTATTTTATTACCTTAATATAACCTTCTCCCATGTACTCAAAATAATCTTTTCCAGCTTAACATGTTAACAATATAAGCAGACATCGCCCAGCTCCAAGTATCTTATATTTGCATTCGTGAAAAACTATAGAATCAGTTGATGTCTAATCCAAATTCCAACCACGGACTCCAACCCTTCCCATTCCCACCCAACCCCAGGCATGTAGGCCCTCATTGCAGACTAAGTAAACTCATTTAGATCTTTGCAACAGACCAATAACCACATCGGTAGATGAGTCGTTCTACCATTGTACAGCACATTACCCATGTTCACTACAAGTTGCATTATGGTAACAGGTTTCTGTATAATGGAATAGTTCCAAATTCAGAGTTTTGCGGGACTGAGGTTGTTCCGATTGTATACAACCTGGCCAGCCCTTTTATTTCCACAGTATTTACTGGGCTTGACAAGAGGAAGAAGAGGACCCATAAAACCGTCCTCAGGTTGACCTGCAACTGTTGGCATCAAGCAGATTATTGACACTTTGGTCACTTTAACTGAGAAATCGTGTGAATATGATGGAACAAGTGTAACGCCGATAAAGCCATGCCTGTGTCACCCACAATCAATCAGCGGTGATGATTCCGCAACCTAGCGTGCGTTGACATTACTTTTTCAATATGGGGGTGTATATTATGAGGGAAAGTTTAGAGACAAAGTATGTATTTAACTTGTTTTTTTTTTTAAGGGTTGTAAATTGACACATATTTGTAATGTGATTTGCTGTGGTCCATTCACCGGCTGCTATTTTGTTACTCACTTTTCCGCATGCTGATTGAACTTACAAGTTTATAAGGCACATGACATTGCAACTACACCCAGGTTGACTGTGATTGATTAATTGATTGATTCCCACCTGTCGGGAACATGTCACAGAAGTTGGAATTTTTCTACTCTGTTACGAATGTTGAATTTGTCCAATGGCAACTGATGCTGATTGTCTTACTATCATTGTAGTTGTACTCAGGTCATAAACAATCAGCGACTGATATCTTACTGACAGTCTTAGCTCAGACGCAGAATCATCCTGAAAAGTCAGTCACCGACTGTTCTGTGTCATCACAAGTGCAACTTAAGAAGCTTTTTGTAGCATGGGTGACTGATGTATTCATGTTGTTGACTTTTAGTGCTTTAACATTTTTAATGCGTGCTTGTATGTCTTTCAAAATATTAAATTTTAATATCTCATTCCAGTGCAATTATTGCATGGTTCTTACTTTCTAAGTTATAGCTTACTTTTTATCTTAACCATTTTTTTAACTTGACTGTACATTATGTTAAAAGTTCTCCACCAATGGGTGTTTGCTGATGCATAGCATGATATGTGATAAATTGAAGGAAGAGACTGTATGTGTGATAATTACGATAGAGAAGAGGGAAGTATGTTTTTAAGTATGATGGTCAAAGGATGAGTTTGAGTATACTAAGACACAGGTGCAGGAAGATTTAGATAATGGTGATTTGAAGGAAATGGATGTAGATGTCAAGGAAGTAATGGGTTGTGATATTGAGTACATGTGGCTGGATGATGATTTGAATGAGATGTGATATAGATCGGTACAGTAATTGATGTGGAAGATACTGGTAAGTGTGTTGTCATATATGAGCAAGTGGAAGGTGATGATAGTGGTGATAGTAATATTGATTTGGATTTGAGAGTGAGAGATTTACTTAAGCCAGGTTAAGTATTAAAGTTCTGCAGATAAATAACATAATTTACATTATATGCACATTATCATCCTATTCAAATAACTTTATTGCATTTTGAAGATGTTATTTAAGGGGGAAATACATTTTATTTACCTGTGTGCAAAAACTTAATCTTGTTCAGTTGTTAATAGTTTAGCTGAACTTGAAGGGCCATGAAATGTTTGTTTTGTCATGCAATCCTTGGAAATACATCTTTGTGTCCCATTTAACCCAATTTTCATATTTCATTTTGCCATTTTGGTTTTATGCTATTGTGAATTTCCATATTCATGAGCAAAAATGTGATGTCATATCAGGCAGAAACCTAAATCTTGCAATGAGTTTATGCACCAAAAAGTTGACAGAATTTAGGATATTTTGCTGTTGTAAGTTTTCTTTTCTTTAGTGATTTGTGTCAGTTCATGGAAGTAAACGAATGAGCAAACTTTTCTCACAAGTTTTGGAGTTCATAATTTTATGAACAGTGTCTCCTTGAAATGACATCATGGCAAGAGCACCCTCAGTTGTCCAAAAAAGCATGGAAAACACATGGAAAACTTGCGCGCATTTGCTAAATGACATCCACAACGCACCGTTCAACACAGGAAATGGAAGGCCTGATGATGCGAAATTGGCAAACTTTCCTTCATAAATAAAAAGTGTATGGGTGTTTTTTACTTCCTCGCTCGGCATTTGAAAGCTTCATTCTTACTCTCCAGATAGGTGGTGGAAACAAAACATAATACAGTCGGGAACTTAGGGCTCTTTTGAATACAAACCCGAGAAAAAAAAGGTAAAAACGAGCATTTATTATTATGCAGGTCAACACGAGTTTGACCACGTTTTCAGTGAGTTCACTCACTAAACAGATCGGCAAAATAGTTTCAGTCATCGTACAGACCCACCTCGCACGGCAAAATCAACTATGAAACATTCTCTTTCCATCTATATAAAACAAGTTCTGATTGGTCTAGAGGAAAGAGTGGCTTTTGGGGTCCAATTATTGAGAGTTTTTTTTCTTTGTTTGGTAATGTACGGAACGTCCTGTGTAGTCTGGTTCTGCGGTTCTCTCACAATACGCTGTGAATGGGCCCGTAGAAGAAGGAACCAGATCTGCTACACACGCTTCCTCTACACGTTACAAGAAACGAAACGGAGCTATGCATTTGTTCTCTCGGTTATCCCATATTCACGCTGAATTATTAAGAACAAAAACTGGTTAATATGAATAGAAGATACATGTATGTCATTCTGCTAACCTTAGTTTGGTTTCAAACTATCTTGTTTGAGAAGAAATTAGCAAAGCTCCGTCAAGATTGGATGCCATTTTGAGGTCTGATCACAACATTATAGGAATAGGGGTGATTTGAAACCACTTACTTGTATGTGTTTAAGTTCAAAATACCTTCATAATATTAAGTTCTTAATACAATGTACCTGTTGATTTTGTAACACATAGATTTTTACACATATATACTGTGTCTCTGTGTTAATGATGATAATCAGAGAGGGGCGAGCGGTAGTGAACTTTCGAGTTAATAGCTGGACGGTATAGACAACAACAATTACACTGACACAAGTTGATAGGGTCAAAAGTAGTTTATTGACTTCAAACTATAACTTGTGATAGACCATGGAGGAGTTTCTCAATGGCAAGACCTAGCTCGTAGGTTTGGAGAAGCAAATCCCGACGAAGACGAACACTCAAATCTTCGTATACTCTACTTATAATGAAAGGGAAAAGGGTTTATATAGTTTTCTAGGTTTGGGGATTTCTAACTTTGGAAATGATGTCATACAGAAATAACATAAGTCTAGTGGCATAATTTCTAAGTACAATGACATCATTTCTGTGAACAAGGCTAAGATGACGTAGTGGTCAGGGAGAGTGGTCACTTGGAAATAAGGACCTTGGGCTCATAGCCTAGGAATGTGTGTGGTAGTGTTTACTGCGAAATGGGGTGAGCCTCTTGAAGGTTATGTTTATGTGAGCCATCTGTTGACCATTAAGAATCTAGCCTTACATTACTTTTATCGGGGAAAAAGAAAATGTCCCCATTTTCAAGGGATAATACAAAAGTATATAAAAGATTGTGAAAGACAAAATTTGTGACAAGTCAAAATACATAAAGTAACCCAAATTATGATGAATGAGTAATCAAAATATAAAATACAGCTAATAAACAGTGATTGTAGGGTAGCACACATTAAAAGTAAACCAATACTAAAATTAACAGCGGACAATGGAGGCAAATTTAAGCAACAAAATAATAACAGGAAATCCATGTACCATGGAAATCATAGCAAAAACATTTAAATAAGTGTAGTGGACTGTCCATCACAAAGGAGTATTAATGGCAAAGTACCAAAACTGTTGCGTGTAAGCTTGTAGCTCTATGGTGTAAGTAAAGTACATACAAGTGAATGTATAACTATGACTGAGAGAGGATTGTAAAAATAACAATGACAAGTAAAAGGAAATTCGACTGAAAGTATAAAATGAGTCATTATGAGGCAATAACCGTAAATCGTTTCCAATGAAATTTTAAGAAAACAATAATAACAACAATACAGGTTTACATGTCTAACAATGCGGTTAAAATAAAAATTAACAATTGGAAATAATCACAATGAGATCAATAATAAGATGTACTAGAAAAACCAAGACGATCAGGGCGTGTAACAACTCTAACGCTTTTAGTTTGCAAGGTAGGCACGCTGGGGCTTGGAATCGCATGGTGTGGGGATGGACGAAGTGCATGTGATGTAGGGTGGGGAGGCAGGATAGGAGATTGTGGTGGTGGAGGAGGAAGGGGTGTTGGAGGAACAGGTGAAATGTATGGTTTCAGTCGGTTATAGTGGATGTGTTGAGGTTTGGCGTTTGGGTCATAGATGTCAAGTATAGAGTATGTGACGGGTGGGTCATCATCAGCGGAAGGATGGGAGGAGAGTACTCTAAAGGGTCCTTTCCATCGGGGTGCAATGGGGCAGTAGTACTAGTAGTAGAAGTGGGCGTTGGTGGGCGGGGGACATGATGTTAAAAACACTCCACAAAAAGGCGAGTAGAAATAATATAGAATGGATGTAGTAAAGTTACAACAATACGTAGGTAAAAGCACTGATCAACAAAGCATCAAAATAGTGTAAATAGAAGGCAATACAATTATATAAATGCAAGTGAAATAACAATTAAATGTAGAAACTACTTAACGGCTCCTGGCAATGCAGTGAAGACGGTGGACCGATGGACACTTGGCTGGCAACTGGAACGGTAGTTGAAGAGTAGAACAGTCTGGAACAGTTCGGAAGAGACTGGAACTCACTGGAATGTTTTGAAGACAGGAACGAAGAGCAGGAAGACAGGACTTGGCGGAAAACGACAGGAGACAGGTGAGGTGGCAACAACCACGGACAACCAAGCTGGGTGGAAGTGATGTCCGTACAGGTGCAGTTATACGCATCGGCACAAGGACGACGGCGTTGAGAGGGACAGTTCAGGATACAGGTCAGCAGAGGCGAGGGGCACGGTGAGGGGGGAACACGGTGATGGGACACAGATGATGATGATGAAACGAAGATGGACGATAAATACCTCAGGGTTTTACGTAGTGAACAGTGAATATCACTAGGACTCACCCTGGAACAATCAATGTCCAGTTGAACACGAAGTGACGAAATACGGCGTCGAAAAGTTCACTGATGGCTTTTGAGATGGCACATGTAGGTAAACACCGCTGGACACCAGTGTAACACATAAATTTTACACATATACTGTGTGTCTCTGTGTTAATGATGATAATCAGAGAGGGGCGAGCGGTAGTGAACTTTCGAGTTAATAGCTGGACGGTATAGACAACAACAATTACACTGACACAAGTTGATAGGGTCAAAAGTAGTTTATTGACTTCAAACTATAACTTGTGATAGACCATGGAGGAGTTTCTCAATGGCAAGACCTAGCTCGTAGGTTTGGAGAAGCAAATCCCGACGAAGACGAACACTCAAATCTTCGTATACTCTACTTATAATGAAAGGGAAAAGGGTTTATATAGTTTTCTAGGTTTGGGGATTTCTAACTTTGGAAATGATGTCATACAGAAATAACATAAGTCTAGTGGCATAATTTCTAAGTACAATGACATCATTTCTGTGAACAAGGCTAAGATGACGTAGTGGTCAGGGAGAGTGGTCACTTGGAAATAAGGACCTTGGGCTCATAGCCTAGGAATGTGTGTGGTAGTGTTTACTGCGAAATGGGGTGAGCCTCTTGAAGGTTATGTTTATGTGAGCCATCTGTTGACCATTAAGAATCTAGCCTTACAATTTGTATAAATATCTCAAAAATATGCAATCAAATCTTTTGCAATCAAAAATAAATTACAGTTAAAATTAGGGGAAATAATGGTAATGTCTGTATTGTTCTGTGGTCGTGGCGACCAGATTTGTTTCCAGTATGATTCAAAGTATATATGTTTTGTACGTGAAACTTATGTGCTATTTAGAAATTTCATTTACTTTTTTTTCGTTTTATTGTGGAGAAACTTTATAGATGTTTTTTTTCTAAATATAATTAGTGTGAAACTGAAATTTGTGTGATGACAAATGATGGTGCCGCCCAGTCATGTGCAGATTTCCCCTACTATTAAAAATGGTTTAGACCATTGACTTCTTTAGTGATGCAGTGTTATGCGGTCAGTGCACCACACACACACAACGGTCACACAAGGCTCGTGGTTCTTTTATGACCAAATTACGGCCAAAGTTTTCCATACGTAGGCTAAATGTTTTATAAAAGAAGTGCACTTTTCAATAAAATTGACCCAAAAGAAATGTGAATTAGTTTTCATATACTTAAGAGGATTAAAAAGTAGCACAAAATATGTTTCTAAGAAATAATATTCACTTCAGGGTCCCATTCAGCTAGTATTGTACATTTCAAAACAGGAATCCAATCTGCCCCTTTTTATATTCGATGATTTATTTCTGCTAAACTATTTTCCTTCTGGTGTATAAGGTACCTGTGTTCACAGTTTCAAGTTCAAGTTTTATTCCTTTCCACAGTATCAAAATCAATCAATGTCAAAGCAGATACAAATAATACATTACACAAATAGTATCCTAAGACACCATTTAGAAAGTATGCTGCAAAGGTCTAAAGATAGTGCAGAGGAACCCATTATATGAAGCAAAGCTTTTAAGCATGGGCCCCTGACACTACAGGTACGTTTGTTGAGTCTGACAAGAAAAGAGAATGGACAGTATTGAATGGTCGGTCACACAAGGTTGGGGCTCAAAGAGCCTGCTGTATATGTATATAATAAAGAAATTTACAAAGGAAAAAAACATATTCTAACAAGCATTCAAGCACTAACAAAAGACAAACACTATGGCCTACAGTACAGTTAAGCTTAACATGTCAGCAATGGGCATTATTATTTGAGAGGTATGCTGAGAACAGTCAAGAATCAGTAGTAAGTTTTCAGTAACAAAAAGTTTAATTGTTGTTTCAAATTGGAGAGATTAGTAGATGCTTGAAGTTGTGTAGAGAATGAGTTCCAGCTCATTTGTATCTAACAATATTTTGAGCAATAGAGGTACGCCTTTATGGCGTGGGAAAATTTTGTAAGGCTTGATGCTCAGTAGCGCATTATAAGCCTCACTGAAACACCTTTTGAGCAACAGATATTTTGAAATTTCAGCACCTTTCAAGGTTAATTGGCCCATAAAGTGCAATTTTTTTAAAATAATTTTTCTATCAAATATCCATACTTAAGGACAGTTTTAAAAAAATGAAAAGTAAATTATTGTACTAAAATTGAGAATCAATATACTATTTTTGATTTTTAAGGGGAGAGGGAGCCCGGCCCCCACCATATTTTCAGGGGGGCATTATTTATTATAGACATTAAAGAGTGAGATAATAATACAGCCTAATAAAACATCCAACAACTGAAACACAAAATTATATATAAATTATTTAAAAAACAACAGCACTTTATCTTAAAAAATTAAAGCTAAGCTTATAGTTGATAGTTGACTATATTGAGTTGAAATGTCTCATTGGAGTACGTGCCACCTATTCGCAGGAGAGGCATACATGTACACAGTCTGCACAATTTGTTCACTTAAGATTCTACATATCTTCAAGTTGATCTCCTCTAAAAATCATGTCATTTCACGACAACTCCAGGTACGTACTTTATCGCGTTAGTAAGTTTGATCTGCATTTTTGTGGTCCGCCTGCTTTACCAATGACCTTGAAAGAGCCTTATATAATATAGCCATTACGTTTTTGAATCGTGTAGCTAATGATTGCTTGTGGGCTACTTGTCCACTTGATTCATGAATACTGATGTAATGATTATTTATCTTCCATGATAAATTAAAAGAATTATTTTAATTTTGTGTATGTACCGACGGCTCTAAAGTTTTCCACTCTCAATCTCATGCTTTCTTTTGCACAGTCACCAGCGCGTGATCTGATTGACTGTGCAGTATCATTCAGAGAGAGAGCCATTCAACTCCATGGTAAAACAATTTGCTATGAAACAGGAATAAAAACTCTACCTCCTTGATAATGAAATAACCATAACACTGTTACTGTTACTATTACTAATTAGTGTTAGTGTACTGTTAGTGTTAGTGTTACTGTAGTGTTTGTAATTTATTGGTAGTATGAGGCCGCTATACAAATAATAGAAAACTCCCAAACCCAATAAAAAATTGAGTGTTCTGGGAAGTGCATGCCGTTAATCGTTCTAGACAATGAGGTAGGTCTAAATGCCCTAGCATAAATTCAAACATACCTCCTCCGTTTTTGTAACACAGATACGGAAACCTCCACACATTGCCAAGGCCGACGGAGAACCCAATCAGCGCAAGTAAAAAATCCAACTTGCTACTCCATTGCTCTCGAGCTACCGTAGTCCCAGGTTTCTCCTTTAAATCATTTTCAGCATCAATTTCAAGCAAATCCTTCCGTTTGGTTGGGTTCAAGGTGTCGGGTGTGTTCTCTTCCATCTTGGTTGCAGCTGCCTGGATGATGAAGGGGCTGGGTAGATTTAATTTATCGTTAATACAATAGTCTGTACACGTCTGTGGTCACCAATAATGTGTCCTTCACAGCGACGTGTGTATGTACGTCTGCGGTTTAAGTTTAGTTTGCATTCAGTGTGTTCGCTCGAGCCCCCCGCTACTATAGTGTTATGTGTGTGTGCAGCATGCCAATCATATTCTGATTTCAAATGCCGGTGTGTACACACGTGTGTGTGAGGTGGGATGTGATACAGAGAGGGCGTCATCATGCAGGCTCAGCCTTCGTATCAAGGGGATTATGTGTAGCCGCGAAGCCGCTGCAGCGAAGACCAAGTCGGCGCGCATACGAGTGGCGAAGGCCTGCCTTTTCCAACTTGTCAGGAATTTCTGATGCTTTTCGTTTTTTTCTAGATTTTGGATCCTCTAACGTTGGGTAGCAAAATTCAATCAATCAGAAGCTATGGGGCCATGATGCATTAACTTCAACCGATTGGTGAACCCTCCCTTAAATACTGAAATTGTTAGCACTCGATCCACAAACAGACCTATCGGGACAACATTTCCCCCCCCCAGATTTCCCGACAATGAAGCAATGTGCGTATTTTCTTTCAGTACATTAGGCATATAATGCAATAACATTCTGGAGTAAAAAAATGTGTCACATTTTGTAGCTTAGAAAAAGTATTAAATTAGAAGACTGTAAAAATATGTTTAAAAGTGTACAAATTTCTTAATTTGTTTTTGCAGCAAACTTTTTTTTGAAGAATGAGCTGTGCTGGGTGATATAAGGGTAGCTTCTATAAGGAGATGGAAAAGATCTAGAAGTATCAGGACTTGGCTATGGAACTTAGTAAGATTTGGCAGGTGAAAGTGAAAGTAAGGCCTGTGGTGGTTGGAGCATTTGACATCATTCAGAAGGCACTGGAGAACTGGAGAAGCATCTAGATCAACACAACTGTGAGGGTAGATCTGCTGCAGAAGGCGGCACCTCATTGGGAACAGCTAGGATACTCGCGAAATGAAATAGTCAAAATTTTACCGAGCGATAACATTCCTCCCATTTTACGAATGAAAGCCACTCAATATTTGTTTTATACAACATACATATAGATCTTTGTCATTTGATATTTTTTTTCACAATAAACACAAATTCAAAACGGACACGGTTCCTCGTCCACCCACACTCTGACAATAGACCGATTGCGTGACCCACATCACGTGACCTGTACTGGGTATTAAGTGTAAACAAAAACGATTTCATCCATAGGAAAGTGCTGTACAGTATGTTGATTGTTGCGTTTGTTTACTCGATCAAGGCTTTTCTTTGTCAAAATCTGTGGAAAATATTCCAGAGTTTGTACCAGAGACCTTGGAGTGGCTGAATAAAGCCAGTAAGGACAGTTCCAGCAAGTCTTGGAAATTGTACACAAGTTACGTATAAATGTGCACGATGTGGTAGTGCACTTGCACGACAGGCCGTTTGGACCAGACGACCGCGATCACACACTTTTCAACCAAATAATTTCAGTTTTGAAGCTGAAACATCTAAAGAAATGGCTTTCCAAACTGTGTGAGTCCTTTGCCTATTTGAAATTTCGCATGGCTAGGTATAATTGCTCATTTTTATTAAACATGATTACTTCATAATATAAATGATCGTAAACGTCGGCGTTAAAGAATCAACCTAGAAAAGGGGCCACTAACCAGTGGTAGATAATGGATTATGGTCAATATAAGTATTATTTGCAGAAATAAACTTGCATGCAAGTACAGCTGCAAATGAGAAAAAGAGAATCGAAACAGGAGGAACTGTAGACAAACTGATTCTGTACAGCTTCATTGAAAATAGTTTATTACAGATTATCTGCTTCCACCGGATCATGTATCTAAAGAAGGCTCGGAAGGTGATAATATTTTGTCTCTAATTCAAGTTTCTAGACGTGTTTCAAACGTAAAACCATCAAAGGGACCTCGTGTCTTTCTCGGTCGGGGTCAATAAAACCCTTTGGATCACTATATGTCTCACAACACTCATTACTCTGGGTAGTTACACTTTAAGGAAAAAAAAATCATTTGATTCCTGATATTTTTGTATTTGCATCAAAATTAACAACCACACAGGTCACCCTGCAAATGTACCGGTATTATAGGACCTTATGGACGACCCTCCTTTTTGAATCCGTAATAACGGATTCCAAATCCGCAATTACGGATTGTAGATCCGTCATAACGGATTCGAATCCGTGATAACTGATTTGATTTTTATTTATTTATTTTTTTTGCGCTAATTGGCTTTCGTACATTTTAAACACAAACCAGAAACACAAACACCTAACCTTTCAGACCCAAAATCATTTTAAATCACACTTTACAATTATATTGTTAACCGTTTAAAGCAGTATACAGGATTGGTAAAAAACGAGAAAACAAACAAACAAATGGTCTAAATATTGTATCAGTCGAGATGATAGCATTTTAAGACGTGTAAAAAATTATCAATTTGCTGCATTCAAAAGAAGCGCAATGAATTAACGTACAAAATCCTTGACAATGATTCGTTTGTTATCTTTTTCACTAAAAGTTTACCAACGACAGGTTTTTTATATAAATGTTATTATTCAAATCTAAATGATAGGTTTTAATTCACACCATAAACTATCTCGCTAACCAATTATAAATTAATTTGGCGAATAATTTTTTAACGTGACAGCTTGAACTCTTTTTATGATATTATAATTACCAAATGACCTGAGACTATATCATTTGCACCCAAAACACTGGCAAGCACGAAACAATATTTCCTCAAAACTCGTTTCTCATTTCGAGTTGGCAAATCAAAATAAGCCAAAAGTGTGGACATGCGAGCAACACAATTTCTTTTTCGTTTTTTTTAAACGCGACCACCTGATTTCGTTATGTGCAAAACAACACAGTAGGCTAAAAACTAGAGTATCATTAAAAAAAATGTAGTACGAAGAAACAGCTCTGAATATTTGAAAAATCTCGAAGACTTAAGCGCAACCTAAAAAATATATTCGTTATGCAAGTCCGTGTGAAGCTTAGGCGGATCGAGGAGGTGGGGTGAAGGGGGCTATAGCCTCCCCCAACAAAAAACAAAAAACAAAAAAATAAGAAATAAAAAAATCGTAAAAATGAAAGAGGGTGAGAGAAGGAGGGGGAGGGGAAGAGAATAAGATGCAAACGGTAAGGTATCAATCCCCGTTTCCCCTCCTTTACCACTTACCACTGTCAGGCCCGTAGGGAGTGGTACGACGTATACCAAATCTTATGTGTGGGTGAGTCTTTTTGTTGCATCTCTAAATTGGCTTGAGCCCACAAAATCATTGAAGTTAAAAATGAATGAAGTGGTCTTTGTTAGAAGATGTTTGTGCCCCATGCAACCAATCATGTCCTGCAGAAAATGTTCACATAGCACCTCCAATATTGCGAGATGGAAATGTGAATACATAAGAAACTTTATGAGACCGCAAACGTGAAAACTAAATGGACTTCTCATTACACCCCTTCAAAACTTCTGCATAAAATCGAGGGGAAAGTGGCCTGCATTGAATCGCCTCAGATTGCACCAAAGAGCATCTCAAATCAAACATTTTCCGGGCCCTTCAGCGGGCCCAGACCCCACGCCGTTAGGGTTTGATTGTGTAAGTTGCTTTTCACACCCTTTTATTATCTCATTAATGTAATTCGTAGTACCGAAAGACATTTCTTGACTCTTACAGCCACCACTTATAAAATTGCTGGATCCGCCCATTTGAAGACTCAGGTGCGGGATTTTGGACATTAGCTTATACCAACACTTGTGAAACAGTTTAACATGTTTACATCATTCTTGTTCTATCGTGGGTACTGGGGGAAAACATGCATGTTATTGAAAATCACCATCGAAGATTCTAGTTTGCAGTGAGGAAAATAAAGCGAATCAATTTTCTTGGTCCGGTGCGTTGGAATTCCCTTTAGTACAAGCCAGTTGATTTGTATCGTACATTTCCATGGGCTGGTTCAGGGTAGGAACCTCCTGGTAAGACTGGCGAGGTGTCGTCAGTAAAATCCAACGCTAAATGCACAGAAAATAAATCAAGTACCGGTACATTGCATTGTGCCATCTTTGTTTCTAATAATGGCATACACTAAAGATGTTGTTAAACAATAGGTAAAACTATAATGCAAGAGCCTCAAATTCCACATCATGTTCTATAGAGGGTACGCACAGCCGTTTTCAGGCAGTAAACTTACGGCCGTTTTTGGCCTCATTGAGGGCGATGTTGTACATATCTCTATGGGACTCATGACGTCAGACGGTTAAGGTTTATTGACTGAGTGGTAATACCCAGTTGCTCCAGAGCATGAAGGAAACTTTAATTGATGCAGTTTACCATTTTAAGCATGTTGGATTAATTTCCCCAGTGGACGACCCCTCTGCACATCCCCTGGACCTGCTCATGAAAACAAATTCCTTACCTCACGTAATGTTCCTTTAGTGGTTGCCATCTGATACACAATAAAGATAGGAATTTGTACCATAGAGGCAGAGGCCAACAACCACCCTAGTGCCTGACCCCACGCTGGATATTCGTAGTGACTGTATGTCAAAGGCTTGTAAGTAACCAGACTAAAGATGAGCACGCCCTGATGACAGAAAGAAGACAACAAAATGAATATCAGTCCAATCTTAAACGTTCTCTTGCATGAATTTAGCTGCTTTATACGGTGGCTCATAATTTATCTTATCTAATTCTTATTGCCGTGGTATTGCGCATGACATAGAAGAATTGTCAACTTTACCAGATTTTTAGCCTGCACTGTTCTGCTGTACACCATCTTCATTACCGCATGTTATTGAAAAGGTTAACCAACTAGACTTTTATGCTAAATTAGCATTAATAAACTTTGTCAAATAGTTCAACATTTTTACAAATATAGGGATATAAAATACGAGTCAGTTGGAAGTACACCCTGTGCACACGTACACAAGTTTGAATAGCTCTATGGACAGGTCACAAATCAAAGAAGAATGAGAGGGGACCAGTTGCTCTATGATTAATGATGCCACTTTTGCGGGATACCATATTTGAGCGGCGCGTGGAGTGGATAAGCCACAGGCCTAATTAAAATCTCATTACCCCGGATTGGAACGTTGTTTTGCCTGGATTGGACCTTACAAAACGCGGTTCATCACACCATTTTGTACGCAACGCAAATAATGACTGCACGATTCGTGACTTCCGTACAAGGTTAAATTCCCGTAGATGACTGCGGAAAATCCTCGGTTCGCTCTCCTATAATGTTATTTTAATATAGTGTGCAGAATATATGTATGGGGTGTTATAAAACAACTATTGACTGTTTTTACTCGTGCTGTGGTTAAACGAAACCTTGGAAAATAGAACGCTCGGGGACCACCTCGGGTGTTATAGTTTTAACCATAGACCTCGCAGCAGTCAATATTTGTATATTATCCACTTTCTGGCCACAATAACAAAATTCAATATACCAAATTTCATGTATAACATTACAACCAATACCTTTACTTACCATAGTGAATACAGGTGTCACGAACATCCAGCATACTTTCAAATAAGGGTTCGGACGCCAGCCCAACATTTCTTCGAAATTTTGATAAAATCGCTCTGCTCCTGTTTTCACAGAAAAAAATAACGAAATATTGATGCCTTGTTTAGACAGAAGAATCTAAACTGTTGGTTTTCTCCTCAAGTCGGTTAGTGCAGACAGAAAACAACACATCTCAGTCTTTTATATAGAAACCAACACAACTCAACAAAGAGATTATTTACATGTTGACGTCCAAAACTATAGTGTTTACTACTCTCTTTTTTGTACTCGTGTTTTCTTTCATACAGGTTTTATTTTGATAAAGATAGAGATAATTGATGCTTAGATTATTAACTTATAGCATTGTCAATAAAAATCTACAGACAATTCGAGTGGAAAAAGAACCAACGTTTTAAGCCCATAAAGTCCGTAAAGTTCGACAAACAACATTATGTCCGAAGCAAAATTGCAAACAAAAACAAGTGTTCTACCACGTTTTATCCGGCAAACCTTTGTCTGACCTATGTTTGACACAATGGATTGAACACACATTGGTCTGAATCTGTTAATATGATTGGTTAGACACAAATCTCCCTGTTATTTGACAATGAGTTGGAAACAATTTTGTCCAAATCTTTTCTCAGACGGACACCTTGGTCCAAACCTGTCGGACAAACAGTCAGGAAAATGCGCTGTCTTGGATTTAATATTGTTGCTGTTCTTTACCATACACCCATCCTATAACAACAGCCTCGAAGAATGTTGCCCACAGTATTGCAAACCAGCTGACGGCGTAAGTGTCAATCATTTGAAAGATATACATGCCTCCCTATAGCATAACGAAAAAGAAAACAAAGAATAATTCATTAGGCTAGGTAGGGTTTGAGGCTTTGCATAGTGACAAGCTCTTTTAGGTAAAGGTATTGGCTCTGAGAAAAGCCAGTTGGTGATTCTCCATGTCATAGAATACCCTAAGACACCATTACGTGTAAAAGTGGCCGTGGTTTATGCTGTAATGACGTCAGACCCAACAGGGTATTTGAACGCATGACTTGGCAATCCCAGCCAGGTAATTTACGGTAAAATAACTGGAAATTAGTACAGTTGTTGTCAGATGATGTTTTTTATATTATGGTATAAGTTGCACATCCGAATAACGCATACTTAACTCACTGTACGCGTATGAACCATAGATACAGAATAAAAAGTCTAGATCGGACGCGCGTACACATGCGCCGTTCACTGTACACATTTTTTTACGTTCCTCCGTGTAAGCCCGCGTAATCTAGCTCGTGCGGCGACGCGCTGCTAGATTAGGATTGAAGTAGGCCGCGCCTATGTGGTTTTTATGATTGAAACGATACAAAACCCGTAAAATTAGCGCCTTTCATCAAAACTAAATAAATCAATCCAATGTTAAATCTAAGCAAAACAAACTCTATTGAACAAACTGTCATTTATTATTTCTCACTTTTTCGTACGACAACTGTAAAAGCTTAATGATGTTGATGTTGATGATATTGATGATGGGATCATAATGATGATGAGATGATAGTGATAATGGTGAGGACGATTAAAACGACGATGAGGGGGATGACGGGGATGATCAGGATGATGGGGATGATGTAGGTGATGATGATGACGATAGGAGGATACTGAAGATGGTGATGGTGATGATATGATCGAACATTGTAAAGATATGGATATATTATTAATGCAATAAATATATGAAATAATTTTCTTTCACAGCTATATACCGATATAAGCTGAGAAATTGTTAGCAACTGTTGGAAACAATTTCGAAAACACAGTCAGTTGCATTTATGCATACAATAAAAACTTGAAGACAGTCATTGTTGGGGGCACACGGTATGACAGAAAAAGCAAAGGGACACATAGCTTGGCACGCGAAGGGTATATCCCATGCATTTTCTGCTGAGGTTTACTTAATTAAGCCAACGACTACGATATAGAATAACTATAGGCCTACTAACGAAAAAACGTTCTTGCTTGATCCAGAAAATTCAATAATGAAAAAAACAGTCATTGCTGGATGTTGAGATACATGAAGAAGCTCAAGTAATATTTGAAGCC
Source organism: Marthasterias glacialis (assembly GCA_911728455.2). Classification (NCBI taxonomy): domain Eukaryota; kingdom Metazoa; phylum Echinodermata; class Asteroidea; order Forcipulatida; family Asteriidae; genus Marthasterias; species Marthasterias glacialis. The sequence goes on from OU452219.1 coordinate 29,520,313, forward strand.
AATAAGCTGAGAGATTTCTGGAAATGTTAACTGAAATAGAATGTTTGACGTATACTTATACTTTTAACAATAATTCATAACTAACATTGATACACTTAAAAATGAGATCCGGTGTACTTGGGTCCTATTTATTATTGAACCCACTGAAGGAAATTACAACGTAAACAGTAATGAGCCATAATGCAGAAGAACGGTTCATGTGGCTGAATGACTCCCTCCTTGCGAACAAATATTTACCAATTTTATATAGTGAAGAAACATGAAATGTGTGTGCTTATGCACTATGGGCCCCATAGTAATCCCACTATTCTTTACCCCTGGCTACCCAGGGAATAACTTAGATTATAACACACCTCTCCCTGGTTCGTTATCCTGATTGGCTGAAACACGGTCGCCAATGTGCATGAAATCTGCACCACCTGCACCGCACGCGCTTCATTTGGGGGAATAGTTCGCAAAGCGGGAAATAGTTTCAAAAACCCAAAAACTATTGATTGGTAAAGAGCGGCCTCAAGAGAACGACGGCGTCTACGGATCGAGAAGAATCTCCGGCCAAAAAACCGCGATTTGTTCTTCTAACCGACATTTTGGACTGAGGTGTGTTATTAAACTCATATGGACTGGCATTATTCGGGCAATAGTGCACGCCTATGCACCCCTCGGGCCTGTGAGTGACCAGGAGTAGGTCCTATTTCCCTCGGCCTTCGGCCTCAGGAAACAAATAGGACCCTCTCCTGGTCACTCACAGGCCCGAGGGGTGCATAGACGTGCACTATTGCCCGAATAATGCCAGTCCATATGTGTTTAATAACGACTGTCTGTTAACATCTCCCCGTGTCGGAACAATCATGCTTCACCTCTTGCAACGATCAGAGACTGACTACGGAAGAAACTTGCCATCATGATTATATAATTGATTGTATAGTTTACATACAATCAATTTATATAAAACTTACCTATGATACGTCAGTTTAGATGTTTTCAAGCCCTTCCGTCGTTTGTTCTTGCTGTTACAAACAGCTGCCGCACAGTTCAGTGAAACCATTTTTTTACTGTGCTAGCTAGCTGTGTGCAGTGCTTTACGTGCGTTGTGTAACGTTAAATGCAAAGCGTTCGTCACGCGCGTATTGTTAACCCTTGCCGCCGCACGAACTGTGCAATGTCAGAGAGCAGGTCGGAACAGCGCGTATGTACGCGCGTCCGATCTAGTCTTTTTATAATATAATTTGGTATGAACCTTCTATGAGGTTTTATTATGTGAGCGTCTATTTTTATGAACGGGTCTTTCTGGGTCAATGACCCACACAAGTTTGCTCATGCCCGTAAAGGATTTTTTTTTATATATTTTTTTAAGTGAAAATAAGTAAATATAAATTGAGTATAGGCCATTTTTAAATTGTACGTATAGTGTTTTTCCAAAAGAAAAGCCAAGTGACCATACTACTGATTATACTATTTCATATAGGCCTACACCTACACATTGTGTTTGGGGTTTCATTTTTTTTTTGCATAACCTGCTAAGCTTTCAAAAACACATACTAATTAATTCCTCATAGCAACCGCCGCTAAATAAAGTAAACTTCGAACCAAAAAGTCTGTATGTGATGTATTTTATTTTGTCTAACTTGGTAAAATGTAAAAACACTTACATTGCAAGTCATTGGCAGGCCAGCTAGACATGAAATTGCACACACAGCAAGTACAAAAAATGGCCGGCGATTTCGTTTTTGAAAGCGAGGCAAGAAGTCTAGAAGACCCGTGACCATACCCTCTACACCAACAAACTGAAATAGAGAAAAGAATTACACAACACTTAGTCAATATTATTACTTGTTTGAACAGAAATGAACTATAGGCCTATTAGCCATCAGAACGCAAACCTGCCATGCACTGACAAAGATCCGTGTTGAAAAAGTGAGATTGTAGTTCTTAAATTTACGTTAAAGGGGGGACCGGATGGATTTAGGATTTTTGGTATAAACGAAGCTGTTGGCGTTGTTATGAAAACAAACTCAAAAATATTGTAAACAGAAGACGATGAATGAGTGTGTATGAAACTATGGTAACAGGGTAGGGCCCTTTCCCATCTTGAAATTATGGTGTTCTATGGAGCCAAATTGTTCGTCGCGTCGTGCATCTCACTGTCTTTCTGTGGTGCCTTCGCCCGTTTCCTCAGTGCAAAGCGTCGCTCCGTGCCGTCGACTGAAAATTGTGTGCCTAGAGACAGACATTCCTAGGAATGCGTGTCATCCTATAGTAATGTTGTGTGTTTCAAAAATTAAAGAAAAAGTCAGAAAAACGGAAAAAATCACTTTAATCAAAAGTACAACTCGTATACCTTTGAATTACTTAAAACCATTAAAAAAATATCCCTTAATAATGACTTTTTATTTTAAGATTTTTCAAAACACCCATCGAAATTCTTTTAAAGATTATGGAGTTAGCAAGAGTATAGAGAAATCGTCAAAAAGCGGCCATCAAAAGGATTGTTTATTTCTCGTGATTTGGAGGCTGATTTAGAATAAGGGGGAACAAACAATCGGCAGGTCGCAACGGGCGACGGCAAAAGGCACGACGCGATGCCTCGACGCGACGACACGATACGACGGCACGGTTTGACGCTTCATGTACTAAATCAATATGAAAACAGGCAACGGCACAACGCAACAGCATGGCTTACCAAACGACGGGGCGACGCGACAGCAAGATGACACGACGCGACAGGGTGACAAAACGGCACAAAGCGACGTTCAATTGGCGTCATTAGGAAAGCTTGCCCCGAACCATGTGATATCGCAATTGTCGAGATAGTCTAAATTCAAATTTCAGACTTCAAACTTGTGACTAAGCAAGTCATGATTCAAACCTTACTCGCAAAAAGGCTTATCCCACTGTTAGCCACGCCCGCTTCACACAAACCGGCTCCACTGATTACCAGAAGCCCATACGAGTTGCATTGACCTAGCACGAAGCCCGAGAAGGGGCAGTAGTAGGAGAAAAACTACAGGGGCTCATCTGTTCGCACGGTTTAATAATCCGTTCGAACGATTAGTAAACCGTTCGAAAGAATTAAAAGTCTGTTCGAACGAACTAGTTATCCGTTCGCACGGTTTAGAAATCCGTTCGAACGAATTAGTAATCCGTTCGAACGAATTAGTAATCCGTTCGAACGAATTAGCCCAGGCATTAAAGGGAGTTACACGCATGAGTACCATCCACCCACAGCAACAGGTTAAAGATGTAGCAGGGAAACGGAAGTAGTTGTTCTGGTGATGACTGAATTGGTATGTTTTTCAATCTTTATCAGTATGATTGTGGACAAAGAAGCATTGTTAATTGAAAAGAACAATTAGCAATGCTTTATTATCCAATAATTCTGATATGAAAATTCATGCCACTCTAACATTTCTCTCCTCATACCTGACTGTCTATCCCAAGCAGAAGTATCATGAAGAAAAATAGAATGGCCCACAAGGGTGAAAATGGCATCTGTGCAACGGCTTCCGGGTATGCCATAAAGGCAAGGCCAGGACCTGAAATAAAACAACAAAGAAAATAAAAACCTATTTAATTATGATCAAGTATATTTTCTTTTTGCCCTGACGTCAGTGATATCGACTTTGGGCAAAATAACATAACGTTACCCTGGGCTAAGCTTGGAAACCAATGCCAATATTTGCTGTTTGTGGCAACGTCGCGAAATACGACATAGAAATTGACGTCAATATTAACAAATAAAATGTTGATATGCAATTTGACGCTGACGTTACATTCTGTGACGCGTCACCGTAGTAAGGCTGGTTTATAGTTTGGTCACGCAGTTCATTGCAGTCTATGGTCGCTGAGGCGTCCGCGTTGACTATAAACTGCTATTTTACTGCCTGTATGCGTCAAATTAACATTTATGGTAAGCATGACATTGTAGTCAGATGTTTGTAAATGTTCTCTTTTGGGCCCAAAAGAGCTGCTAACACTCATTTACTTAGTACATAACTATAGCCTTACATAGCAGAAACGGATTACTAGTCAGAAACCCCACCCTGCTGCTCATTATCACATTATTACAATTATTTGCTGTCAACAATTTACCCTGAGCATTAAAACACAAGGCTAATTTAACTTAATCTTTGATAGAACTGCCCACTGATTTTACAGGGACAGTTGAACAATAAGCTCTATATATAGAGTGAAGAAAGAATTTGTGTTCAAATAGTATTATAATTTTTTCCAAGTCCAAATTGGTGTGAAGTTTTGACATTTTGTGTTGGCAAGCATGTTCTGTAGCTGTTAGGCCGCAACGGCAACGTTGAAGAACAGCAGGACCTTTCAGCTGTTGATTAGAACACGGCCTCGGCCGTACTGAGAATGTCATCACTGGAGTTATTAGGGCAACAGAAGATTGCTCTTTGGCCCTGATAGGTGCTTCCCTCTGAATAGAAGTCTTATAGTAACCCATGCTAAATGTTAAATATTCACAAATACTCCAAACATTATTACATGTTTCAAAGCCTCTTAAAAACAATAAGGAAAATTTGCAGTGACATCTAAACTTAGACGGCTCCTAATTTGATTGTACCATTTGAAAATAGACGCTAGAAGTTGATGCAAAACACTGTAAAATGTAGTCTTTAATTCTTAGGAAAGATTACATGACCAAAAACCTTCTTAAATTTGAAAACGTGATACTGAAAATTAACACCATTTTGCTGAAATTCAAATAGTACCCGATTTGACCACGTCTGCCACAGGGCTGTTATGTTTGCCCGCCATGAATCCTAGCACAGCGAATATCACGAAGCCCGAGTACAGACTGGTTCCGCTGTTTGCCAACGCAAATAAGATACCATCCCTGCCAAATAATGAACATAATATGTTATTCATTAAACAACTGAAAATTTATTCTTTTAAGGCTTATTTTTGTTTTCAAAACTATCTTTGATATAAATTTAGATTGTTGTTAATTTACTTCCAGTTTTTATTTTGAATGTGTTCTTTGTAGCGTCTAATTATTTCGTTATTAATTTGCTGTTAAGCGCCTCAGAGCATGTTTTTCACGATTTCGTCGCTATATAAATTCTGTTTTATTATTATTATTATTACTATTATTATTAATTTTAAATAGTTGTTAATTCAATTTAAATTTAGACAATTTTAAATTTAGTTTTAATCTAACTTTAATTTCAATTCAATTATTGATTTGCTCAACTATCCTGTTAGGAAACCGCACCTGAAAAAATTGTGGTTGAAAGTGTTGTAGCTTCCCAGGGCAGCCATGTTGCCAAGCCCTAAAGAATAGGAAAACATAACCTGAGTTGCCGCATCTAACCACGTCTGTCAAGAAGGAAGAAGAACAAGTCATGTTTTATTTAGTTTTAAAGGGACATCCCTGGTCGTATTGAATTTTCTTTGTGTTTTGTACCCAGTTCTACAGAATAGAATGGAGCTCAGCCACGCTCAGTCTCGAGATCATTAATTAAAACCAGTCATCGTCGTATGGGAATGGGGAGGAGGAACGGTCTTCTATTTAAAAAGGCTGGGCATTCACCACCAATAATACAAAATCCAACCGATTACGTCTCTGATATAAAGTATATATCTCTTATAACTAATTTATTCTTCACATAAAACGAGCAGTACACAATATAATACAATACTCAATACAACGTGCAGGTCACAGGTCATCATTTTTATTGAGTTATTCCATCAAACACATTGAAAAAAGCCTGAAATGTTAAAACAAGAACAATCCAGACAAGAGAACGGGTTGGGTAAAAATCTTTGACTTTCAAAATTGACCAATCTTTATCGTACATCGAATAAAAAACGGTGTATGAAGCTAAAACTGCGCTGTATAGTGATGCTTGTGTCAATCAACTGATGGGGGTGGGGGTGTCGACAACCTTCACGCGGTCTTCTGTTAATCCCTATTTGGGCAACAAATGTCGACAGCAAGCTACCAGACGAACGATCAGACTGACTTTCACGGTCAGAGCTGCAACCCCGAGCCCGACCCAGCGTCCTTTTTCAGGACGGGCGGTTGTGCTGTCGAAGACGAGAGTGTTGTAGTTTGGCAGTTGAATGTAGAAGGTCTCACAACATCGAAGCTTAACATCATTTGGCAACTGGCCTACAAGAACAACTAGGTACGGTGGCTCCGATTCGCCACATCCTAGAGACCACAGTAGTCCTAGAGATCGCCGTGTTTTACGACTGTATACTATTGTGTTATATCGCCGTATTTATTGCGTTGTATCACCGTACTATAGCGTTCTATCGCCGTATTTATTGCATTATATCGCCGTATTTTATTGCAAAATAAGGCAATAAATACGGCGATAAACGCTATAGTACGGCGATAGTAACGAAACAAGTACGGAGATATAACGCAATAGTATGGCGATCTAACGCCGTGAAGTGACACTGTGCTCTCTGCCTTTACTCTTGAAGTGATGTGAGCTAATGCACGAGTTTCTGTTGAGTACAATTGTTGAACAAATTTTTTTTGTCAAGGTGAGGAATGTGTAGCATATCTGGAGCAGCTGAATGAACTATCTGTCCAAATCTTACAAATGAACGACTGCATCCAAGCACGAAGATGAATCGACTCGATGGGAGGATATATAACTTTTGAAAACATTAAGCTTGAATTCTTCCCTTACGAATAGATCGTCGATTCTTTTGCGTCTTGTGAACAGATGATCCCTGACATAAATAGTATAGTCTAAAGAACATACTCCTCATTTTGTACTGCAAGCAGCGGTATGGCAAGTGTGTACGGACGCAAACCACGCAGTGGGGAGCCGTCGTCTCACGGCAGGGTACGGGATGTACGGAATGTTGTGCGGCGTCTGTTAACACACCGGAAGAAGTTTTCTCACGACAGTGTAACTGAGGCAATCCGTTATTGTTTGCCTCATTCTGGGAGGTAGGGAAGTAATTTTTTTCTAAATCACGGAGCGCTGACATCACGCAGCACAAACGAGACGTTGACGTCTCGTTTGTATTTTCACGAAGTGAAAACAAAGCGAGTGACATGACGACGTCTGACAAGACGTCGAGGAAGAAGGAAAAGGGAGGGTCAAGTACTATTAATATTATTGTTTTTTCATTTCTCCCTCCACCTTTCGTGTATCTCTGAACTTGATCAATTTAAGCCATAGATCAAGTGCGTTCACAGGAGGCTAATTTGATCCTGACCCGAGGGCATACGGGCGCAATCGACTTAGATGTGGTGTTGAAAGACACCAGGGGTGGATTTCACAAAACTAGTCCTAACTTAGGACTCGTCCTAACCTATGACTAGTCCTATAAGTTAGGACTAGTTACTTGTCCTAACTTAAGATACTAGTCCTAGCGCTTTATGAAATCCACCCCAGGTCATGTTGACGAGCACTTTAGTGGTGAGTGGTCTCAGGCAAAAACATAATGTTTGGTCACGGGTCAACCGTTTATCTTGCCACCTCGGCGATCCAAATAAAACTTCATATTGCCGCCCATCTGTATAGGTAATAAGTGTTTCTATGCAAATGGTCTCAACTGAACAACCTTGCAAATCGCTACATGTATAGTTTCAAGCCATCATAGTTGGCTAATATTACCAGAATGCCAAAAACTACAGGTCATTTTCATAAATGGTCTGCGACTGAAATAGTCGAACAATTGGTTTGGTGTGTCGCCCACATTGTCGGTTCGCACATAGCACGTGAATACGTTGCAGAATTGGAAATTATATGCTTCTACAATTTACCATTTCTGTAATAAAAAGTAAAAAGGATTGAGCCGAATCAGCTTAAAAAGTGTTAACTTTAATTTAACCAAAGCCTCTGACATAAAAACTCTGTATTTTCAGTGCAACTCTACTTTTGCAATTTACAAGAGGAATATTCGGTATATTCAGAGAAATGTTGACCAATGCCCGTGCACCGTACTACTATAACGACCTTTAGCCATTCACTATAAACGCAAACTGCAAATTGTGACGTCATACTCGCTGACGCATTGGTGTCCCCTTGCCTCCCTTGTTGAGTGGATGGTCTTGCTGGACCTGTTGGAACAATGGTGGGAATCAATTGTCTTTATTGATGATAGAGCAATCATGACCATACATTATAAGAGTACAACAGGGCGATTTTCTGATCATGCAAAAAAATCAATTAACACACACGTGCATGCACTTGCTGTGCAAAAAAACATGTATTAAATGAAATCTAAATTACATTTATCATGGTTTTCACTGGAAACACTGACCAAACAATGACAATAGAGGTGGTTTATACATCATTATCAGGTATCAAAACTAAGTGTGTGTTATGATGCAGGTTACACTCATATCAATAGTCAATGGTCAATATAGTATTATGGTATGTATAGCCATTTTAAATCGAATGGTCTTTTGATAAATACAAATTTGGAATTGTTAATAAAGACCACGTTATAGTGATTAGCCGACGAAATTAGGTTATCTGTAAAAATCACTGATATGTCGGGTTATTTGTGAAGGACTTGTATACTTTGAATGAACAAAGTCGAAAAAACGAGTTTTTGGGCCATTTAGAGGTTAGTTGAAAGGGTTTATTGTAAATGGTTCAAAGGTTTAGTGTAAAAATAGTAAACTCACCTTTTTCCAATACATTACTAATCAGTTGACTTGAATAAACAATTGCAGCGTGCCAAGGAGTTGACCTCAAATGTGACATTTTACTAAGGCTAAATATAGGGTTTGGAAATTTTCACGCACCGAATGCAACACTAATGATTCATTGACCCAATAGACCGATTGCGCGACCCACGTCACGTGACCTGTAGTGGGTATTGATTGTAAACAAACACGACGTCCTCCATATGAAAGTGAGGTACGGTACATGATGATTGTTGCATTTTGTCTATTCGATCGAGGCTGTTATTTCTCGAAATCTTTGAAAAATATTCCAGAGTTTGTACCAGAAACCTTCGAGTGGCTTAACTGCTGGACAGTTCCAGTAAGTCTTGCAAACTCTACAAAGAACGTAGGCCTATATGTTCACGATATTGCATGACGGAACTTTTGGGCCTGACGACCGCGATCACACACTTTTAACCACAAGAATTTACAATTTTGAAGCTGAAATTATTCAATGAAAAGGCTTTTCAAAGCTGTGTGATTCCTTTGTCTATTTGACATTCCGCAAGGCTAGGTATAAATGTTCATTTTTCCAACGTTCTTTACTCCTTTTATTACATTACAAAAAAAATAATAAAAGGCGGCTGGGATCGTCGTCTGACTCCGATGCATAACTGAAAAATAAACCTCTTTTGTAGTAGAATACTGGTAGTTTATGTAACAGTAATGTGATAAAAAAATGTCACAACATACAACTTTAATAGACAATATTTTCCAGTGAACTAAAGAGAATTGAAAAATCGAGGGGAAAGCGAAGACCGGGGAAAGAAGCCAACCAATCAGGTTAATTACCTAATTCATCTAATGCCACGTCCCACAATGCACACAAAACGTTCACGTGTGGGAGCAATCAAGGGACATAAAATGTAGTAAATATTTGTCGAGTTTTTATTGTCACTTTAGCCGTAGGATGTGTGGACAATATTTTCAACTAAAATGAGTTTTAAAATCTCACCAAGAAAATGGGGAAATCGCGCGGACAGCAAACGCCGGGGAAAGGAGCGGACCAATCAGGTTGAGGCCAAAAGCCAACACCCAGCGCGACAACACGCGTCAGCAGACGGCCGTCGGACACCAGTCAAGAAAGATGGCAATCCAAGATGACGCGGATAACATCCAAGATGGCGCCGAACCCTGTCCAACCTCGTCCCCGAGCCGCGAGTTACCCAGCGCGGGCTGGAGAATCGCGAAGCGCGACGGGGGAGGAGTTCGGCCCAAGCTTTAATTATATAAATGCAAAATGGCGGCCATTTTGAAAACATGGCCGCCAAAGTTATTACAGTCCATGTCAGAGATGGCACTATATCTAATTCCGTAAGTTTTTGTTTGAAAATACACTGGTGTCATGTTTTAGGTCACTACACCTAGAAAAAAAATCGCGCGTTGGTGCATGGCGTCGCTACGTGGCCCATCTAGTCAATGTTGTACGGTATTACTACATGGCAAACCTGGTCACCAACATTCACCATAAATCTACGGGTAACTTTATTACATCGTATAGGCCCTCAGAATCAACCTTTAATATTGCACTGCAATGAAACAGTTTAAAATGGAGGGCAGAAATAGGCATAATAGTCTTGAATACCATTTTTGTTTTGAACAATATAATATTAAGTGGTACAAGTCAATTTTACGGTAAGAATTCAGCAAGCAGATAGCCCGGTCGATAGCTGGGGGACCTTTTTACACTGTTGTAGGCGGGCCCAGATCCACTCCCAACATGCCCGTTTATATTCCTTAGCTACTGTCGTGAAAAAAGTTGTCCTCCTCAATTTTTTAACTACTAGGAGTGAACGCAGTTATTAGAAAATCCCAACCATCAGGGTTTACATTAAGGGTTTCTTACCTGCCCATCTCGTAGCCTGGTCATGTTAGGTTTGAGGTAATACACCAATCCTTCAGAGGCGTTTTCCAATGTTACTGCTCTCACCAACAGAATGGTGATCAGAACGTACGGGAATGTTGCAGTAAAATAAACCACCTTTTGGTGGGAAAACAGAAGCAAAACTAATAATAGAATTCAAAGTATGAGGAAAACACAAAATAAAGTAGCCAACAGGTGTCGCACACAAGGGATGGCGTGCTCGGTGTATGGGGGGCACTTCCCCTGACTTTTCTCTCCCACAGATTTCCAGTGCCCCCCCCCCCCAATTGCCCCCATGAAAAAAATGTAGATACATTTAATTCATCAAAAAAACATGGTACCTGCCCCCACTGAAAAGCAATTCTCCCTGTGTCCCCCTAGTGAAAAAACACCTGGCTACGCCGCTGGAAAGATGTTACATATGGGACTGGAGACCAGGGGGCACAGCATCGATCCCAAAGTGTCAACATAAATTTAGCCCCCCCCCCCCCCCCATCCCTCCAGCATATGGCAGAATAACTTTTTCTCCGTTCCCTCTAAAGATAATATTCTGGTTGCGCCACGGTAGCCAAAAATGAGTAAAAAAATAAATATTTATTCTACAGAAACAAGTTTCACTGCCAGCAACGAGTTGAATAAAGAAAACTTTGCAGGCCAGCTTTGTTCCATCGAGTAAATGACTAGGGTTACATTTAAAATGCGTTGTAAAACTTTTACCCAACACGTGTTTTTTTTTGGATGAACTGTTGCTCTTTTGTTGGGTAATATTATTTATAATTTGACCTTTGGGTATTTAATATACCTAAAAGAGTAACATTTTACCAAACAAAATGGTTGTTCATAATAAACCACGTTTTTGGTAAAAGTTGTACCCAGCTTATTAATTAACCGCTAAAACATTTCATTTTTGAATGAGAAAAAAATCAAAATGAACTTTGTATTTTCCCTTAACTTTTCATTATTCGTATCTTTTTCATATTTCTAAACAAGCGACCTACTTGTTTGATCTACTTTGTTTCAATGCTCATGCTATACATAGGCTTGTTTTTGAAATGTTTAACCCCTTTATAAAAGTTCAAAGGTAGTGTATACAAAGGTCGTGTTTTTGTCTCTTCTTGATTGTCATTTGGTGCGTGGCATGGTGAACCACACCCTGCGTGAAAACAAATGTACAACATACCATACAAAGAGAAGCAACAGAACGCCAAATAGGACGACATTCAAGGGATAACTCCACGGCTTTAAAAAAGCTGTTCAGCAATTTTTTCTGCTGAAGCTGCTCTGTGAAATTTGGCCTTGGGCTAAGTTGCTTAAAGTTGTTAAAAGATCAACCAATAATAGGCATCGGGTTGGTTCAGTGTTTTTTTCCCTGCCATTCACCTCTGTAGACCCCGGTTCAAATCCCACCACAGCCCTGGTAAGTTTTCAGTCCTTATAGTCCTTATACCCATTTGGGGTTTTCCTCCCACATCTAAAACTAAACATTTCTTCTGGTTTCCTAATCATCATCCTGTTATTCTTGCTTGTGTTGTTGTAATGAAGTAAATAAATAAATAAATGAATGAATAACGGGGCACCAGTCGCAGCAATAATGTGAAAGACATGGCACATGGGGTATAGTAACCTACTTCTGCTAAGCAAGGTTTTTCTGTGCCAAGTAATTTTGGTGCTTAACAACATTATGACATTGGGTTATGATTTCTAAACTTACCTTGCCAGAACTTTTAACTCCTTTGAAGACGCACATATAAACAATGGCCCAGGCTAAGACCAAGCACAATGACAACTCCCAGTTTAATGAACCCATGTCATGTAATCCGTCTGACTGATGAATCTTCAAAATCTTTCGTCTAAAACAGATGAGATATTAACATCAAAGTAGCTTCTTTTGCCTTTTTCTGTTCGTAAATAGTATAGACAGCCTGCTTCTTTAAATAGAATAGGTTGGGACCATGGGACCAAAAATAAAATCATAAGAGGACGTTCATTTCCATCTTTCTGTTTTCATCAACACTTAATCCACTTGTAAATGTTTAACAATAGTGTATTTCTATTTCTATGCCGGTTCTCATCAAAGCCTGTTCAGCATCTCAATGAGGTTGGATTGCAGCCAACCATGCCAGAAACACCGGGTGAACCCCTTCTCTTATCATTCATCAGTTGATCTTACAACACACGTGCCATAGGATGGAGCATCACATTACGTCCCATCCGATGGACGAAGCAATAATGATTGGAAGCAATAATTAGTGTCCCGAACCCACACTCTGCTGATCAGAAACACCAAAGCTTGAGTCCGGTGCCCTTAACCGCTCGGTCACGACACGCCACAAATTGGTAACAATCTTTACTCTTATAATACTGTTGATAATAAAGAATCTGCACGTACTTCTCTGCAATGGAAGCTTAAGCCCTAATAAGTATTAACAAAATAATAGAACGTGTAACCGTTACAACATTATGCTTTTCTAGTCCTTGCCTATTAAACAAAACATGATTAACATGAAAAAAAACCTCACTCCCAAAACTCTGTTACGGAGCTTGTTCTGTTGACATCCTCTAGCATCGAACAGTCAAACTCAGTACTGGTGGCGTTGTTCGTCAAGTTTGTTACAAACACTTGAGACGGAATGGTTTCATTTTTCCAGAAATGATCGCATCTCCAGAGGTCAGTTCCCTGTACGCCATACCCAGTTGGATCTCTGCAGTTGTCCGTGTTGAAGGGGTTGTTGCAGTGGGACCATGGTACTACAGCAGTGAAGGACATGATCATGTAGTAAATGGCCCAAGCTAGGATGACGTTGTAGTAGATGTTTGTAAAAGTTACAAGGATTACGCTGGCTATTCCAATACCTAGAAATTAGGTAAATAAGAAATATACGATATCGGCGGTGTGAATTACTGGCCCATTGCTGGATCCCAGCCGAGCGGTCCACTGCACTTAATTCACACTCTTGTGTTTTTATCAGAAACTGGGTCGGCGCACTTGGTTTGGGTCATAGACTAAACTTCTTGAGATTGGATGTAAAACCGTAGGTCCCGTGTGTTGTGTAATGCACGTAAAGTTATTCAGTCCTAAATGAAACACTCTAAACAGTGGCGTAACTAAGGTGGGTTGGGGGAGTGGCGGGGACACGAGCTCCCCAATCCCTGTCCGTACCACACCGGGTGACGCCCCCTTTGAAATCTGGACCTTTGAGATTGGAAATTACCAGAATAAAGTGTTACATTTTATAAGCTTTTGTGTAGTAATTTCCACAATTATTTTCTCTTGACACTCAGACAATGTATTTGTTTTTACCTCGTCAGATTATCTTACAAAAAAAGTGACATTACAAGACCGCTGAAAAGGGGCTTAAGAAAAATACAGTTTTACTAGGCCAGAAGTAACCCCCCCCCCACCCGTCGCTGACTGTAAGCCTTGGAGAGTATGCAACTTGTGTAGCCCAAGAAGCTAAATGAACCACAAGAATCTTTGCCTACACATGTAGGGCCTATATGGTGAAAAGGAGTCAAGAGTGTCTTACTCGAGAGCACCATTGTCGCGACAGCAGGATTCGAACCCATACTCTGATGACTGTAACACCAGGGCCCAATTTCATAGAGCTTCTTTAAGCACAGATGTAGCTAAGCACAACACAAAAATGAAATAAAAATGAAATACTACACATAAACGGTTGTTGACTTGCTGACTCCACTAAAAACTGGTTATTGCAGTGTAATTGATTCCCGTGTCGTAAATTAACAAAAACTTATTTTTTTAAAGACCTATCTGCCAGGTAAATTACCGTAAACTTCCTGGACATTTGTTTTATTAGTGTACACGTTTTGCCTGCAGGAAGTCAATACTATGTTGCTCTTTTTTATTTAATTTGACAGAACGCTCTACAATACTAAATCTACTTTTACCCTTGAAGAGTGGAGAGATTTTCCAGATACCGATTCCTCCCTGAGCCATAAACTGACCCAGTCCTAGCTCCAGGAGAAGTAGAGGTACACCTCCCACAACCAGACATATTAGATATGGGATAAGGAACGCACCTGTGGTAATAATAATAAGATTTTTGACGGTTCAAATCAACGATAAAGTCACGTATTGTAAAAAGGTAAAAGATAATATATAAACTTAGAAAACAATTAAATCAAATCGATACGTATAGATAGGGTATAAAATATAGGGCTGGAAAGTGACAAAAGAGTAAGCACTTAATGGTAAAAACTAACACCTTAGCTCCAGTAAGGACAGCTGCCAAACCATAAAAAGTAACAATATAAAGAAAATATACAATACGTACTGGATAATGAGGAGACGACTAAGGATAACACACCAAAGACCTCAAGAAAGGCAAGGTGAATACAGATGTGTATACAGATAAAAAGGTACCTTCTCAGTACCTGCAGCATTTTGTTATCACCCTACAAGCTGTTGCGCCAATTACGTTGAAGTGATGTCCACTTGCTCCATACATGATGGAAGATTTGGTGATAGGAGTTTCTCAGCTGCAGGCCCCGCGTATGGGGGAACAGTTTGCAAATGACCCCTAGAGCACAACCTGACATAGCTCCCTTCAGATCACATCTCCAAACTTTCCTTTTCATGGACTTCCTTCAAACTAGGGTTTGTTTTATAGCTATTATTTCATTTAATTTCGTTTTCGTGCACGCATGATTTTTTACTTCCCATTCAGGTTCTTTTTAATCATTCTAGTTCATTTATAGACATTCATGATTATATTTTCACAATTCTTTAGTTGAAATTCTACCTGGGAATAAATGAGTGGCGACGAGGTCTTAATCCGCCGTTTAAAACTGCCAGTGTCTCAGCCCGTTGTGATATAAAGGCTCGAGCCGAACGCCACGACACTATAAAGTTTTAAACGGCCGATTAAGACCGAATTGCCACTCTTTTCCATTCATAAATGTCAAAAAGATCCGATGACGACACAACAAACCTTTTACAAAAGAATTTTACAAAAAAATGTACAAAAAAACCCATTTATGCATGACACATAACACTAAAGCATGTTTAACATGACACACCTTGCGTGCGTTAACTGCGAAAAGAAACGCAGTCGATTCTTAAATTCATGCAAGAGAAAATTACAATGGCATTCAGATACTGGTAAGGAAGTTGGAACTAAACCGAGCTTGTACGAACACACAGACTCAACTTGTGAACATGTTCAAGCAATCTCATATGGTAGGTAATACAAGCAACTATTGAACTAACATACCTCCACCGTTTTTAAAACACAGATACGGAAACCTCCACACATTGCCAAGGCCTACGGAGAACCCGATCAGTGCGAGTAAGAAATCCAACTTGTTACTCCATTTCTCCCGCACATCTCCCACCCCTTTCCGCGAGAAATCGGCCTCAGCATTATACTTCACTGCTTGCGGCGTTTCATCCACGTTATCCGTGTTGACTTGGGACATGGTTTGGGCACTATCTGTATCAAGGTTAATGCTGTTCTTGATCTGCTATTGAATTTACTTCCGATCAAAGTTCGTACTGATGTGAGTTGCTGTGCGAACTATCCTTTGGTATTTGACAACCAACCAGACGCGAAGTAACACGCATGACCGGAATTGAGGCATTTACTAAAATAGTGCCGGGACCAAACAGTGGCTGGGGCTGGGGGAGGAGGTGGGATACGTGGGCAGACACACGTTCGATGACAGACTTTGTAAGGACTGGTAATTATCTAAAAAAAAAAAAACTTATTAGTTTTAACCTGAAAGCTTACTGATTATAAAATTCATACCAGTACCAGTCCTCAAGAGGTCGTCTGAAATACTACGAATGTCGAGACAATACCATGTTACAGATCTCCTGCCAATGTTGATGTCGCGTGCAAAACATTTATGAAAAACATCAGCTGTTGCTTTTATTTCAGTCGGTGTCACCGAATTGGATGAAAAGTTTACTGTTTGGATGGTGTATTTACCAAAAATATAGTGGACGGAAAGAAATAACATTTTGGGGTGAGCAAAGTCAACTTTTCTTTGTTGACCCCATAATTGAATTAAAATTCACCCCCAAAATTGAACTACATTATACCCAGTCAGTGTGGTTTATTGCTTAATGTTTTGAAAGAAATGTTAATTAGATTTCCGAAGCCAACGATGAATGACGTACTATACCTACAACATTTAGTTGTTTTTGTTTTTAAATATAAAGATTTTTGTAAACAATTAATTTCACGAAATTGCGCACTTAGAATTCTTTAGCAGATTTTTAATCTTGGTTGATTTATGGAAATAAATTAATTAAATTGAAGAACTTGAAAAACCCACGTACAGGTGGGACTGAACATCCAATCCAATCGTGAGATTGGGTCCAAGGCGGGATTCGAAGTGGGGTACACGTAGGTGAAAGGGTCAGTTACCATGTCAACCAGATCCTAAACTCTGGCAACATTACGTAAAAATGAACCCTAAATCAATACCGGTAAATGTATTTCCAAAATGACCCCACTTTCGCTGATTTCAGATTTCAAGGCTCAACCGGAATGCTCCGCATTACGTAGGATTGATTTGCTTTCTATTGACGTTTATTGACTGATATTGGGAATCAGTATACCGACTAGATCACCCCGTCAACCAAGCACAAATAACTCATTGACATTCAACAACAAGTATGGGTCTAGTAATGTTGCATTAATTTGTCCTCGCGCATTTCGAAAAAAAATATAGGTCACTACATGCACATCGCTTTATATCTGGAAATCAATTTTTTAATTTGGATATGCTCCGTCCATCTAGCTCTACCTACCCAAGGTTCTTGGGCAACCCAAGATCCACAAGTATGACGTCCCCCTCCGCCCCTTAGTAATTGCTTCAAAAGATTACCCTACCTAACAGCCGACACATGGTGTGTCTCATGCCCCACCATGTTTCCAACTCGACATCACCCGCAGCCTAACCATACAACCCAATGGCATGCTGGTAAGTTTTGATATCGAGTCTCTTTTCACCAAAGTCCCGACAGAAGAGGCTTCATAGTGGAGGAGCGACTTGCCCATGACACCCATCTCTCTCTCTTTCATCTAATCATGACCTCATTATATCAGCCCTCATTACTTAAGCTCTAGTTCTAACTTGTGCCTCTTCTAGTTGTTTTCAATTTCAGGGCAAGTTGTACGAGCAGACAGCTTAGACCTCAATGAGATCTCCTCTATACCCAGTCCTCCTGGATGACATCTATAATATGGAAGAATTTCATTTGTCATTTCTACTCACTCTGATCTCCGACCCAGCCTGTAGCTCCGCTACGCAGATCTATGACACCTATTGTGAGGCTCCACTGTCTCACACCAGCAACACCCAACATCAAGTTACCCTTTCTTGACGTCCTCATCACAAAGAAACCAGCACGGCGCACTCCACCTCAGTTGTCAGAAACCCAGTCACACCGACGGGTTACCTGAACCAGCGCTCATCAACGGAGCACCCAGGATTTTGAGTTAGGGCGGGGGAGGATGCTTAACCACTTTCTAAATGAATATTTGTCCGGTGATAATTATGCTGAGCCACTACTCTTTTTCCTTTTATGGAACGGTTCAGTGCATATTTTTTCTGCGCGTGTTTTAGTTGCACTTCATCAGTCACCATTTAAGCGTTTTCTAAGAAGTTTTGCAAAGAAGTGTGATCCCAGTTTATTTGTTGATAATGACATGATGAAATGTGGAGTGGCATAGCCGAGTGGTGTAGTCCGCCGAACGTAAGTTCTGTAGTTTACAGAATGTGGGTTCGAAACCCGGCCGGGCAGTGGCGACACTTGTGTCCTTGAGCAAGAAAATTTACCATAATTGGTTGAGCCACTAGTCTTTCGGATGGGACGTTAAGCCGTAGGTCCCGTGTACTAGGATGGGTAATGCTCGTAAAAGAACCCAGAACACTTATGGTTAAAGAGTAGGGGTTTACCCTAGGTAGCACTCTTATCTACAGGTTTCCTCAGGCTTCCGAGCTACAGTGATTTAATATAGAATTCTATCTCTGCCATTTCAACGTCGCATATGGTGGTGATTGTAGTGTCAACGGCGCATTGTTGCGTCGTGCCGTCGCATAGTCACGTCGTGCCGTTGCATTGTCGCGTCGTACCGTCGCATAGTTTTGTACGCGTTGCATAGCGCCGTCGCAATGTTGCGTTGTGCCGTCGCATAGTCGCGTCGTGCCGTTGCATAGTCGCGTCGTGCCGTTGCATAGTCGCGTCGTGCCGTTGCATTGTCGCGTCGTACCGTCGCATAGTTTTGTACACGTTGCATAGTGCCATCGCATAGTCGCGTCGTGCCATCGCATAGTCGCGTCGTGCCATCGCATAGTCGCGTCGTGCCGTTGCATAGTCGCGTCGTGCCGTCGCATTGTTGTGTCGTACCGTCGCATAGTTTTGTACACGTCGCATAGTGGATTTCATTTGATGGAACGATATCGGTTCTTTGACCGCATAGGCCAAAATAAGTCACGTGCTGGATGAAACTTGTCATCTACAATAGAGAGAGCTCTTTTCTTCACTCAAAGAAGTTTCAAAATGTATGGATTATTTCCTGCTCCAGATCGTCAAGCAACAAACAAAAGACTACTCACAGGTTCACAAAAAACGTAATAATTTGATGTTGGGATAGGACAATCTTCTAATCGCTCTCAAGGTTGTTTCAATGTACACAAAATGAGACAATAAACCCAGTTTATGATGCATTGGAACCAGCGAACTCGGGACAGTATGCCATCTACACGACAAATATCTTCTAGAACTTAATATGGGTGTGAACGTCTTGAATTTAATAACAAGTTCTATAGACAAATAATTGGCGTGTTGATGCTTAGTGTATGCAATATGCAGGCCTGAAATCCTGTGACATCATTCTCTTCAAATATGAAAAAGAAACCATACTCCCGAACAACCCTGAGATAGTGGCTTGTATAAGAGATACAAAGATGATGTTTTAATAATCTACATTGGCAAACGAAACCAGTCGAGGGAATTTAGGATGTTAAACAATTTGCACCCAACGTTGAAATTCACTTCAATTTATGTTGCGCGCATGAGATATAGAATCGTGCACGTGAGATAATTATGTCGTGCGCATCTGATATGTCTTGCTCACGACATAATTATGTCGGGGAAATATATGTCATGCGCATGAGATATATGCCTCGCACTTTGACACGGAATCAGGGCCAAACTGAGCGGGAGGAAGAGGGGGAGGAGGAAAGGGAGGAGGCGGGAAAGAAGGAGGAGGAGATCGATGAGAATGAGGAGTAGACTGAGCAGGAGGAGGATACATTATATAGCGCATAAAGAAGAAGTCTCTTTGATCATTAATCACAGAACATAAAACACCGAAATACATTAAGTTACGAAAATGAAGATTCAAACAACAGCGTCTTATAAAGTCCTTTGAAAATCAGAAGAGAGTCAGCTTGACGAATATAGAGTGCTAAGTAATTCCACAACGGAATGTGCGATGACGGTGAAGGCTCTTTAAACATCAAATTTTGAAGAAACAGGTAGGCCCTAGTTTATAATACTATAAAACTAATAATAATTTGGGAGGCTAATCATCCTTACTGGCAGCTGAGAAGCTGAACTGCGAAGGACGGGGCTACACGTGTTCGAGCTGCAGGCATTCAGCAGCCAGCCACATCAACCCATATAGGACCATGGAGCACAGCCTGAGATCGAAAGTGCTTGGTTTTTACGAAAGAGAAAAACCAGATGGCCTGGAGTAAAACCCTGGTGGCACAGGAGAGAACCAACACACAACTCTACTCACATATTGCCCTATAGCCAGGATTCGAACCAGGGACACATTTAGTGAAAGGCGAACGCTTTACGCACACGCCACCCATGTCACCCATGTCACCCTATGCGTCAGTACAATGAAGAGGACGAACAGGTGTATAGTTATGCAGAAATTTAGATATATAATCAGTAGATAGTCCATGAAGAGCTTTGAAAGTGAAGAGATTTAACATTATACGCGATACGCATTTTAATCGGGAGTCAGTGGAGTTCAGTGAGAAGATAATTACATGAGTCGAGTCTAGAAATGCCAAAGGCGTGAACATAGTCAAGATAGTGACGGATCTGACCTATATTTGCATAAGAGCTGTATTGCAGATATTGTTTACTCGATCACTCATATCATAACGATGAGAACACCGATGACAACACGACATGGTTGTATAATGGGCTGCCCTATGTTTATTTCAGCCGAGGGCATGTTTTTAGTAAAACGTGAGTTGAAAACAATGATTTCAGTGAAAGACCAAGTTATCCTGAAAATAAACTTTAATTTTTGCTAGGGCTAAGTCACGATCCGCTGGGTTATGGGTGAAATAAATCTGAGTATCGTCTGCGTAAACAATACATCTGATTCCTTGAGCAGCATAAAATCTTGCAGCAGTGCACGGCAATGACAGTCAGATTTCACATTATCAATGGGTACTGACTGATTCCGGTTGTCCAAATAAGAAACAATCCATTTCAAAGCTGTGCGACATATCCCGTAACGAGAGTAGAGACGTTGGCAAAGATGAACATGGTCGAGAGTGTCAAAGGCGGAGGAGAAATCTAGGAGAACCAAGACTACGTCCTAGTAATGTCAAGTGCTTAGCATGATGTCATTTTGCACGCAGAGGCGCTGCTGTTGAATAATACAATGTTGAAAGCAGAAAGTATACATGGTATTAAAACAAATAATAGTAAATTAGTTAACTAGTTTTATTACATAAGAAATGTAGTACATGGACCTTGTAAAAGCTCAGTGGTGTAGTGCACTCAAAAAGAGAGAAAACCATGCGCCGAGTGAGCTTCATCTATAAAATGTATACCAACAACTTTTTATGTAAATCAAAGGTCGTGCATGATCATGGTTTTTATGGTTTGTTGATAAATGGTCGAACATTATGCCCTTGGGTTGTGAATTTCACCCTGGAGCATTTTGGGTGCACTATAGCGTTCTACAATGGATTTATTTTGCTAAAAATGTGTATGGCCAATTTTTTCCAAGATGGAGTCTGGCCAGTTTACTCGTTCAGGAGTGTTTTTATTTTGAATGATCCTACCATAAATTTCAGCGGCTAACTTACTAAAAATTGAAAAGAAAAGAGTTTGTCAGAAAAAGTATTTGATTTTTTTTCAAGAGACTGAGAGACTTTAAAATGTTTTGGAATATTTCTTAATATTTAGCATTTAGCATTGCTTGCTTTGAGGAGCTTATTTAGTGCAGCGCGCCATCAGAAACTGTTATAGCGCCCTCTTTTTGTAGATCATAACAAGCCATCTGGTGTGTTCTGCTACGTTGTGGTGAGTAAAATTTCTGGGTGAAGTTGGTCTGGCCTGGGTGTTTTCCCACATCTTTCAACATTTTAATTGCGATGCTTGTTTCTTCAAACTGAGACCCACATCAGCAGGTGGTTTATGCCACTCTTCATTTACCGATTTTTGTTAGTAATGTTTGTGAAATTGTTGAGTGATTCGTAGCGCTGGAACTGGGGATTTCCCACTGCCTTGTACACATTCCTTAGCATACAGGCAATTAAGGTCATTGCATTTACTCACTGCAGATAAGGGAAACCTATTGTGGGATTTATACACACTATCTGGACCCTCTGAACGAAGTTGGGAATGCTTGGGATCTATTTTTGTAGCAGTATGATGCCCGAATTTACGTACTGTACGGTGGCAGTTTTTAACTGCCAGGGTTCTGCATATGCGGTGCTCAGTTTTTGAAAAAATACTGCAGGGTTTTTTTAACTTTCAGGTAAACTAAGTAATTTGTAAAATAACCAGAAACCCATTCGAAGGGCATCACGTGTTCATTGGAGTGAAAGTTTGCTCAGCCCGAATCCCCCATAAAGAACGGCTTAAAATACACAATAATCAGAAATTCGAAAACTTGGGCAATACTCACTATTTATAGAAAACTACCAACCAGAGCAATTTTTTTTTTCAAAAAGAAAAGGTCTAAAAATTGTTAGTCGTGATGTACATTTATTTAAAATGTTCGATGAAATTCAAAAACTCTACACGTGGTGTCGCCTTTCACCATGGAAAAAAAGAGTTTGCCAAATCGAAAACATTCTTTAAGAAAATCATACATAGAAAAAATCATACATCATGCAAAAAAAAGAGAGAAATCGCCCAGGAACGACACCTGGTGGCGTTCCTTCCCCTCTCTCTCCAGGTGTACGCATTATTATTCATAAAGGCTCTTGAGTGGGATTTTCTATACGAGTCTTTCTCATAGTCCATTTTCTGGATCTGGACCTGGATTGATACTGGAAGCAAACTCCCATTATAAGACGTACAGGTTGCAGGCTTATGTGTTTGCCGGGGCACTACTCTACTAAGCTCTGCTTTGACTTTCGGTTTAATTTCCCCGTTTCTTTTTCAAAACGTCAAGTGAGGGAGCCTCTCTTCCAGACGCTGGAAGTTTTTTATTTATTTATTTATTTATTTATATCTTTCTGGTAATGAACCAAGGGACCCTCAAAAGTGACAAGCACTGTAACCCGGAAGCCTGAAGATACCTGTGTAGAGAAGATGTTGAAGAAATGTCAGTTTTACTCGTGGGAGGAAAACCCCAAATAGGGAAAACCCACGCAATCAGGTAGGGACTGAAAACCCAATCCACGTGCAAGGATCCAGTCCAGGATTCGAACCAGGGTCCACAGAGGTGAAAGGCAGGGAAAGAAACCACTGAGCCAACCTGAATGCCCTGAAAGTTGGTTCCACTCTGCTGAAAAGTCACCCTACCTAGGTAGCAAGGAATGTTTGTGACCGTCCTTGATAGCGGGTTCCCGTAAGAAAGATATTGATAACGTAAAACCTCTCAATTATTCTCGTAATAGAGAAGTTTCACATGACGTCACCGAGACTCTTTTTCCAATGTTTCGTACACTAACAGACGCTGCAAATCATTCAGCAGACAACTCGTCAGCCGTTGAGTTTGTACATGGCTGGACCCAACATGTGGCTGTGAAATTTGTCCAGGGTTAACACAACCGCTCTATACAAAAGGACCGGTTACTTGGGCGCCCGCTACGTCTCAAAAGTATCCCACTGCTAAGGAAATTTGATCTCACAATACAAATCACTATACTGCAGGATGATAAAGTAGGATGATTCGTAAGTTAGAAATAGTTTGGTGAAATCGACTGCAGGTCTGTAATTTGTGTATATCTTTCTGCATTTCAACACTTTCAGGGATTGATGTCATCTCACGGTAAACAACTCAATCATCTGCAAGCATTAAAACCGAGAAGTCAGAGTTCTTGGTAGGTTATTTGTTTAAGATGAGAAACGTTCTTGGAAACAAACGTTTAAAAAATTGCTTTAAAAAAGGGTTGTCCATTATTCTCAATAACAAATTGCAAAATTTCAAAATAAAAAACTGTGGCACAATTGGGATTCCATAGAATTATTATCAGAATGATCTCACGACCCAATAACGCCAGTTTTATCTTGATTATAATGGTATCAAAAATTATATTTTATGGCTAACTCTCATGAAAGGCTTTTTTGTGAAAGCAGGGTAAATCATGGCACAGGAGTCAACCACACAGAAATACAGGCACTTCACGAGTGAATCACTTGGCGGGAAGCTAGTGGCTGACATACCAGGCATTGGGTCAACATATGGAGAGAGGTTAAAAGCAAAAGGATTCCCGACAGTACGTTTACTGCATTATTACAATGATCTATAAAGTCAAGGATGTTAGGGCTCCATAAGGGCTGTTTGGTTCAGATTTTTCCAAAAGCACCAAATTTGGCCCAGTTGTTGCCCATACCATACTATTTCGATTTTTGACGGGCGCCAAGACGGGCGACCCATGGGGCGGCCATATTGGCAAAATCCAATATGGCCGCCATCTGGGTCAGAGGTCAATCACGATTAAAAAAGTAAAAGGGCTAAAATAAAAAATAATACAACTTTTTAGGGGTTTTCAGGGTCGAGGAATCTGATTCTGACGTTATTTCAAAGATTTGAGGTCAACTTTACCCGTCAAAGTAACCGTAAAGGTCATTTCGGAGTTGAAAACTGGTGTTTCCCAGAAACCAACCCCAAAAAGTATTTTCCTATTATAAGCTGTACATGTGTATGTTACATCATTTGACTCTTACTCCACAAGGTCACTAAACAAATCTGTAAAGAATAAATTCAGGAACAACTTTGATTTAAACAATTTGGAGATGGCGTCTGCAGTGAAAATATTCCATATGCCAGTGTATGTATTCAAACGACCAAAATACCATACAATATTTAGCAACAACATACAAATACTTTCTATTATATAGTGGCTGTCACCTCCATTATCAAGGCATGTGCACCTTCCAGTGCATGCTTTGAGGCAGCCACAGTGCAAGAGAATGGCACATGCAGCTGAAGCGTTGCTGAGAGTGGTCCATACAGGTTGCCACTCAATGAAGTCAGGACTTTTCTTGTCCACAGAGGTGGACTGACTACAGTTGAAACCTGCCTGTAATAGTGCTCACCTTACATGCAGGAAACGTGTGGCTTGGGTAGGTGGGATGCTTTCTAGTGATCTACTTTCATTGGTGAGGAGGCGATATTTGGATGCATTGACACCAGCTGCACACCACAAACCCTGTTGTACATGAGTATGACAAAGTGTTGCATGACCTGCTTTTGCACTGACTCGAGACTAAAGAGATCAGGGTCATGCGTGAGAGCCACAAGTCCATTGGTAAGGTCCGGTATGCCTGTCCAGACTGCCCAGGCTGTATTCTTGCCACATCCAAGAAACTGTGAAGTTGTATCACATCCTGTTAGACTGTGGAAGAGGGGTAGTGCCAAGGACTTTGATGGAATGAGATGTGTGCTCACAAGCTCAAGGTGGAGTGGTGTTTTCAACCAATAGCTGTCTCAATGTCTTTATCTTCCGCGATGTTGATAATATAGGCACCAAGGCTGAGGGAAACTTCTTATTTAATAAGTTCCATGGATATGCCCTAAGCGCGACCAACCATCTTTGGCATGAGCACTCTCGTGTAAAGCAGATCATCAAGCTTGACCCCTCTGACAAGTCAACTCTGGAGCTACCAGACTCTTAATGATCCAGACCCCAGTCGAACTCACTTGGCCGGATGTATTTGCACCCAGACTCAACAACAGCAAAGTCAGACCACCCCTTATTGTCCGAGGTGCCAAGGTAAAGGATGAGGCATGGATGGTGCAGGTCACCAGTGTGCTGAAGTAAGGCACGCTTGCAGATGGTGACATCATCACTTGGTCGGGATACTTTTCAATGCAAGCAAGCGAGGAGTCATTGAAGCCCCCAGCCGAGATCAGCATCTTCCCCCTATTCCCAGACAAGGCTCCATCAACCCAGGTCAGACTACTGTCCTCGGTACCGATCAGCCACTGTATGCTATCATGAAACTGCTATCATCAAACTGCTCCAATGGCAATACCCCCAACACTTTGGGAGAAGACAAGCTGGTTTCTAAGATGGGCGCACTGCACATTAAAGAAAAGATGCTTATTATGATTGGAAAGGTACTTCTCCATTCTTGGTGGCCCACCGTCCTCTCTAGGGCTGAGGTCCAGAAATGTGGTGGAGCACAGTCTGCGCTCAATTAGCAGCACATAAGCCCATGAGGTATACCCATCAAGTCTCTCTCATGTCACTTTACCTGTTCAAGCAGACCCCCTACTCAAACTATTGTGAGAATGTAATGACCCCACTTGAGTCATTCGACATGTGGGATCAACGTTCCCAAACTGTTCCCCAGTTCAAGTTCTGGTCAACCATAATTGGGCTGGAGCTACTAATGACTTGAGTTGTGCGATCCCTGCAGGAGGGGGACTTCTCACCGTATGTGAAGCATGTGACGAACTCTGTGGCTGGTTTCACTGCCTTGACCGCGCCAACTACATGTACGCACATTGGCTGCCGGTCCATGTGTGAGACATGGTGGAGTTAGTTGTAAAACACCCTCAAGTACATGCTGAATTCGTGGAGGGCAAATTTCTTGTGCAGAAATCAGCTAGAAAGTTCAGCCTCAAGGCCAAGCCAATGGCCAAGCCCATGAACAGTCCAACATAAGCCTCCAGGCACATGGCTGGGTGGTTGAAACCTATGAGAAACCCAAAGCCCTTACACTGTTTATGCTGGCTAGACCTGACTGCATGCAGTTAGTTAGCTGTAAAACAGCTTGAGTTCGAAGCCATCATTGACCCTCCACCGTCATCCACTGCTCATCATGGGGAAGGACACAGCCTAATAGGGTGTGACACATTTGCATTTTTCTTGGATGTTGCTAGAAAACACCATGTGCACCCTGGACAGGGATACTGGACCTCACCGACACACTTGTGGCTCTCACGCATGATCTCTTCAGTCTCGAGTATGTCCATAAGCAGGTCATCGATGTTATGTCATACTCATGATGGGTTGTGGTGAAGCTGTCAACACTGACAAACATCGCCTCCTCACCAGTGGAAGCAGATCACTGGAAAGCATCCCACCTACCCAAGCCACACTGTTCCAGCATGTAAAGCACTATTACAGGCGAGTTTCAGCTGCAGTCAGTCCACCTCGGTCTGACAAGAAAAGTCCTGACATCAGTGAGTGGGGCTGGCACAAAGATGGCACGATACATGGCAACCTGTATGGACCACTCTCAGCAACGCTTCAGCTGCGTGTGCCATTCTCTTGCACTGTGGCTGCCTCAAAGCATGCACTGGAAGGTGCACATCCAACCGTGCATCTTAAAATGCAAATGCAAAGGCAGGTGCCTTGATAATGGAGGTGACAGCCAGAAAGTATTTGTATTTTGTTGCTAAACAGATCATTGTAAGGTATTTTGATCATTTGAATATATACAGTGGCATATAGAATTTTTTCACTGCAAATGCCATTTCCATTTCACAACTCTGGTTCAAACCAGAGTTGTTCCTGAACTTATTCTTTACAGATTTGTTTTATGACCTCCTGGAGTAAATGTCAAATGATGTGACATATACATACTAACTTATAATAGGAAAACACTTTATTTATGGGGTTGGTTTCTGGGATGACGCACAAGAAACACCAGTTTTGACTCCGAAATTACCTTTACGGTGACTTTTAAAGGTAAAGTTGACCTCAAATCTTGGAAATACCATCAGAATCAGATTCCCCATCCCTGAAAACCCCTAAAAAGTTGTATAATTTATTATTTTAGCCCTTTTACTTTTTTAATCGTGATTGACCTCTGACCCAGATGGCGGCCATATTGGATTTTGCCAATATGGCCGCCCCATGGGTCGCCCGCCTTGGCGCCCGTCAAAAATCGAAATAGTATGGTATGGGCAACATCTGGGCCAAATTTGGTGCTTTTGGAAAAATCTGAACCAAAATATCCCTAACAGCCCTGACTAAAATGTATTGTAACAATATTATACCAAAACGTTTGTCTGCAAATAATGCAGCTTTTTGCTATTTCAAGTACTATTTAGGGTATTTATAAAAGTTATCAAAGTCTCACGGCAGTTGCCCCCTCCCCCCAAAAAAACCAAAATCGGGCAAACTGAGGAAAGACGGGCAAAGCAAGGGGGAAGAAAAGGGTCTTTTTATTAAATATTGGCACATGTATTTTTATCGGTGTAAAATATCGGGCAAATCAACCCCGCTGCCCCCTGAACCAAAGAGAGTCACCATACGCCTTTGAACATCATTACTATCATTAATGTTATTATAGATATTATTGTTACTTTTTTGTGGGGGTAAATTTAACAACATTCCTTCCGTTTTAGCGAAAAAAAACCAGTTTATACTAATTCGTCAAGTATTTTAAAAGTTGCATGCACGTTTATAGTTGTGCTTGCACAATAAGCAATTATTGCTTTTATTTAGTTATATTAATAATTATATTTTTGGATTCAAATGCTTTTTCTAAAATTCGACGGTACTAAATTAGATGGAAATAATGATACATGCTGTATTGCATCTTTAAATATAACCTGATCGTTGATAAAATTATAAGGACACACCATTTTCTAATGAAATTGTTCCCTATTTATTGTTAATTTATTAGAGGGATTAACAAATATTCCTCCTATACTTGTATATATAATTTTATTGTTTTTGTATTTACCCAGGCAGAGAGTGTTCTTGGAATTTTTCTTTCGTTGTGTAGAGACAAAGAGCGCTTCTTCCGTTGGTTTAAGCTCAATACAAAATCTTCAGACAACGGGCGGACACTGGAGTGCTACAACGCCTTGAAAACATGGTGCGATAACTTCATGTAATGGCAGCTTGATGTTTGTGTTCCAACCACAATTCCCCTGGCTGTAGGAATTAGAGGTAGCAAAGGAGTAAAACAATCTGAAAATCTGAAACAAAAATCAAAGAATGTTCAAGGCTAAAACAATTCAGTTCAGTTTATTTCAGTTTATTTCCACTCAATCAGTTTGCGAAGACAGTAATATACATGTGTACGGTATTTTAAATAAATTACATTAATAAAGAACCCTTTCTGTAACAAAAAAATTGATTCAGTATTAAAACAGGCACTCGTTTTGCCCCATATGCAAGTAAGACAGAATTAAAGAAGAATAATTGTTAAATGATGTTTGAAGTGATGAAGTTCCTGCTTCAAGCTGTGTTGGTCACAGGTGCTGAAAGCACGGCGGACCAAAGTGTTCTGAGACTTCGTTGGCTGAGGTTGAAAACAGTGTGTTGTGTGAAGGCATTGGTGCTGCGGAGATGGGGTTTATTATACAGCAAGCTCTTTTGCTAACATGTTTGTGAATGGACTTTTTTGCTACACCAAAGCTGGAAGAACTTAGTGAACTGTTTCTTGCGGGTGACACAGAAATGGTAGTTGGTTGAGTTCTTGGATCTTGGAGAAAGCTTGTTGATGGAGAGTAGACTGGAGAGATTGTCGCAGGGTAGGAGGATCCAGTTTGTGGCTGCACTAGGTGTGGGCTCTGGTGGCTGTCGGAGTAGTGCAACAATGGCACGATGATACTTGAAACGGGCGGTGTGGACAGGGTCATGGAATTGGAGACCTTGGACGAGGTATCAGGTCAGCATTGCTACAACGTTTAATAAAGGGCTATGTACCCTCAAGTTTGATGTAGGTTTTCGCAGCCAATTTCAACAAAAATTCATTTAAGTTAATACCGGGTCATTGAATTTCGCTTAAAAATAAATCCTCGGGTACATCAGCATTCAACAGTTTAAAAGAGTCATTCAGTTTCGTTACTTGAGCATTCATTCGACAAATAAAATCATTCAATTTAAAATGGTCACTTGGCATTCAATTTCGTCAAAGCCGGCAGCAACGGGGTGGTCGACTATTCATGTTCGTCAACTGTGGCAAACATTTTAGAAATGTTTGCATTCAATTTCGTTTCTTTTGTATGCGCTTTCTGGTTCACATTTTCCTATAAAGGTAGGATATTATGAGGGGAATTCATTTCTACACTGTTGTCGAGTTATACTTCTCACTAAATAGGCCTATTCGATTTTGAAGCAAACATGGCTGCCCGTGGTCATTACAGAAGAGTGAGCAATGTAGATAGAGGAAGGCTGACTGAAGCATTCGAGGGTTTAATTTGCAAGGTCTTAACATTAACGTATAAAGAAAATGACAACAAAGTAAATTTATGACCAAAGCAAACATTTACAATGCAAGCAAATACAAGCAAATTATTGTTTATTGTTTTTTTTTACTTGTGTGCCATAAAACTTTATTTAACTGTTCTTAAACACATTTTAAAGTTTAATCATGGAGTAACAAAGCAAAAGGAACACATTTGCAATTAATGCCACAAATAAGAATTAAATGAAACGCGTAAGACGGCTAATCCACACGAAAAAGAACATTATCGCAAGCATTAAACGGAAGCATAAGCCGTATCATACTCATGTTGAATTTGAACGCTAAAATGTTGAAATCCGCTGCCCATAAACCAAACAGAAAAGAACAATAGATACAAAACCGCGGCGCGCTTCGATGACTCTGAATTCGATTGCACCTGTTGGGAAAATGTGGTGGATATTCAACATAAGAATGGTGATCTTGTAGTATTGAATGCCTACAAACGAAATAGAATGAAAAGAAAGGGATCATGAGTGTGGTGTATTTCGCATAGGCTAGGACCATATAAATAACACATGTGGAGAATAGAGCTGCCATACTGCCATTATTAGCCCTCAATGCAACACTGGTCATGATGTGACCTTTGACAAAGCTTGTATGCAAATTACAGAATCACATTAAATATTTATGAGGTGGGCATAACAGAGTGGGCCAAAGAAAATACATCACAATGACTGCACGAAAACGAAATTAAATGCTATGATACCCAAAGAGAAACCCTATATAGTTTGAATGAATAAGAGAAATCCGTGAATTTGAAAGCGCAATAATGAAATTTTGCTGAAATTGGCCGGGAAAACCTATAGTTACAACCACTTCTTAGAATAATCAACAAACACTTCAAGAAATTTGACACAATCCGTGCGAAGAAGAGGTTAATTGTCAATGATTAAAAAACATAAAGTGTGTTTCCTTAAAGGGCCCCTATTGATAGATAACTTGTTGGCCGTAAAAGGTGTGTCAACATTTCTATGGGAGTAAAATAAATTTGATTCACCTGCAAAAAGAATAAAAGTGAATAAATCATTTGGAGAAATCATTGGATAGATCATTTCGGAGAAATCATTGTATAACACCCGTCGTAAACAAAATGTTTATTCCTTGGTGTACATTAAAGTTCTGTATAAAAAGGATGAAATAAAGTGTGATTCGGTGAGTGATCTTAAGCTTTTAAAAATATATAATGTTGCTCTCACTGTCACATCATCCAGTATGGAGGGATAGCTGTGGGGTGAGACCCATTACCAACTCACTGTGGTGTTTCTATAGCCTGGTGATCGGTTCAAGTTTGGCCATTGAAAAGGGGCTGCCAAGCAGCTGTTGAAAAATTAGGGGGCCATAATAGGACCTCTACATTATTAGGGGACCATAATAGGACCTCTACATTATTAGGGGACCATAATTGGACCTCTACACTTGTGGATAGATCATTTGGAGAAATCCTTATTCATTGGGAACGAACTGGTTTATTTAACAACTGAATTATCTAACTGACATAACAGCGACACGGACTGAACGTGAACCTCCTAAGCCAGGCTGGCAGCTACTGCGATTAAAGTCTGCGCCCTGGCTTAAGTAGTCCTGGTTGGATTTCACAAAACTTGTCCTAACTTAGGACTAGTCCTAACTTATGACTAGTCCTATAAGTTAAGACTAGTTACTCGTCCTAACTCGAGATAAGACTAGTCCTAGCGCTTTGTGAAATCCACCCTGGTTCACTAATAATATTCATAATATCCTTAAGCCATGCACTTAAAGTAGTCCGCATATAAGTAAGGGGATTCTTTGCCTTCAATAATCAAACTGCTTGCAGTAGGACAAATAATTCCTAGTTCATGGATTGCCCTGAACCATAAAAGGAGTGTTTAGAGAGGAGAATACGGTGATCAGTGTTGTCAAAGGCCTTGGAGAGGTTCACGAAGATTCCCATTGTTTTGGCCTATACCAAACTGAGAATCAGTTGACAGGTACGAATGTAAAAAGTGCGATCACGTGTTTTATAAAATGAAGTAAGGATTGAAAGAGAGCCATAGTTATTAACCACGTGATGGTCTCCATATGAATAGGCAAGGCCCTGGCAATAAATGGACCACCAGCGCCATAGCTATACTGGGGGTGGGGTCCCCAATATTTTGCTTAAGTAGTCATTTGGAACCTCAGTCGGCAAATGAAACATCAAATGAAACATTAAGATAAGGAATGGAGAAAAAAAAATGGAGAAAGGAAAAAAAAACCACTAGACAAAATCTCTCTTTCGAAATGTACATCTATTGTGTTTCGAGGCTGTCTGAAGATTTGCCAGTTGCCTATGTAGACGCATCTGTGATCAGTTTGGGATACACTGTACTCCTCGGGGCTCGGAACAGACAAGCGCGCCCACCCCAGCTGTGGTTTGGTTTCTTGATGGTATAACACGCCACACGTCCGGTACAAGGTGTTCAAAATGGATGACAGGGTTGATTTAGAAAACAACAGGGGCTGTCTGTGCCTGTCTGTATCACTATCCCAGATACGGAAGCGTTAAAGGGCCAGAACGAAAACAAAATTCAAGATGCTATCTCGCCGATCTCGCCGATCTCGCCACGGCGAGTTACTGTCCGTCGTGTGTTTGTTTAGGGGAAAACGAATCATACATGCCGTGTTAAGTTCAAGCCATGATAGGGTAATCTTTTTAGACACCAATACAACCTTACAAGTCTATGTTTAAAAAGAAACATTATCAAGGTACCTTTTTAGGGGGGTACACAAAAAGTTGTCCGGTATTCAGAAAACCTCTTTTGATTGTCAGTTTGTTTGCTAAAGGTTGAGAGGCAGGTAGGCTAGGTTTCTCAGAACCGGATTTGAGGCGTCTTGTTCTTTAAAGGAAAGGGTACAAGGAGGGGAATTGCGTCGGGACGTGTTTGGGAGAAGGGGCAAAAGAGCAGGATGAGGGAAGGAAAGAATGAAATTGAGGCAGCACCATGGCCAACTAAAATGAAGGAGGGTCAAACCGGGGCCAATGTACTGCTGAAGAAAGAGAAGAACGGGGGGAGGGGGTTGTATAGGAGGGTTAAGTTTTCTCTTAAAGCCTTAGGCCGAAGCCAAATTCAAATCAACATGAGCCAGAAACAAACTGCCGATGATTCGTCAAAAGCCCCGATCGATCAGAGCAAGCTCCAATCAAAAACCCCTAGAGGGGAGTTGGAAGGAAACCAGCTGTAATGTCATGGCTTTGCCCTATTAACCCTTAGCCACTTGAGCTCTGTCATTGTGAGTGCGGGAAATTCAAAACTATTTCAGGCATTGGCTACAACAGGAATACTTTGCAAACGTGTGTTGTTGTTGTTGTTGTTGTTGTTGTTGTTGTTGTTGTTGTTGTTGTTGTTGTTGTTGTTTTTGACTAGTTTAGTCTTTTTGATTTTCATGAGGCCTTTGGGTAAATAATCATCCCATGACTAATTAAACATTATTGTTTGTTTTTGATTGTTTTAGTTGGACTGGAGAACAGAGGCCTTAGTCTTTGTATAGTCTCTGGGCAATGTTTACACCAAATCTTTTTCGAGCCCCTCTTATGGGAGTTAGGGTTGGGGGAGGTTAGGAAAAAGGCTGAGAGTACTCCTTTTCTAAAAGAAAATTTTTTTTCGGCGAGATAGTAACTTGCCGCGGCGAGATATAGCATTTGGAATTTTTTGTTTCGTTGAGGCCCTTTAACGCTTCCGTACCCAGAAGATTAAGGTATTAGTTATTGAGATCAATAGACGCTGACGGACTCGAGACTCGAGACTATGTTACAGGTCTGCGAAAAATACCTCACGGTTGAAATTGACAATCAAAGGTTTAGGGGTGGGCGCAAAAGGCGCGCACCCCGTTATATTCGCCGACTGAAAAAAAAATTGAACGGCAAATCAATACAAATTTTAAGTTTAAAATGGGTACAAAATAACATGTAAAACACTTTTGAAGTGTCCTAGATTTCACGAGAGAGTCGTCTAATTTTTCTGAAATCACATTATAGCGGAAAAATAGAATAAAATCATTGAACAGCCATGAAATGCAGTCGTTTGCGGCGTTCATGATTTCGTTCCGTGGCATTGGCGTTTGCCGCCGATACTGGAAAATTAATTATAAGTAGATAACGATAAAGTGACAATCTATAGACTTTTCTTTTGCAACATCAAAGCCCGAGTTTTTGCCAACCAAGATAGAGAAACTACGGGCAGCCATCAATGCAAAGCAAAAACAGATAATCACAGTTTGCAAAAATGTTACACAACTATTCAAAAATTTATTGTTTACAATTTGTTGGAAACAAACAAACAAATAATGGGATGTATTTTCTTTTAATAGAAAGTTTGCAAAAATGTTGAATTAGGTCACATCATCTGTCAACAAGACTTGAATGTATTGCTACATTTGGCCTTCCATGTCAACCAGAACGGCTTGTTTATCTTAACCCGCTCCATCTTGGATTTGAAGGGCTTCATTTTGGCTTTCTTTGGTAAGATCACTTGTCCGGCGAGGAACACGAAACGGCTAAAGAAAAACGGTCACCCTAAATGCCGTAGTGCAAGATATCTGGTTAGCTGTTTGAGACGAACCTTTTGATTGGTCGGACTCGGCGGGCTCCGGCTTGGATGCCTCTGACCCGAAAGAAAGCTCCCGAACTGCCAAGATGCTATAATGTCTGATTGGCTGTTTTATAGACTGACCTCCTGATTGGTGTTCTTTTTGCTCTTTGACCTCTCACCCGCGCCCTTGTGATTGGTCGGCTCCTTCCCCCGGTCTTCACTGTCCCCCGCAGTTTCTCCATATGCAAACACCCCAAATCATGCTTCATAACATGTCGTTGGAGGGGAGATGGGGGTTGGAGGAGTGGGAAGGAGCCGCTCCAACCCCCACTCAAGACATTTCGGGTGTCCCTTGCTCAAAATTTCACTTAGACAAAACGAAATTGCGCAACTCAAGCCCAGAACCAAGTCCATTCTAGAAAACGATGACCCCTTACTGCCTTGCAAATTACACCCTTGCCCCACATTATATTGACTGCAACATTTCATACACAAACATCGCTCACCTAGCAGCTGCCGCACCAAGCGCGGAATCCCGCTTGTAAACACTAAAAGTCTATATTTCTTTAATTTACAGTACTTGTTTAAAAAGTAGACAGTTGATTGAATCGTGGCCTGAACTATTCTTGTCGGATAAGTTTAAAACAATGAAGGAATGTTCGAGCTCAGAAATTGGATTTAAAAACAATTGAGTTGATAATTGGGTGGATAATTTGAGACCAATATTGACAAAGCATTCATTAAAATGCTCTGCGATGAGAAAGGGATTATCAATACAGAGGTAATCAATTTCAAGACTGGAAATGTGGAAAGGAGGGCTACTTGCAGAACACTGTTGATAATCTTCCGAGTATTTTTAGCACTACTATACATTTATTATGGAATTGCTGGGAGCAAAAATCTTTCCTGGATCACTGACCAAAGCAACATTGTTCATTACTTGTCACCAACAGTGGACGATGTCATTGGATAAAAAACGGAGCGCTGATGACGGGCTTTGTTTATTTTCAAAAAGCCCTGGATAATCAGTTTGTAGAAATGTTACAAACATATTAAAATATATAGTGTGGATTTTTGGTTTTTTTTTTTTTTTTTTTTTGGGGGGGGGGAAGAAAAAAAAAACGAAAATGGGATGTCTGCAAAATTTTTGAATTTTTGTATCAACAAAAGAAATGTCCTACCTTCAACGACACTGTTCGGAGCATTTCGGATAGTTTTGGAAAAAGGAGGAATTCCTCCTTTTTTGTTACGTGACATTTGGGTGATACCGGACCATAGAGTTATATAATAGAACTAGAGGGTGCACTCGCTATGCCATGCACGGAACTCCACTGACTCACCATGGGCGAAAATCCCTAAGGGTCAATTGCATACGAATGTCCACTTAGAAAATGGCTGCTGTGTGAACGGATGAGTAACCAGTGTAAATGAATGATCAGTGCCATTTTCTCAATGGTCAAAAAATGTTCCTTGTCGGGCCGTGTCGCATGGTTTGTACGCCCTCTAGTTCTTATATATAACTCTATGTATACCGGACCCTAAAATTGACAGAGAATAATCGGAGATTTTTTGGTCTGGGAACCAGACTACAAAAATCTCACATTTACGAACAGATATCATAATAACTATAATATAACATAAAAAATTAAATAACTGGATTCTGTTTCACTTGTGAAAAAAACTTAATGACGAAAGAACTTATTTTCACCTCTCGGGTTATTTGTTAAAGCCATACAATATTTTACGGCGCCCTTAATAATGTACAAATCCCAATATGTAATCAGGACGTGATAAGAGCGGTGCAAGTGACTGAAAAAGTAAAACTGTCGTACTTTTTAACATTGGATTTTGCTTAAGGTAATTTTTTTTTTATAAATGTCGTTGATTTAGCTTCGTTAATTTTAAAGGCAAGTGCTTTGCAGGCCATCGGAAAAACTCTTTTCGCGCATGTTCTTCAGTGACTTCGTCGACGAATTTAATCAGACAACTGATGAAAAGCGGAATGTCAAAGTGGAAACTAATACTTCTACAACAACAATTATAGGACACTTTGCAAAGGTTGGTGAATTTGTTTTATTCTGATCAAGAAACGTGTTTAAGTCTCATATCGTCCAGATATCCTATTTCTTTGTGCGTTGCTAATACGCCATCTATCGACGACTTTCATACAGTGAGCCTTCTGCCTATTTAGGAAATGATTTATTTTATTTTTAAATAGGGTCGAAACGTGAGGCCATTAAAATATTTGCATTTACACAACATGTCTTTTTGGTTGGTGAGCAGTTTGCAGCAGTTAATTTTAATTCTCATGTCTGCTAAGAGTAACATCTTATAATTTAAATTGTTACCTTAACATGCTGTTACTCTCCAAAAAAGGAAAATACCTCCGATTACCGCGATTATATGAGACCCGTCTTATAAGAGGCTGCCGTCGTTCACCCGGATAATGCATGAAATTGTGTCATGTCTTTATTTAATTTCGATTTTATTGAGTTACATCACCAAAATAAGAAACCAAAAGACTAAAACTACATTGGTTAGGCCTACAATTATTAAAAAAAAAAAAAAAGAAGCTTAAAATAGAACTAGATAGGACACTAAAATTATTTGAAAAAAGGTTACTAGAATTATTATAAAAATAAAAACTCAACTATAGAGTGAAAAGAAGAACATTATTTTAAAGCATTATCCTTGACGGAAAAAACTAATGACAAATAGCAAATTTGAACCTCAGTTTAATATAATGGGAACTGCGCTATAAATCAAAATATTCTGGATTACAATAAAACAATTATATAAAGGTAAATAGAGATTGATAAAACTATTTATATTTCATCGAGTATTAATTATTGACAAAATGATCGTGGACGGGGCAGGGGACTGCTTGCATGCAGCGTTGTGTACGTATTTTATGCATAGTAAGTTGGTATAAGAACTCTCTAGATGATGCTGGGATACAGATTATACTGAGTAATTCCATAACTCCCACTCACATCGTGCGACGGCACGACAGGATAATGCGCTATCTCTAGCGCTACAAAACTATGCGACGGCACGAGGCGACAGTCCAAGCAGTGCAAAACTACGCGACGGCACCACGCGACAATGCCACCGTGCAACAATTCGACGGCACCACGCGACAATGCGACGCAAGATGCAACGCATAATGCAGCAATGCAACGACACAATGCAGGCCCAAACGGCTGGGGATTCAACTATTCACGCAATGCGACGTTTAAATACAACAAAATTCCCTAGATTACCGAGATCGATGTAAAAGATGTCAGAATGTTTTGGGCAAGTTGAGTTATTCGTCTGAGGAAAGCCTTTCTGAGACTATACCGGTAAGTCACTGTGAATTGAGGAGATATGCGGAACACTGTCTTCCTAACTCACTCAATACTCATACTATCATAGGACACGGGTCAAATAACATCGCATCAAATTCAAGAATTCAAGAATATAAATTTCATAATTTGTAATAAGATTCTTGGTTTAAATTTATTCTAGTGAGAATACGAAAACGAACTGTTTTGTTTGCAAACGGTTACATATGACTTTTGCAATGTATTTGCTGCACATGCCTTAACCATGCTTGAACTATTCTTTTATTATTGTTCATTTATGTTAAAGACCGTTAACGCGTTACGTTTTCTTCAATTGTGAGAGAAGTGTGTAAAATCTTAAACACAAATAAGGTAAAAACAAGTCCTTACCATCCTTAAGTAATGCGGTCCCGCAGGAACGTTTTAAACTAGACCATCATCTTCTAAATAATCACTGCAAACTTAGCATTACTGATTCATTATAATATGTATTTAAGCCTTACTATCTTTACTCCATTAAAATCTGTATGAAATACCACATATAGCTCAGCCTCTTGTAAAACTGTTCTGCTAGGCTACACTTTCATACTTTGAGACGTTTCACATTTTCACTTCATTGTAAGATGGTAACTCCATATTCACGTTGTCTATTCCGACAGGGGCGGTGGGGTGCAACACCTCAATGGGTATCTTGTCCCCGTGTGGTGTCAACTTTGGAGTTGTCAGTAAAACCCAACGCTGTGATGAAGAAAATACATGAAAAATCAACCTGAATGTTAGCACAGTATTACACCCCACCAAATTCACTTCGCATGAATTTCTTTCTGGAAGTTAATAATAATTGTATCGACAAGACACCATTGGAAATATTTTAATATGCTTATTGTTTTATTTAGTTTTTATCTTACTTTTAAATGTATTTCTTGTAATTTTATATGTTAAGTATTGTAAATGTATTTCTTGTAATTTTATATGTTAAGTATTGTAAATGTATTTTTTATGTTTCAATGTTCCTATTGCGAGCTTTAAATTACCCTTTGGGATAAAATAAAAAAGAATTGAATTGAGTTGAATTCAGTTCAATTGTCATCAACATAGGCTAATAATTATGAATATGATCAAACAAATTGTTTGTAGTTTCTTTGTCCCACTTTGTTCTTTTCTAAAAAAAAACGTTATGAATTAATTATGATAAACCTTGTTAGTTAACTGTGTAACTACGACAATAGACCGATTGCGCGACCTACGTCACGTGACCCTTGTTGGGTTAAAAATGTAAACACACACGACATCCTCCATAGGAAAGGGTGGTACGGTGGACGATGATTAATGCATTTAGTTAATTCGATCGAGGCTTTTTTTGCTCGAAATCTGTAAAACATATTCCAGAGTTTGTACCAAAGACCTTCAAGTGGCTGAATAAAGCCAGTAAGGACAGTTCCAGCAAGTTTTGAAAATTGTAAAAGTACCGTATAAATGTGCATGATGTGTACAGCGCACGACGGAACATTAGGCCAGACGACCGCGATCACCACACACTTTTCAACACAAAAATTTCAAAGTTTTGAAACTGAAATCCTCGAAAGAAATTGCTTTTCAAAACTGTGTGATTCCTTTGCCTATTTGAAATTCTGCAAGGCTAGGTATTAATGCTCACTTTTCCAACGTTGTTTATCCTTTTTTTTTACAGTGATTTAGGCCAACATTACAAACAAAATAACAGACGGGTGGCTACATAATAGTCGTCCGACGCCGGTAGTGCATGGCTTAAAAAAACTCTTTTCAGACGAATTCTGTTAAATTATGAAACAGAGATGTGATTTAAATTAATGCCACACCATACTACTTTAAATAAGGGGGCTGATTAACCAATTCATCGCTTAACGAAAGTATAATCGACTGTTTTCGAACTCACTCTGTGTCACGGCCTATCTCTTTACACGTATTTTTCACCAGCTTTTCATACCCGACAGGGGGTCACGTGACCACATGTAAACATTCTCGCGCGATCAGTCTATTAATTTAACATAATGTGGGGAACGTAAGTGCGCCCTCATTTTCTCTTTTGGAACCAATCCTAAAACTTTATTGACATTTTGTGCTTTCGGCACAAGGACAGATTACGTCAGATTGATCCATTGAAAGATATGACATGGTTTATTTATGAATGTTACTTTTCATTGTAAAACAATTAATATCCCTTAAACTGAAAATTAGCATTTATATATGTTTTCTTCAACTTTGCATTGCCTGGATGGGTGTGTTGGCGTACCGGTAGTGATTTTAGAAGAGGGGTGCGGCATCTCATGTCTTCCTTTTTTCTCTTTCTCTTTTAGGTAATAACACAGCTTCTCATTATCATGATACAGTACTACCTTTCAAGTGGGCTGTTGAATTGACAATTTGCCCTTAACATAGTATTATAGTATTAAGTAAAACCAAAACAACCAACACTGTACACATTTTGGCTCCAACAAATTGTCAGAAGGAATATACATTGGATTAGTAGATGTATAGGATTTACGGTAGCAGAACAAATATATCAAAACAAATTTGCACTCCTACTAAAAATGTCAATATCTGTCTTAAGAACCACCTTTGGATGGTGAAACATTTTTAAATTGCGCAGAAACGTATGCCTGCTTTGGGGCCTGTAGTACATCAGCTGAAAACCTGAGCATCCTCCAAAAACACCCCTCCCCTACTTACTTATTTACCCACCCTACCACACACTCACCCACCCTACCACACACCCACCCACCTACCCAAACATTTAGCCCCCCAGATTGATAGTCGTGGTGCCTTACCTCTCTTAGGCTTCCTTCTGCCACAATCATCTGATACACAGCAAATAATGGAATCTGAACCATTGATGCGAGCGCCATGAGCCAGCCAATGGCCTGGCCAAACTCTGAGTAGGAGTAACTACCAAACTCTAACGGCCTGTAACTCACTAAGCTAAAGATGCAGATACCCTGAAACGAGCCAATGAAAGAGACCAAAACCCTTATTTCATATGTGATGCTAGAATAACAAAAAACGTATGTATGCATGTTTTCATTTTATACCACATTTTCACAGGCGAGATACAGGATAATTGACATAGGAAAATGGTTACAAGAACTCACTGGTTTATATAATCATCAGTATATACCGTTACTCAAGAGAAACTTTTCAATCTGCAATACGCCCCTCACCAATCACCATTGTTTATTTATTGACTTGTTTATTTGGATTACCGCAACCCAAATAAGCACGTATGAACGTGCACAAAATCCCCGACAAACAAAAACGTTTTCTGTATTCATTAAAACGTACAGAGCCCCAAAGGAACAAAGAAAAACAAGAATGTGTTTCGTTCCCTCGAAAAAAATTATTTTTTATATCCTGAGGGTCAATCAAGTGGAATATCAAAAGCTCTGTGCCTACTAAATTTGAAAACATTTTCATAGACAGATATGATGTGTTTATTGAAAACTAGACGGTGGGAATTTTATAACTCTTCCAAAATAATAGGCCTAAAATGTAATTTTCCTTTTAACATTTTTTTATGTACATACCAGAGTGAATACAGGTGTCACGAACATCCAGCATACTTTCAGATAAGGATTCGGACGCCAGCCCAACATGTCCTCAAAATCATTATATAAGTTGTCAGCTCCTAGATAAAAGAAATATCAAAGA
Source organism: Marthasterias glacialis (assembly GCA_911728455.2). Classification (NCBI taxonomy): domain Eukaryota; kingdom Metazoa; phylum Echinodermata; class Asteroidea; order Forcipulatida; family Asteriidae; genus Marthasterias; species Marthasterias glacialis. Next base: position 29,562,017 of record OU452219.1, read on the forward strand.
TAATAACTCATGAATGACCTGGGTTGTTTGCCCTGTGTAGTTTCATTTAAATAATTATCTTCTTCCAAAGATATAAACTGCCGATTAGATCTTTAAGGCGTAAGTTCGAACCTGGTTTTGGTACAAAACGTTGTTGGTGACCTCTTATTTACGCCACTGGTCGGCAGACATGGTGACCTTCTTCTTTTGGGTTAGTTGTCAATACAAGGAAGTCCGAAGTCGTGTTTCAACCTGCATCTTGTACACTGTACAACAACACCTCAATCCTAAGCAATAATCAGCCAGCAGAAGCAGTGATACTAGTTCACAGACCTAGGCATCATAGTTGCAAATGATATAATAACCTAGACTGTGACTGACTGCAAGGATATCATTCTGCACATCTTCTTTTGGTCGTTTGTACAAGAGGCTTTTGTCCCAGCATGGCATTAAGGTCTTTACCAAAATGCAAATTGTATAAGGCAGTGGTATTGCCCACAGTCGACTCTACTCCACATGTCGTTAGACAGTCTTCCCTAGCTGGACTAGCCACCTAGTGTGATGGATTAACGCCTGCCAAAAGTTGCATTTTATGGGGAACTTGCCGGGACCAAAGAGGTTGTCCCTGCACGATATAAGAACTGCTTGGAGTGACATCAACAAGTAGCTGGAATACCACTCTTTCGCTGGGAAGACTCTATAAAGGATACTTATGCATGGCACTCTTTCGTCAAACACGGGATCTCCGAGGTTAGGAATCTAGGAGCCACGCAGCTAATGAGAGGAGTATCCGACGTCACAACAGGATGTCAAGTATGGCGTCCAGGTCAAATGAAGCATCCTTTCAGTGTAGGCAGCCGGCTTTACATCAGCACGGATATGACTCCGAGCCCAATTGAAGATGTGCTCACTCAATTTACGACAACCCCTGAAAGTCGTACTCGTCTGTGAGTGACAACAATGTGTTAATAGCTGTTTATTGATAAATAAGGTAACAATAAATGGTTACTCACCGTACACCCAGCCAATAACAGTAGCTTCAAAAAAGGCCACCCATAATAACGCAAATCCACTTGCAGCATAGTTGTCAAAAAGTTGAAACACGTACATTCCACCCTATAACACAAATCAAACAAATAGTATTCAAATCACCTCGGAAGGTGCTCGTGTCTTCATAACTGATACGTCATTGTTTTTAGGAAAGTACATTTATCTCCATCCTCTAGTTTTCACTACACATTGTACAATTTTAGGCGGAAATAGTTCCCAGGGCAGTCCTGGTATTGTTATCAAGAGAGGAGTAAGCTTCTCATTTCTAAAAACATGCTTTGAGGCATGTTCTAAAAATAGCATAAGGTGACATTTAAAAGATTTTTTAAAAATCTGAAGTACGGATGATACTTTGTAATGATATAATTGGTTTTGTGAAATAATTTTGCAGTTTGGCTTGGTGGCGTTTTAGAAATAAGGGTGAAAAAAATAGTTTTTGAGACCCCCAAATTGGCCCAAAATGCCCAAAACACGAAATAGCCCGTTTACCATGGCAATTGGTCGTTGGGAAAATTTTTGAATATTTTTTTGTTACTTGCTTACCTAGTCCTTTCATTTATTTATTTATTTATTTGTGTTGGCAGAGGACAAAAATATGAAGTATTTACGCGGACCCTGCACTTTGCTAATCAGAACACCAGCCCTTGAGTCAGGTGCACTGGACCGCTTGTCCGCTCGGCCACGACACGCCCAAAAATAGCCTCTATAGACAAGTTAAAAGCTGCATTTTTAAAAGGTGAACTTCCACTTGAAAATAGAGGCAAACAATAATAATACGCAATCTGCTCGACTTACAAGGACTGCGCTGTGGGTATCGCCGTGATACTTTTGTTTAAGTACATGATTCGCAAATCTTGTTTCCTGGGAAGTATCATGTATGGTAAACCTTGTTTTTCGTAAGTGTATGTTGCAAAGCTTGTTATTCACAAGTATGTTTAGCATGCTGAGTGCGCACGTGTACAAGAGGACGAGGGCAAGTGGAGTCAACTAGACATTTCATTTTTTGGAAAAATGTGGCAAAGACTAAATTGGGAGGGAATTTTGATGTATCAAACCATTCACTTGCGTATTTTTTCGATCTCACTTATGGAGGGTGAAGATTAGGGGCAAGGGTTCTGAGCGGGGGGGGGGGGGAACTTCCCCTTCCCCCTTGAATTTGGATGACGGTGAAGGTGGTTCACTATGTCCGGGTGAAGGGTTGCGATACACACGTGTGCTAGTGTCAAACAACAACACGCACGCAAGAGCGTAGCCAACGTCATCTCTAAAACTAGAAAAGTATTACTGCGCTCGCGCAAGCGAGGGCCAATCAAAAGCGCCATCGGCAGTAACTACCGGTCCCTATAAACAGTCAGAACGAGAACGATGTAGAGACTGGGAATCTAACGTTAATTTATCGATGGAGGACACAGACTGGGGACATAATCCCCCATGACACCGGCGGCATAAGGCATGACATGTAGGCTTACGAGATTACAATACGAGTGCACTACACCAAATGGAGAGAAATCCATGCACCGAGACTCATTAATAAAATGTAAATGCCGTTCTGTAAATCAAAGATTTGAAGGTCCTCGCTTTTATGGATTGTTGAAAATGGTCCAACAGTGTGCCCCTGGGGTTGTTGACTTTCAACCTGGAGCATTTTAGGTAAACTGGCCCTCTAAAAATGGCCCTACTAGTACTTTGCTGTAAACAGTGTAGGGTAATTTTTCCAAGATGGAATCTGACTAGTTTAGTTTAATACTCTTTCAGGGTGGTTTTTGTTTTGGATCAGCCTACCAAGAATTCTAGAGGCTGAGAGACTTTTGAGTATTTTTTAAATATTTAGCATTTAGCATTGGTTGCTATGGGAGCCTATTTAGTGTGGTGCACCCATACAATCTATAGCCCACAGCGCCCTTCTGCACATTAATTTTAAAACACAGTTGCAAAAAAACAAGGATAATAGCCAAACATAACCTTCCCCAAATCAAGATTTGCTGAATAGCCTTCAGAAAAATAACGTTAGCCAAGCATGCTTCCTATAACAATATTCGCCAAACAAACTCGCGAAAAACAAGATTTGCCAAACATTATACTCGCATGAAAACATTTTATACTCTCAATGGCACTAAATATAGACCAGAAAAAAACAAGGTTAACCAAACATGCTTCCAAAAAACAAGATTTGCCAAACACACTCGCAGGAGAGCAATTTATACTCTCAATGGCACTAGCGGGCTTTCGTAACGAAATAACAAAGACGATTTGTTTCAGAACAAAAACTTACATGGCATGTCATTGGAAGACCTGCCAGGAACAACACAAAACATGTTCCTAGGACGAAGAAGGGCCGTCGGTTGCCTTTTTGCACCGAAGGGAAGAAGTCAACAATTGCAGTTATCATTCCTTCAACGCCTACAAACTATTTACAAAGAAAACAAACACAACCAAAATTTCAATAAAACATCCATAATTATATCTTTCTACAATGTAGGTCGACGTCACACGAGGTAGTTTTTTAGGCAAATGGTTTCATGCAATCTCCAAGGAGAAAATCAATCACACTTCACTTTTTACATAATATTTTGCTGGCGGTGGTATGACATTTTTATTAGCAAACAATGCATCTCTTGCTAATAAGTATTTCTTTCCCAAGCAGTGTAGTTCACTGCTCCAAGTTGCATAAACAATACAAGGACCTCACTGACTCTCGGAAAAAGTCAGTGATTTAGTTTGACATTTTCATTCATTTTTTTTAGGGGAAGGGCAACGAAATTTGTAGGGGGGTTAGTATTTTTTTCGGGGAGAGGATTATTTTTGCCAATAGAAACCAAGAACAAGAAATGCGAGACATAGGCCTACATTATGCACTTTTCAAAAAAATAATAATTAGTTGACAGCTTTAAATTGCACAAACCAAAACAAACCGCACAGTTTATTTCTTCTTGAGCGAGAGATGAGGAATGAAATTGTAATTTTATCAACAAAACAATATCTACATGGTTGTGTTCAGTTCTAAGCTACGTTAATGTGCAGATGGTCAGACATTCGAATGCCAAATAAAAATGTAAACGCACACAAAAACATTGATGTTTATAATATCCTATAATTTAGAAAGAAAGGTGCATGTATACACAGCAACAACTTGGCATAAAAACAAAGCACACACACGCCAGTTTAGGAAGACACAAAACTTAAAATCCCGCATCATCTAATATCGTCCTCTTGTTCATGGGTAAATCATTTCCCCGTGTGCCCGGTGTCGCGGTCAGGTATCCGGCGTGCTCATCTATCCGGGTTACCAAATAATGGTAAAATTACGTCATGCCATGTCTGCGCAAAGCGACTGAAAGTCATCCATTTTAGTGCCGTGCTAAGTCGTGTACATAGCACTCATGCATGCTGGAGCTGTCATCGGTCTCCTCGAGCAGAGAACATGCGGATCGTTTCAACGAAGTTCGTCAGACCATGAAAAATTATCCATTACTTAAACAACGGTTTGTATTTAGACGGGCAAGGAGGTATATGCCTTTGAAGAAGTGTAACCTGGGTAAACTTGTATCCAAAAACATGTAAAAAGATGGGCTAAGAGAATTGGGCGGAGAATAATCGTAAGATTAATAGAGAACGAGCTGTCCGTTTTTTGTCCGATGTTGTCACCCAGATATCCGTCGGAATACTGAGACCATGACCTCAGCGTGTTGAAATGCCTGGCTACTTCTATCGGATAGCTGGGCACGCGGACAGCTGAGATCGTGACACCGGGTAAATTGCTCGGATAATTCTTAAACCCGCCAATAATCACTTCGTTTATTCCACTCACGTGCGCCCACGTCACGCATGCACAAACAACGAAACCTACCACTCTATGGGCTTTTCCCAAAAGTTCAAAATCTTTTTGGAGGGAAAAGAAAAACCAAATGACATTGATGTTATGTTTGTCATGCATGACGTGTCATAAAAGAAGGGCACGGGGGGCCTGAAGTGCACCCTAGAAAAAATGGTGCACCCTCTTTTGCCCCTCTAAATTTTTACCCAAGTTTTGCATCTGACTAAATGTTCACAGGAACGATTATTCGATAGTGAATGTTCACACATAAAATAAGTGATTATTCGATACTGAATGTTTACACATAAAGTGCTAATATGTAGCTACATGGTTGATAATCTAGTTGCCAGCATCTTGACCATGTTTTTAATGCAATATCATTCCGAGGTTACTGCATGCTTCTCGTTGTGCTGGTAGAAAGGGCCCTGACTATTTTGACATTCGAGTCTCGCTTCGGTTCTATTTATTTGAATGTGAACAAAACGAGATGCCTGCTTTTTTTCAAAAGTTATACGTATTTGTAGCAATTTTTTAAGCAGAACAAAAAAATCAAATAAATACAAATTAGGCAAGCAGACAGCAATTAAATCAGGAAAATAAATAGCAGTTTCCCTTTTTCGAATGATTCCTGAATAATGTTGATTAAGTACGGTACATGATATTATTCCGATCCTTAGTTTTCTAGAGTTACAGAAATAAAACAGTTACCAGATATTATTTGCTCAAGCTTAAGAATAACATATTTTCTCACTTATGTAGCGTGTCATGTTATTGCTGGAAACGGACGTTCCGATTTCCCTGGGTCGAATAATGTGCTCTTTCAGGTGAAGTCTTCTCTGTTTTCTATCTTACATAATACTCATGCGTAGATCTTCAAGTTTTTCTCGTTGAACATGTGAACCTAATTGGTTTCAGTTTTGCCGGAGTTATAGTCTTAAGGCGAGAATGTTTTAGTGTGCAACGAGCGTGCTGTTAAACAAGGTTAGTGACGTCTCTCCCTCTTGAGGTCGCACTCTCCTTTTAGTCCTTGATAGAGGATTAGTTTCTATATAAACAATTTCTTCGTGGCAGAGGCAAATCCATAAAAAAGATACCTACAAGTCCAGGTTAAGGTCCAAACTTTCAGAATGATGTCATCATGTGTTTGAGAAGCAGAAATTGAGCAGTTCATTCAAGCAATTGAAAGGCTGTTAAAAGTATAAAGTGCCTGCCGTAGTACCGATATTAAAGCTAGCATCCAGAGCTAGATACGGCTTTGAAACCTGTCATTAAATGGGTTTACAGGAAAAGAAAACAATTAGTAAGATTGTTTAAATAATGATGTAACCTCATATCAAGCACAGCCGTCACCAATACATGTTGTGGGACGTTTAGGTCTCTGAGCTAAGAGCACAATGTTCACGGGTGAGATCCTGTCCTAGAACCTTGTCTATGCAAAGCTATGTTGGAGAGTATTAGCATAAAAACATTCAAGTCAATAGAAGACACTTGATAAATACTCCATTCTGGAACTGGAACTGGCAGGGTAAATTATAACAGATGTTAGTTTTTGCATCGGGGATAAAGAATTTTATTTGCATTTTTTTTACCCATACATCGATGTGTGTTAAGCACCGTATACTCAGTACTTTCCCGAGTCCTGTGAAAAATATCCACAGGCATATTCCTCGGGTGGGATTCGAACCCACGACCCGCCATTCTAGAGCAGATGAGCAGGGTAGATTAATAAAATAGAGCACACAAAATGAGGACGTCATCATGGTGCCCGCTTAATGAGGACTCATCATTATCAGCTGATGCGCACAAGATCCACTGTTCCTTGCAAGATAGTGGACGTCGTCATCTAGTGTACTCAAGACATCCCATACAACTACTGTACCGGCACTGTCTTTGCATTATTATAATATAGGCATATAATTTCATATTCAAGTCATACCTCACTGTCGATACCGAGCAGAAGAAGCATGAAAAAGAACAAGATTGCCCAGAGTGAAGTGATTGGCATTTGGACAACGGCTTCTGGATAGGCTATGAAGGCAAGACCAGGACCTGCAAGATAGACACGTTGAATTATATCAAGTTGCTCACTTCAGCACACGGGTAATAAAGAAACGTTACATGTCGCCATTTTAAGTCGGAGGATTAAGGAGAGCGTCAAAGGTGTGACCAAATTCAGCACTCTCAAGTCTGACCTGATATTTAGCTAATACAAAATGCGGAAGATTTTTTGATCTAGAAAGTGCCCGTACACTGCCAAAATTAAGGGGTATTTTACACAATGGAACAAAGTTAGCCCGTTCTCGTCTTTGTTCTAGTGCTACCCCACAGAGGAATTCTTCAAAAAAAAGGGGGAAATAGAACAATAGGAGGACCCCGTAACTGCCATACATAAGGGTATGTGTGGCTTGGCTTGGCTTGGTCTTTGGTTGTTCTGAATACTGCTCATTAAACACACTTCTCCCTGTGTCTGCACGAAACACCAGCTTGAAAATTATCAAGTGCCGTATAAACATAATGGAGAGGAATGCTTCACGTTATAGGTGTGGTCAAAAACCCTACATTATAGCCTGTAGAAAAACAGAAGAAATATTGGCCATCGAACATCATGATAGTGATGGCACACACATTACACAATACATTTTTAACTTATAAACAAATCCAGTAATTTTATTGTGATTTAATAGGGTTAACTAGTGCCAAAGAATTACCGTCGTACATCTAGGAGTATCATTAACAAAATCTACACTGCATACACGGCGTTCAATTATAAATATGTAACATTCGCTCTCTCCTTAAAACAAAACCAAACAAACAACGACAACGACAACAACAACGATTGCAGTGTAACATTTACTTTTGATTCCCGAATTGGATTGAAAAGAGAACATTTTACGGTAATTGTTTCGCAACGGTGCTGCCGGGTAAATCACTGTAAATGTGCACATTTGTTTTCTAAAAAATGTAGTGAAGCTACAGGATAGGATCTCATCCAGATTTATTATCAAAGAAACGATTTATTCAGGGTATGAGAAAATGGTTCCAATTTGAATTGCAATGCAGTGCAGAATGTTTTAGACTTGCCCTGCACCGATGTATGAGAAGCCTGTATATTCGGTGCTTTCCTGAGTCTTGCGAAAAAACAGAAAAATCTCAGGCACCGCGGGTGAGATTCGGACCCACGATCTTGTGCATTCTAAACCCCTCAAAAAAAGTTCTGCAACTCAATTTTGAGGGATGATATATTTTTTGTTACTGAAGTATAAAAGATGAAACTGGTATCATTGGAAAGCTTAATTATTCCTCTTTACAATGATGTGCCATCTGCTGTGATTATGTAATCATGGAATGTGCAGTTACCCTGAATATAGAGAAAAGTCGGAAGTTAAATGTTGCAAAATGCATTGTTTTCTAACCAGAGTCTCCATTTCTATAGAATTTTGACCATGCAGGTGACAGTGAATGTTTTGCAAAAGTGTCAGTGGTGAATGGTGCTTTTTAAAGAATGAAATGTGTTTGAATGCTATTCGGGTGGTCATTGATTCGGGTGGTCATTGATCATCAACGAGTACTTGAGGAACGAGGGCATTGAGAGGATGGAATGGCCGGCTAACAGCCCAGACCTCAACCCCATTGAACACTTGTGGGATCAGCTCGGCCGGGCTGTCAGACAGAGAGTGACTGATCGCACAGCACTATAGCAGACCTGCGGCTGATTCTTGTTGAAGAGTGGACCGCCATCCCACAGCCTCATGTGACAAGACTGGTAAACAGCATGAGGAGGAGATGTCATGCCGTGGTTGATGTGTTCGGGTCATCTACCCGCTACTGACCGTTTTGTAACAATTTCTCAATAAAAGAGGAAGAAAATGAGAAAAACACACGTGTTTGGGTGTCTTCATTGTTGTGTCATTAAGGTTGAAAGGAGTGGTTTGTGTTGTTGAAGAGATGTGTTTCGACTGTTTGCATGCGTAATCGGGTGTTTCAGATGAAAACTGTAAAAGATGAAACTTTTGCGTGATTTAGTGTTTGCTTGAAGTGAAATCTCTCATAAAAATTCAGTAACAATGAAACCAACATCTCATCTTTTTTTTTTAAATTCAACATCTTAAAACTTTTCGAAATGACAAGGTTCAACATTATTCCAAACACATTCAATCCATTGCGCAAATGAGAATACACAATGTGTGGATTTTCACGCATCAGTGCATCAACATCATTCAAACTCAGTCCATCCTCGAAACAATTGGAAATTCGCTATTGGAAACAACGACTTTTGCAACATTTCATTTTTGACGTTGCTGCATATTTATCATGTCTGTGCATTTCATGATAACATTAGCATTACAAATGACACATGATTGTAAAGAGGAATAATCATGCTTTCCAATGATACCACTTTTACATATGATGATGGAACACTAAGAAATTTATTACCGCTCAAACTTGAGTTGCAGAACTTTTTTTGAGGGGTTTATATGAGGAGGCGTCTAATTTGGTCTACACACCGTACCTGATTCTACTACGTCTGCCACAGGTACACCCTGTTTTCCAGCCATGAAGCCTAGCACAGCGAATATCACTACGCCTGAGTACAGACTGGTTCCGCTGTTTACCACCGCAAATATGATGCCATCTCTGCCAAAATGATTCAAACATAATTTATGTCAGTGATAATCTGGTTCCAATTTCATATAGCCTGTGAGGAGATGTTTTCTGCTTACAGGGCAACCCCATAGCCATTGTGTACTGTAAGCAGAACAAAAGGCGGTAAGCTAATTTCCGGTGGTTCTTGTTAGCAGAATAGGGATTTGACATTTCAAATCCATTGCAAAATGCGCTGTTAAATCTTCTTATCTGTTTATGAAACACTTTTTTGCTTACGTTCCTTTTTCTGTTGAAATGAGTAAAGCACACAAAGTTGCTTTTACACCGTTAAATGACTTTTACTAAAATTGTTCTGTGGAAAAGAGTGCACTGAAAGACAGCACATAAGTTCCGAATCTCAACACAATGAACCGAATGTTGTTTAATTCAATTCAATTCTAACTTTATCAGCATCATGATAATAACATATGAAAACTGTTTTCCCATTGTACTTTTGAAATTCACCTTAAAAGCATACTTCAAATACCTGGCTAAAACTATCTAGGCCTTAGGCTTTGAAGACCTTGTTATCGTATTTCAAATTAGTGCTACAAATAGGAAAGACTTTAGACAAAAAAAGAAAAGCTATCAAGGTACCTTTTTAGTGTTAAATATACGACCACTCACTGATATTACAAGATTCAAAGATGACCTTTTTTTGAAATGAGTTTATATCCACCAAGGCATCCAAAATCAGCCACTAAACTTACCTGAAGAAGTTGTGATTGAAAGCATTGTAGCTACCCAAGGCAGCCATGTTGCCAAGCCCCAGGGAGTAGGAGAAGAAGATCTGGGTGGCAGCATCAAGCCAAGTCTGTACAGAAATAAAACCAATTAAAACTCAGTTGTGCATTAGAAAAAAAAACTTGGATCTATCCTGTCCTCACTCCCGGTTTCCATTGTTTGTTTCTGATTTCTAAAACGGTCTTCCTTCATTGAGACTAACGTGTTCTAGTCCAATCAAACTGACGATGTGTGTTTCATTTGTTTCATTCATTAAAGGGACACATTTGGATTTGTTACTTGTCCTTTTTGAGAGTTGTTCATGCAATAAAACACATACAGTGTGTTGTAATGAGTGAGTAGTGGTTTAAAAAAAAACAAAAAACATAAATTTGCCTCTTGGAAAAACCAAGCGGAACCACACTCTACATAGAAACATACGGTCCACATTTTGCAAAGTAAAACTTTTGTTTATACCAAATGGTGAACCGTGTTCTGTCATCACGAAATTAAAATTTTCAATGAATATTGTGAATCATTTATTCTACTTTTAAGATATCTTTCCAACCATAACAATTCTCCGCAGGCAACATGACAATAAGCATAGCAGTCTAACCATAAAAGAACAATTAAGTCCTGTTGGTATTCTAGCATTTTGGGAAACTTTGTTCCAACCAGTGCTCAATCATAGAGAAACAAGGGGACGATACGACACTCTGCCTATGAAAACTACGTCTTGAATAGACTGGTTCCCGGTCCCTACATCGTTCTCGTTCTGACTGTATATAGGGACCTTTAGCGGGTAATAAAAATTAGTATATACCTGGCAGATTTCTACCAGGTATATACTAATTAGAATTAGCATACTCTACGTAATCCCATAATGCAATGCGGCCTTTACACAAAACATTGCGGACACAGAACTCAGAATCTCCCATCATGCATACGATGTTATTCTAAACTTAGCTTGAATTTGGATGTTGAAGGTTGGTTAACTATGTTCGGTGAAGGGTTACGAACGATACACACGTGTGTTAGTGTCAAACAACAACATGCACACGTCACGATCATAGCCAACGTCATCTATTAAAATTGAAAATCATTTGCGCCCGCGCAATCGAGGGCCAATCAAAAGCGCCATATCGGTAGTAAATACCGGTCGATGTATAGGGACCGGGAACCAGTTTACGTCTTCAACAGAGATAGTTCTCTTTTAATCCCGTCAAATTTGATTTGGCTGAAAGTAGCTATAATTAGTATTTGTATGTTTACCTTCCCGTCCAGTAACCTGGTGATATTGGGTTCCACGTAGAACTTCAATCCTTCCAAGGAGTTCTCAAGGGTTATAGCTCTCACGAAGAGAATGGTGATAAAAATGTACGGAAATGTTGCAGTGAAGTATACCACCTGGAAGACAGATAAAAACCGTAACATAGAATATTACCATGTTTTTTTGTCTGGGTAAAGAGTTTCCCAAGACCCTAATGTTTTTTATTAGACAACCGAAGTTTGGAATACTGGTGATGCAAATTAAACTATTATTCCAGTCGGACAATGATTTTTTTAAAGCAAATACGGCGATTTAAGGCATATGTACGATCCTAAACGTATACGTCAAATTAATACCATCAATATTTAAGCCACATAGGCTCGGTCGAGTTGACCCTGCAGGTGTTCCTTGTATCATCGTAGGTACTACTTATTGCAAAATAATAGTTTTACGTGGTAGCTCTATGCTTCCGTATGCAGGTCAAAAATCCTTTTATAATTCATATTCTCATTTCATGTATTCATAGACGCAAATCATTTTCATTTGCTTATTAATTTTACTTAATCTTCTTTATTTATTTATTTTTGTTTGTAAAAAAACTGACCAGAACTGAATTTGAACCTGCGACCTCCGGATTAACGTACCGGCGCTCTACCAACTGAGCTATCTAGCCCTAATGTTGGCATTCTCTCTATTTGTGTCAATATCTTTGTTCAGGAGTGCAAGTCAGAAGCAATTCAACCATTCAACTGCTTTATAGCCAGGGATATTTTATTCGCGGTTATTTGAATTGTTACATATTACATGTATTTTGTTTGTTGTGCGTGCATTGATGAAAACCGATAATCGATTTAAAATAATGTACAAGATGACATAATATTTCTGCATGGCGTAATATTAAGAAGCTCTACTTTAGATTACCGACCTTTCCTGAGCTTTTGACGCCTTTGAAGACACATAAATACACCAGGGCCCAAGCTAGCAGTAAACACAGCGTCAACTGCCAGTTGAATCCACCTATGTCTTCAAGCCCAGTTGACAGATGAATCTGTAAGATCTTACGTCTGAATTACAGAAAATGAAAGCCTCTTTGAAAACATTTGACACAAAACTACTTATTATAAAGAGACACGAAAGCGCACTATTGTTATTATTTAAATTAATAAAACCATATTTTGGTATTTTAAAAAATGCATTACAGTGTTCTCCCATAATAGTGGTCCGTGTCGCCAACTGATGATGGGTAAAATACCCTCAGACTGTTAAGCTTCTCTTTAAATCGCCATTACGCCAAACAGGCTATACTTTATTGCGTCTCATATACATTGAAACTATTGACTACTTATCTTCAAAGTCACTAATCCCACAAGGAAAGGAACATCTTCAAACGCTTATGGGCTAAGAAAATACTAAGTGGGACTGAAGAATGTTAAGCTAACTGCGTATTGTTCTCTAAAGGACACTGGGATACTACAAGACGAGTGATGACCGCCGCAGTAGAAATGTTGTCCGTCGCATTCGTGAATGGCTGAGATTTGGGATTTTGTTGCCGGCCTTCTTGACTACTCTTTTGTTTTGGAATGAATGTGGAGTGTCATTAAAACAAAGGCATGGACCCAAACAAATTACGTCTTTGGTACCGAAGGGGTTCTTGTTTGCAGACTGGATTGCAAAAATGCTTTCTATATTTATTTAAATTTGCATTCAAACTGGATGATGTAACATTTACCGTTTGGTTTTGAAAACGCAACTTATTCCGAATTCATTGAGAATTTCACCAAAAAGGTGCTGGTCAAGCTTCTCAGGGAGTTACGGAGTACAGGCTTATGTTTTGTTTGTTACGTTTATTATGTTCATTTCGATTTAAGAAAACTATTGTTAAAGACAAGACCCTCTTTAGTTTATGTGTGACTGAAAGGTTACAATATTTCTAAAAATTAAACAAACTTACTCCCAAAATTCTGTCACAGAGCTTGTTCTGTTTACTTCCCCAATCACTGTACAATTCAGCTCGTCATCAGTGACATTCGTCATTTCTATTAACGGAACGTCAGTTGGATATGTCTTATTCTGACTGATGTAATCACATCTCCAGAGGTCAGTTCCCTGTACGCCATACCCAGTTGGATCTCTGCAGTTGTCCGTGTTGAAGGGGTTGTTGCAGTGGGACCATGGTACTACAGCAGTGAAGGACATGATCATGTAGTAAATGGCCCAAGCTAGGATGACGTTGTAGTATATGTTGAGCAGTGTTACTATAACAAAACTTGCTATTCCGATACCTAATACAACGAAATACCAATAATTATTAGTGTACACCAGGAAAAGTTTCCACGATCAAAACCTCTTGCGCCGTGTCATTCTAACAGCCATAAAAGTTTCTGTGATGTATTTTCCTATAGCAGCTTGTCCTCAGTTGAAGCCGAAGATAGTTTTCATTGTCTGCAGTTCATGTTTTCTCGTAAAAAGCGTTTGGTGTACGTCAGTGGGTAAAGTTTGCACAGAGTTAAAATTCCAACTACATGGACATTTTCGCTAGTTTCTGCCTAATTTGATAACATCCACAAAATGTTTATATTTTTGGAGAGCCGAATGGCAACTTTTCTCAGGCTCCAACCGCAAAAAGTAGTTCAAATGTTACTTCTAAAACTCTTGTTAAAAATTGGTACTTGTGTTTTTATGAACCCCCTGGCCCCTTAACCAAAGAGTCACATACACCTATAGCCCTATTTTGTTTTGTCGGCACTTTTGTGAAAAGTTTTGTTGCTGGTCATGGGCTTTCGCTTTTTTCCGTTGGTTTCGAGCAGAGAAGACCAATTTTGCTCGAGATCTATTTTAACGTCATATTATGGATACTATTTTGAATATAGAGGATCGTACATCCTTTCTCCCTCTTAATCGATGTGAGTTTGGGTCACTATTTTCAACACCGTTCTGGTCAGACACTGCCCCTGTTGGTATGTTGCGGAAAATAACAACAACAACAACAACAACAACAACAACAACAACAACAACAACAACAACAACAACAACAACAACAACAACAACAACAACAACAACAACAACAACAACAACAACAACAACAACAACAACAACAACAACAACAACAACAACAACAACAACAACAACAACAACAACAACAACAACAACAACAACAACAACAACAACAACAACAACAACAACACAACAACAACAACAACAACAAAACAACAACAACAACAACAACAACAACAACAAACAACAACAACAACGGTGGAGCTTTGCGATCAGGTATACAGCGGAGGCTTTCAGAAATTGTTAGCGTGTGTTAAGTTCAGGGTGGCAGTATTGATTAATTTATTTATTTAAGATCTTCAGACATAATAATTTGTGAATATACCGGTAGCCAGCCAGGGAATTCAAAAGGTTAAAGTTATTTTTTTTTAATGTTATCAAAGAGATGTACCCTTCCAGACCCTGAAAAGCAAATGCGTAAAACATTGCAATAAAAGTAAAGACATTTAAATCAAACATTGTAAAAATTCATGAAATTAAAAGTAGAATATAGGATAAGTATTGCAATGGTTGTAAGTTTTGGGTCACTCACTATGAGTTGGAGATTCGGCAATCTTTTGTAAATTGTAGCAAAATTGAACACGGAATCGTTCTGTCGAACATGTTTTGCTTATGTCTCAATTTGCCTCAATATTATGATCCCGGATGGTTGAGAAAACTTACAATCATCACAGTATTCATCAAATTGTTTCTAGTAGTATCAGTCTGAAAGCTGTTTCGATTGCAACGAAAGCAATTTCTATGGAGGATTTCATCTTCAAAACTTTGAAATTTTTGTGTTGAAAAGTGTGTGGTGGTCGCGGTCGTCTGGCCTAACGTTCCATCGTGCGCTTTACACATCGTGTACATTTTATACAGTACTTTTACAATTTTCAAGACTTGCTGGAACTGTCCTTACTGGCTTTATTCAGCCACTTGAAGGTCTCTGGTACAAATTCTGGAATATCTTTCACAGATTTCGAGCAAGAAACGCCTCGATCGAATAAACTAAATGCATTAATCATCGTGTACCGTACCACCCTTTCCTATGGAGGATGTCGTGTGTGTTTACATTTTATACCCAAAAGTGGTCACGTGACGCGGGTCGCGCAATCGGTCTATTATTGCACGTAGAGATAAAAATAAATAGGAGGGGGAAACATAGAAAATGAACTTGAATATGACGTGCTAACATTTACTAAACCCTATCGTCTGCTCAAAAAAATTACATTGACTGACTAATTTACGGCATTTACTATATTCATATTATAGTTGCTCGACTCGACGCGTTCGAGTGAAGCATAGATCAAGCGCGCGTGGTTTAAATCACAAATTGACTAAAAGTCAGCACCCGAACTTGCTCATGGTTAGTTTAATATAAAATGCGTTAATATTATTGGATAATTTCAACGTTGGTTGCGTTACCCTTCAGCCCCCCCTCCCATCCCGCTAGTCGGCAAAGGGTCGTTCCCAAGTCCTGAGAAAAAAAGAATTCCGTCTATACCCGCGTGTCACAGGTGAAAGGTCAAAAGCATACCAAAGAATATTATTCTTTGGTCCAATTAATACATGGGGCGGGAGGCGGAAGGGATATTGCTCAATTTGCAATGTCGTTTGGGGCACACTCCATTTTTACAGAGGTAGTGACGGCTTTTCCAAAAATATAGTAAACCATAATCCGTTGAAATGCTCTCTTTATATCAGCACTATAAACATAACAGTACAGGCTTCACGAGTATTTTCAATTAGTAAGAATCAAGAGGTCCGTCTCAAACAGCCAACGCTGTTCCCAGGCAGGGTTGATGAGTGCATTGTGTTGATGAGTCCCAGAATGCCAAACAAAATGATCATATATTGGCGCAAACAATGAAGTTTTTGGGGATGTAAAAGAGCAGTAACCTTTCTAATTTTGTCTTGACCACCCTTTAACCCGTAAGATAGATGGGTAATATTTTGCAACTAAGTTATTTGTTTTTATGCTTACCTTTGAAGAGCGGAGACAGTTTCCAGACACCGATGCCTCCTTGTGCCATTAACTGACCCAGTCCTAGCTCCAAAAGAAGTAGAGGTACACCTCCCACAACCAGACATATTAGATATGGGATAAGGAACGCACCTGTAAGTACAAATAAATTAGTAAAAACAGAATTGTACTTGAAAACGAAGTACATATTTGGTACGGTATAATGCAATGCAATGATCAATTACAGTCTGAACTGAGCTCACTGATTGTAAGTTCATATCAGTAACATATAATACTCAAGAGAAATATTTCCGTCTCAAATACTGTCAAAGTCGAGAAGAAATGCAGGAAGTAAAGCTCCTAAAAGACTTCAATGATTTCCATCTTCCGTTAATCCGTTAAACTGTTTGGATGATTATGTTTTATGAAAACTAAAGGTTGGGTGATAATTCAATATATAAAATCAGAATAGTAACAACATAAAAATGAACCTTTTCTGTTCAGTTTATAAATTCAATTTCTTTCATGAAGATGTTATGACAACGAGGAGTCGATTTATATCTTTGTAGAATGCATTCTTTCCAGTGGCGTAACTAAAGGGGCACGGAGGGGGGGGGCACGTGCCCCCCCCCAACTGATGTCCGTACCCCCCCCCCCGGGTGCCCCCATTTGAAATCTGGACTTTTGAGATTACAAATTACCAGAATAAAATGTTACATTTTATAAGCATTTACGTATTAATTTCAATGTTTTTAGAACTATTTTGAATTATTTACACACATAATGTGTTTTGTTTTACGTCAACACCTAAGAAAACACTAAAAAAAAAAAAGGGGGGGGGGGCTTGTTTAGGAAAAATATAAACGAGAACCACAGTTTTAATTTGCCAAAGTGCCCCCCTAGGAAAAATTTTGCATTAAGCCTTGGGTGTGAATTGTGTTCACAAAATACTCTCCAAAACATGTCAATGTAGGGAATTGGGTCAGGGGAAATTGTAAAAGCATACAAAATGTTTCCATGCATCATCAACTCCCTTGGCTTTCAACATTTGTCAACATCTATTCAAGCCAAGAACTGTAAGTTAAGGAAAAAAACATTATAGTTTAGACTTTTTTTGTGGAGATTTCAAATTATGATTACAATTAATGTTTTGTAAATGACTCAAAATTTGTTTTGTTTTTGATTTCTTTCTGTTAGTTTTTTGGGCAACATAATCTGATGACTTGTCACATTATATTCTAAAATGGGTATTCTTTATACCGCGTTGAAAGGGACACCTTTAAGACAACAAAAACACGGAAGTTTCAATAAATTATGATAATTTTCGGCCAAGTTCAAAAACGATGGCATGCATCATCGATGGCGACAGTAATCATATCTCACGTATCTTGAGAGCTCGGTGGGGAAAAAACATCATCTGAAATCTTTTCAGGCCCCTATACTTGGATAGTTATTGTAGAATTCATCATGAGGAATATGTAAATTAAGGATGAGCAAAACAAATTTGGCTGATGCCGGAGTCGAATCCGCCTTCTCTCGAATACCGTGCGAGCGCTCTATGACCAAGTGAGCTAACCAGCCCTATGTTGGTGGGCGGTCCATAATGCAATGCCAAACCTCTTTGCTCGGTGGAGGTCCAGTCAGAAGCCAAACATATATATTATGTTTTTTGAGGTGCCCTTTTCCCGTTGTGTCGTTTAGTGGGAGAGCCTTAGAGTTTTTTAGTAGGCCCTATAGCAATACTAGAAACTGTTCTTTTTTATATATTATAACACTGACTACCGATATATTATCCACAAGTTTGCCGAACATACACTCCCATACGGAAGCCAGATAGTGCCAGGGGATAAGAGGTGAACCATTTGTTTCATGAGTGCATGAATATTTTTGTCTTTTGTACCATTTATCTGGCGGCCGGCCACATTAATTTTGAATCCATAATTTATACAAATTAAGAACGAGGTTAAAAGTGATCTTTACATAAGTTTGGAGCATAGAGCAAGAGTGGAGCAAGCTGTCGTGTACACGGAGGCCATCAATAAACACCACATGCACTCAAAATCCGCAAAATAAAGAACGTGTGGTACCAGACAATTATGTGGCGGCCACCAGATCATTTAGTAGCGGGGAAGTGGCTGCCTCCAGATAATAAGTGGCGGCCGCCAGATAAATGGTACATAAAAATATTCACGCGCTCGTGAAGAACATATTTAACCTCTTATTCCCTGGCACTATCCATCTTCCGTATTCCCAACGCACAGCACTGTATTGATGTGTAGTAAATCCGTATTAGTTTTTAGCATGCCACTTGATAGTCGTATGTGTGTGGTAACCAAATATTTGCCATTTGCTTTATTTTTTAAGTGTCAGTGTTCCGCTCCTACATTCTTTTCATATGATAATAATTTCAGTTGGCCTCCCCTCAGGTCTGGTGTCCTTAAATATATTTGCATTATTTACAAGGTTTATTTTCATGACAAAGTTAAATGGAATGAAATGAGCAGTGAGCACACTGTTCAGATCCAGGGTCCCCTACTGATTTTAAACTGATAAGCAAACTTCTGAAACTTCTCCGCTGTTTGAATTGGCCAGTCGATACCATGAACTGAGTATGGAGCCCATGGAAGGGAAAATGAAACAAAATTAAGGAAATATTATTTCGAGGGAACTTTACCTGTTTTATCTTTTCTTTATCTATCCCTTTGTGGGCTCCGTATATGAACGGTGCGCCTCGGGGAAAGACACAATGACAACAACAAATGTGGAGAGAAAAGCTAAACTGGACATAAACTGTTAAACTTGATAACATTACTGAACGTTCAGATATTTGTATAACAAAATGACAAATAGGTTGAAATCAAGAGCAAATTTTAGTGGTGCACCCATTCTAAGTTTGTATTCGTTAACCAATTAAAAGAAATCAATAAAAATGGAAGCGCAAATTGTTACCGAAATGGGAGACCGAGAAAGGGGCGAGCATGGTCAACAGAACTCGAGAACTATATAGACGACACGATTGCTGTATTTTAGCAAATACGGATATCTCACCCAAGGCCATGGTTTACATGAAGTTTTACGTTTCACTGCAAAAATGTCTTGTTAAATTTAATCTAATATTGCTTCTTCAGGGAGGAGACAAATTTCTGCACTAAAACACAACACTTATTGTGTCCACTCTATCAGCAACCAATATTAACAGTGTCTGAAGTTTCACTTCTTTTCTCTCTCTATCTCCTGAGATCTTCACCATGATAGCACATGAGTAATAAGAAATAAACATACCTCCTCCGTTTTTGTAACACAGATACGGAAATCTCCACACATTGCCAAGGCCTACGGAGAACCCAATCAGCGCAAGTAAAAAATCCAACTTGCTACTCCATTGCTCTCTCTCTGGGGCATGGTCCTCTGCGTGCACACCCTTACTATCATTCTCTTGGCCAACGGACTCAATGGTTCCGTCGTGCGTGTCGTTAAGCTTGCTCATCTTCAAGATAGTCTCTCTCCAGCAAGCAATTGATACTCCAATATCTGCCGCCTTGAACCAAGTGCACTTATGCTATACGAACAGAGTCCCAGGAAATGTATGACTTTGCAAACGTTTGGCTTAGCCTTGAGTATATTTATTGTACTGCTTTGTGAAGGCGCACCATTCTATTGTGCCTTTTTTTGCCCTCCAACAGATTCCATGCCCTGACCGAGCACGGTAAATACTCGGCCTTTTAATACAAACACAGTATCCTGGTCTGTACGGTTCTAGTACTGATAAGCATTTTTATGATGATTTTTATTCACAACTGTAAGTATTAAAAACATTCGTTCCGTAAAATGAGAAAATCTTCGAGTGGTCTCATCATTAGGCCGAAGCAAACTTTGTTCAACTATTTCAGTGCTGGTCTGGTGTTGTTGCAGTTTGACTGCACGAAGCATGTTTTGGTGCCATTCCACTGTAGGGGGAGGGGGAGGGAGAGACAGAGGGAGACAGAGAGGGAGGGGAGTATTTACTTCAACATTTCACACCTACGAGCCAATTCGTCCGGGCTAAAATAAATATTTTACCTGATTCCGGCATTTTTCAAATTTAACTGGTTTTTTTTTCCTTTTCATGGGAATGCCGGATAGTTAGTGTTAGGAAAAGGTAATACATTTTTGTTTACCCACATAGATGTTGTATAATGAATATGCATGAACATGTAACTCTGGTGCAACGACCAGATCAAATTTTATTTTATTAGATTATTAGGTGTTTTATTTTCAACATTACACATCACATACATGCCCAGGTTAAGATTTTCATTTTATTTTTAACAGTAATCTCATATTAATAATTAGTAAGTGACACTGTTTTAGCACACAAAGAGTTGCCGGCAGAATCTGGGTTTGCCGCCCATTTGTGTCTGTATTTTTATCAGCTTCGCCAGAGCAAAACGGATAAATCCACATCCCATTAGATTGGTGCGCGCGGGGCTATAGAGGAGCTAAAATATGGGCATAGGAGTGTTGTAGATAGTCTGGTTCCCAGACCGAAAAATCGCCGACTATTCTCTGTCGATTTTAGGGTCAGGCGTCATCCAAATGTCACGTGACAAAAAAGGAGGAATTCCTCTATTTCCGAAAATATCCGAAATGCTCCGAACTCATTGTCGTCAACATTTGGACAGTGTCGTTGGTGGTTGGACATTTCTTTTGTTGATAAAAATTGTAAAAATTTGCAGACACATCCCATTAGTCGTTTTTCTTTTTCTTTTTCCCCCAACAAATTCAACACTATTTGAATATATTTGTAACATTTTTACAAACTGATTATCCCAGGTTTTTTTTTAAGTAAACAAAGCCCGTCATCATCCAATGACATCGTCCTCCGTTGGTGACAAGAAATTAATATTTATATATTGCGTCATAATCTATGTATAGCTTTGGATTATGCCTGACCTAAGATTCGTCAAGAGTCGTCAGGGAATCTTTGGTCAGGGAACCAGACTATGTTGTAGACGAAGTCGGCTGCTGCCAGGGGGATGGGTGGATATATCCCCTACACTTTTTGTCCAGGGGGCCCCACCCTGATTTTTGGTTAGTCCTTAAAAAAATATAAAACAATTAGCCGATAGCTTAGTAAATGAATAAATCATTTCTACAAATCCCTATCAAGACAACACCAATTGGCGTCAATATTCACGTTTTGTATCCTATGTCGCAAATATTGACGCCAATATTCACTTTGGTCCCATGTTGCAAATATTGACACCAATATTGTCGCCAATATTCACGACTTGTACCCCAAGTCGCAAATATTGACGCCAAAATTGACGCCAATATTCACGACTTGTACGCAAAGTCGCAAATATTGACGCAAATATTGACGCCAATATTCACGGCATGGCCCCAAAGGCAAGCAATAGTCTGGAATGTTTGCTTCTTTTTTATGTGCATTCAGTGCTTAAACAGCTAGCACAGAAATTCGGCGATAACCTTGTAGGCAAAGAATGTAAACCGCAACCGCAGAATTCGGCCATAAGTGGAACCATGAAATTGGGTCCAGGTAGTGCACCTGACGACTATACTCGACTATAAGCGCCTCGCGTTAACAGTCGGAGATCAAAGTCTCTAGGTGCCAGACTGTGAGAGTAACGGATGCCCCAAAGTGCTGTGAAAAAAAAATCACGGCTGAGTGGGTTTGTGACACAGGGACATGTCGTGAATATTGGCGTCAACATTGGCGAATATGTGGTGAATATTGGCGTCAATATTGGTGTAAATGTTTGCGGCATGGGGCCATGTCGTGAATATTGGCGTCAATATTGGCGTCAATGTTAGTGACTTGGGGTATAAATCGTGAATATTGGCATCAATATTGACGTCAATATTTTTGACTTGGGGCCAAGTCGTGAATATTGGCGTCAATATTGGCGTCAATATTTGCGACTTGGGGCTAAGTCGTGAATATTGGCGTCAATATTGGCGTAAATGTTTGCGACTTGAGGTACGAATCGTGAATAGTGACGCCAATATTGGTGTTCATATATATTTGCAATGTCCCTTTAAAGCCACCATAGTACACGCCTGTACACGCCCGCCTGTACACGCCCACCTGTACGTGCAAACAGTGAGTAGACGTTCATTTACACGACGTTACGGAACTTAACTATATTATACCCACCACTTCGCTGAAAATAAATATCGTTTTTGGAGGGATGTATACGCCCATGCAGTACTAGCGCTGCTCTAAAATTATAAAAATGAGTATATTGGATGTCCTATGAATCTGAATCTGAACAAACTACGTAGAACATTAACAACACAGAGGGCATCCATAATGCAATCGAACATCTGCTCATGCTGTGGACTAACCTTCCCCCTACCCCCTTTGCTGGTGATCTCAGAATCATTCCTTTTTCCCATTACTACCCCGACACTTATCACAGTAAATTTACGCCACTGGCTTCTGCTATCTTAAACTGCTTTAGGCTTGGGAGACTGACAATGGATGGTGGTAGATTGTTCCAATAGACTGATTGCGCGACCAATGTTTACATGTCATCACGTGACCTATTGTGGGTACTTCGTCATCTGAGCTGATGGCAAACTACGTGCAAGTACATGCCGTGACTGACAGCCACACCAAAAGTCGGCTTTTGGTAATAATAACTGTTAACACAGTTACTAAGCCATTTTATTAAAGTTGTATGTTGTGACATTACTGTTTCATAAACAACCAGTATTCTACTACGTTGGAAAAGTGAGCATTTATACCTAGCCTTGTGAAATTTCAAACGAATCACAGTTTTGGATAGCAATTTATTTGGATGATTCAGCTTCAAAACTTTTAAGTTCTTGTATTGAAAAGTGTGTGGTGATCGCGGTCGTCTGGCCTAACGTTCCGTCGTGCACTGTACACATCGTACACTTATATGGTACTTGTACAATTTTCAAGTTTTGCTGGAACTGTCCTTACTGGCTTTATTCATCCACTCGAAGGTCTCCAGTACAAACTCTGAAATATTTTTCACAGATTTCGAGAAAGAAAAGCCTCACACGAATAAACAAATGCAACAATCATCATGTACCTTACCCAACTTTCCTATGAAGGACGTCGTGTTTGTTTACATTTTCATAATACCCACGATAGGTCACGTGACGCGGGTCGCGCAATCGGTCTATTAGTGATTGTTGTTGGGAAGAAACCAGTACTGTATATTTTGGTTCTGGCATGGATGCGATGATATGAGAATCAATGAGATCTGCGCGCAGTATGATCAGGTTTGAGGATGTTAGAGACGGCATCAGTGTCAATCAGCCCATGAGCGATTTTGTACATCAATTTTTGAGTCGTATTTCAGTTCTCCGATCTTCAAGGGGTGGCCGGCCCAGCTTAGGATAGGAGCAAGTACATATGGAGCTATATTCTTTGAGGATTCGGTTTGCAATTGTCAGGTCCGGATGCTTTGTGGAGTAAACTTAACTTCTGTAGTTTACAGAATGTTTGTTAGAAAACTGGCCTGGCCAGTCGTGACTCGTGTGTCCCTGAGCAAGACACTTTACCATAGTTGCTTTGTGCTTCGGACGATGGGACGTTAAGCCGTAGGTCCCGTGTACTAGGATGAGTAGTGTATGTAAAAGAACCCAGAACACTTATCTTGAAAGAGTAGGGGTTACCCGGTGTTTCTGGTTCAGATAACAAGCATCCTTATCTACAGGTTTCCTCAGGCTTCTGAGCTACAGTGATTAAGTTCACTTTTGAGGCATCCTTGGTTTCATTACCAGAAAATGATAATAGTAATAATGATAATATCAAGTTCATTGTGGAGTTTTAATATCCTAGCTGTATTAAATCTCAATGGTTCAGGATGTTCGCTTTCCCTCTGTGATCGGTCGGAGACTGTGTTCTCGCCGCCTTTATGTGACTTTACACATTTCCAGAATTTCTTTGGGTTGTGTTGGAGAGCATCTTTGAGCATAGTCGAGATATATTGAGCATGTGCCTTGTTTAAATTGTTCTTGTAGGTTTTCCGGGCTTCTTTTAAAACGATGTTTGTGAGCATCAGTTTGCTCCCTACACTGTCTATTGTAAAGTTGTTGGAACTTTCTATTCGTGAGAAAACCAAGGCAGGTTGAATCTTGATGAAAATAACTTGGATGGAACATAATATGTTACAGTTAGTGAGTTAAGTGACGTTTTAAATTGGGTCCAGTTCTCTTGTACGGAGCAGAGAAAATGTACGGCTAAAATAATGACTCCAGTTCAGTGCGCAGGTCGTGAAAATTCCCCTCGCTGTACAATAAAAAACTTACGACGGATTGGATTGTACAGAAGCGTAAAGCTGCCAATATAAAAATATTTTTCCTCCCAATTAAGCCGTACGTACGAGATAATAAGTCGTACGTACGAGATATTAAGTCGAACGTACGAGATATTAAGTCGTACGTACGAGATAATTGTCCTGCTGCAAGATATTCCTTATTTTTTTTCTGCGGTCGCTATAGAGGGGGCTGTTTGTGCGTTTGACTGTCTTGATTCAGTTATATTACTTAAAGACGCCTGCTCGTCACCATCACCCGACGGCTATTTCTGTGACACAAAACCATCATGTACCCGTACCTAGTTTACATACAATTCGTGCACAGGTCAAATGACTGGGATCTTTCGTGGCACGAATTTGTTTGTTGTGCGCTGACGAGTGGGCGACTTTAAGTGTTGGTTCAGTCGTCAGATTTCTCCCCCATTCCCAACGACTCTGGCTTTGATGAAGGTCAAGATGAAGCACTCGAAAACCTACGTTCTTTATAGTAAGAACAAGTCACAAACAAACAATGATCGCACTCAAAATAACCGTCCACTACTAACGGACTATTAATAATTACTTCAATCCGAAGCCATCTAATTCAACGCTATCGTCTATGTACAAATCAGACACGAGACATACGGATTCTCTCGAGGCATGAAAATATTTTATTGCTACTCGAGGATCTGTAAAAAAAATATCCTCAGTCTCACAACCCCCAGTTAAAATCATTGACTGAATTTGTCATGCTAGTTCCTCTGGTCATTTTATATTCAAGAAAAATAACCCTCGTCCATACGACAAAAACTATGAATATAATATTCGGTCATGAACCTCACCAATAAAACCTTTTTACGGTGTTATGTTTTTCAGGTGAACAGTTTTTGGAGTGTCACTGAATTGGACAGCACCATATGATTTATCAGTCGGTACTGAATTACTAGTGTGCATATACAAACCATGTGTGCTGTCGCTGTAGTCTTGTTTATAGACTGAGTTCAATCACGGTTCAATGTGAATCCGACGACTGAACCACCAAAGTAACAGAATAAATTAGACAGTCAAGCGCACAAACAGCCCCCTCTAGCGACCGCAGAAAAAAATAAGGAATGTCTTGCAGCAAGACTAATATCTCGTACGTACGACTTTTTATCTCGTACGTACGACTTATTATCTCGTATGTTCGACTTAATTGGGAGGGAAATTTGTTTTGCTGTTGGCAGCTATCATAGAGTTATATATGGTGCGTTCGATTAGCTTCCCCGGGTATACCGGGAAGCTACACTTGTGGTAGCCACGACACGAGGCTAGTCGAACGCTGCGGTGTATTCACTCGACATTCTGGAAAAACTAAGGTTAAAGGTTGTTCCCCGCCGTGAGCCCGCAGCCGTACTACGTCATTACACCGGTCAGCCACCAGAGACCCGCTCGCGAGCTGGGGCTCTCGTGGCATACACTAGGGGGGGGGGGCAGATACCAGTATCACGTGATGGCTAATCGAACGCTCTCGTGTAAGTTTTAATTACACGTGTAAGCTAATCGAACGCACCCATATATGAACTAGAGGGCGTACAAACCATGCGACACGGCCCGACAAGGAGCATTTTTTGACCATTGAGAAAATGGCGCAGACCATTCATTTACTCTGGTTACTCATCCGTTCACACAACAGCCATTTTCTAAGTGGACATTGTGCGCGATTTGCCCATAGGGATTTTCGCCCCTGGTGAGTCGGTGGAGTTCCGTGCGTGGCATCGCGAGTGCACCCTCTAGTTCTAATATAACTCTATGGCAGCTATACGCTTCCATAGGATTGGGTGTACAACAACTTCATCAATGTTGTGATCCACCAAGCCCGGATTCTGCAGCTGTGTGGTTTGACACCAAAAACCAATCCAAGTTGTTGTTACGCGTTGGTTTCAGTGATGAAGTGATTAAGACTAAAATTATTACAAGTGTCTTTGATTTATTTGCACTTGGCGGATTGCTTCCGCGGCAGATACCGATTGGTCTTTCCAGTTTATGTCCTTCAAGTTGAAATCACCAGCCAGCGAAATATCACAGTAACCTTTAGTTTTTTGATGTAATCTATCTAGAGATGTGTTTAGAAGGTCGATGGGTTTGTGGAAGGAGTCCGGATTGTAGAAGGCACCCACATTCTTTTCAGGGCTACACTCTAGTTTGACCCAGATACATGATAATGAATTAATAATTCGTAATAACGAATTAATTAATTAATTCGTTATAACGGATTATTAATTCGTTATTACGGATTATTTAATTCGTTATAACGGATTATTAATTCGTTATAACGGATTATTAATTCGTTATAACGGATTATTAATTCGTTATTACGGATTATTTAATTCGTTGTAACGGATTATTAATTCGTTATTACGGATTACTATTTCGTTATAACGGATTATTAATTCGTTATTAAGGATTATTAATTCGTTATAACAGATTATTAATTCGTTATAACGGATTATTTTCCAGTGATTTTATTTATTTCTGTGGCACGATTGGGCTTTCGTACAAAGAGGGACGACTTGAAATTTGGAAATCAGCACAATTCCACGAGGCACTCGTTTTAGCAAAAGGGGGCTAAAAGTCCGGCTCACAATGTACAAGCTGAAATAACCCACCTCATCATGACAGACAGCACAATGCGCAGGTAGGTCATCAGAGGTCAGTGGGCCTGGTTTAGATTGATGTCATTTCCTAGCCTGATAACAATAATTTGTGACCAGGAAAGACGTTGAGAGTTCCGTAAAGTTTGAATAAATTTGTCCCGGGGTAAGATGGTTGCAGCATACATACACAGGTAGTCAATTTCTTGGCAGTTACGTGT